>CAMZMU010000096.1:92531789-92909965 GCA_947311845.1 Poa pratensis
CACACGAGTTATCAAATTCATCAATCCATCCACTACATCGCCATCTCACTGAGAAGATTGGGCCATCCCTTATCACCAGGGGGGACCCGCGCCCTAGGTGTGTGTGGGGCCCTCCTGGCTCCTCTTCGTTGCTCCTTTGGACTTTCAGGTGTCTTCTGATAAAATAGGTGCCTCCGTGAAATTTCGTCCAATTCCGAGAATATTTCCTGACTAGCTTTTCTGGAATAAAAAAATAGCAGAAAACAGGAACTGGCACTTTGGCATCTTGTTAATAGGTTAGTCCCAAAAAATGTATATAAGTGACATAAAGTGGATGCAAAACATGTAACAATTGGTATAATATCAGCATGGAACATCAAAAATTATAGATACGTTTGAGACCTATCACTCTTTAATGTGTCGGTGCTTGTTTGTTTCTCTCCTTGTATTTTCTGGATTCATTGGTGCGATACTGTTTTATTGTTCGTTGCGTGCTGGTCGACTGGTTATGTTGTGGCGAGGGAAAGGTGCTTTCCGGTTTAGTCGCCTGGCGTGCCATCTGCTTAGCTTCCCCGTGTTTTTGATGGTTGTTTTTCTTTTTTGTGGGTTGGCTGGCTGTTCGTTATGGGGTCTTGTGACCTTCCGTTTCCGGGGGTGTTACAGGCGTGTTTTGTATGTTGTCTGCGGGGCGACCGGTTAGGTTGTATGTAGGGTGGCGTGTTTTTCGTTCAAGCCGTGTAGGTCGCATGTTACAGTGTTATGTCTGTGTATTTGACGACTATTTCTAAAGACGTGATTTTGTCTACTGGTCGACTAGTTTTGTTGTATCCGAGGAAGCATGCTTTTCTGGTTTAGTCACTTGGTGTGCTGCCTGCGGTATCTTCCTCGCGTCTTTGACGACCTTTTTTGTGTGTGGACCTGGCTGCCTATTCGTTTTTGGGTGGTCTGTGATGTTCCATTGCTGGGGTTGTTGGGCGATGTTCAGGTGGTTTGATCTTCTTTGTTATCTGTTGAGCGCCCGTTTACATTGTATGTAGGGTAGCGTATTCTTCGTCCTGGCCGCTTGGTTTGTGGGTTATGGTGTCTTGCATGTGTCCTTGACGGCTATTTTCACGGCTGGCCTTGTCAGTTGCCGGTCGAGTGACCGATTAACAGGGTAGCGCATTTTTCACTCTAGGCGGCTTGCGGATTACAGTGTTTTGCCTATGTTTCTGTCAGCTATTTTCTATGATGATCTTGGTTGTTGTCTGTCGAGTGGCCGGTACGCTGTGTTTAGAGTAGTGTATTCTTCGTTCTAGCCGTCTAGCTTGCAGACTATAATGTCTTGTCTGTATCCCTTCCGACTATTTGTTTTGCGATCTCACTGGCTGTCTGTGGTTGGGTGGCTTGTGATCTCCCGTCGCTGTGGGTGTTAAGTGTTCCATAGGCGTTTGGTGAACAACCTACGCGTGGTTTGGGGTGGCGAAGGTTCTCGAGTGCAATTTCCAATCTTGGTTGTGGGGCCTAGAGTTTGGGTTAATGGGGTTTTCCGCCTTGTGTTGTGTGCTTGTTTCTTTATTTATTTTTTTGGATGCGGATGCCCTCCTTGATGACGTATGTGCTTGTCTTTTTTTTCTTTTTTTGCGAGCTATTGATTGTCACGTTGGCTATTGCTTTGTCTCTACAGCTCTGAAGGTTCATGTTCGGTTACCCTTGACGGAAGAGTTTACATGTACCCTAAAAGGTGCACGATGTTTTTCTCTCCTCGTCCACTGTGGTTACTGTATCTATGTGTATTCCACCGGTGGCGAATGGCCGACATTGTCTAACTTCTGTTTTGTGCAGCGTCTTATCCTGGGCGCTCCTACTATGGGCCTCCGCATCATACGTGCTTGCATTGCACCGCATCTTTTTGGTTTCGGGAGAGGTGCAAGCGGCTTAGTACAAGTAAGCGTGTTGACTACAATGGGTGTTGTCGGGCAGGCAGGGTTTCTTTGCATGTTTCGTTGCCTTGGCCGTTTCCTGCGTGAGCTTATGAGGTTTGATGGTGGTCCTGCTTCTAAGAATTTTATGCGGCTATTCGCCATTATAATTTGATGTTTGCTTTTACATCGCTTGGCGTACACATCGACCGATCGGTTAATATTGGCAGTGGTCCATATATCTTTAAGATATGTGGCACCATGCATCATAAGATTGTCTCTTTGATTCCCGTCGATGGGGCTTGTCCGGAGTTTGCTCAGTTGTAAGTCTATGATACTGCTCACGTGATTGATAACATGATGGCGCTCTTTCGTCGTGAGGCTGCACAGGAGGAGGACGATCCTGATTCTCTGTCGTCTATTGGGGCTCGTGCTGGCTCTTCATTCCGTCGAGTTGCCCGGCGTTAGTCTCGCCCTTCTCGACTAGTTGTTGAGCCCCATAGGTGGATTGTTGAGTTGCTGAGGCGTATGCTCGGTGATTGTGAGAATCTGTTGGTTCGCGTTTCTGTACGGCTAGCGAGAGGCTATTTTTGCTTGAAACGCCAGAGGTGTCTATAAGGTTATTTGGGCAAGAAGGCGCGGGTCATGATAGGCGGTACTCTCTTCCGACTGTTTCTGAGTTCGCTGCTCTTATTGTTGGGGATTTAACGGAGTATGCTTGCCGATTTGATGTCGTTGTTCAGGCCAGGATGGGGTATCTGGAGCAAGTTTCTGCTCCGAACCCTTCCCACATGTCTTTGCAGTACCCTTTGTTGTTTCCGTATGGAGATCGAGGATTCCACGTTGGTATTAAGTACGTGCAGATCGAAGGTCTGCCTGCTGGTGTGAGGGACGAGGTGTGTCGATGTTAGAGTACTACTGCTATCAGTTTCATTACCGCATGAACGAGACAAATCCTTTCACTTGTTGTGGGCGGCTGTCTCAGCAGGCTATTGTTGATGTGTATTCTTCCGTGGAATCTAATCGTCTATTGTATCACCGCCTTAATCAGGATTCTCTGCGGTCAGAGACATATCAAGGCATTGCTGATGCGGTTGGTGAGTGCAATTCTTCAGGGACGGTATATTCTAGACTCGAGTTTCACCGTGTGGGCGGCGTACATGTTTCTGAATTACTAGGATGGCATGGCTATATGCCATCACTTTGGGCCCCTGATCTCTTCTGTACTTTCACGTGTAATCCGAAGTGCAGAGAGATTGCTGATGCTCTCGCTATGGAACCCGGCCAGGGTTACTCGGATAGGCCTGATATTATCACCCATGTGTTTCGTGTGAAGGCTGACGAGTTTATTGCTGATATTAAGCATGGGTCTGCTTTTGGAGCTATAAACGCTTGTGAGTTTATTATTTTGCCCTTTTTTACTCTCTTGGACGGTTTGTGATTTGTGGATTTTTTCTTGTGTAACTGACGCCGGGTCCTGTTTTTGGTGATGTAGACTTGTACATTGTTGAATTTCGGAAAGAGGTCTGCCGCATATTCATGTGCTTGTTTGGTTAAAGGAGCAGACGAGGGATCCTTCCGGGAGTGTGATTGATAGATCCGTTTCTGCTGAGATACCAGATGTGCGCAGTGACCCGCTTGGGTATGCGCTTGTTGAGGAGTTCATGATGCATGGTCCGTGCGGCGATGATAACCCTCGTTGTCCTTGTATGAAGGAGAAGCGTTGTTCTAAGCGATATCCCAAGTCATTCAACGAAGAGTCTTTTGTCGATGGGATGGGCTTCCCTGTATATTGGGACAATGGTCGTTACATTGTCAAGAATGGTGTTCGGATGGACAACCGTTCGGTTGTTCCGTACAATCTGAGGATGCTTAAGAAGTTCCAGGGTCATCTTAACGTGGAGTGGTGTAACAAGTCTAACTTGCTAAAGTATTTGTTCAAGTATTTGAGTAAGAGGGTCATGATAAGGCAGGGCTGGTTTTTTTTTCCTTCTCAAGTTGGGGCCAATTCTGTTCCAGCCGCCGGCATAGACGGGATAGACGAGTACACGAAGTGCAGGTGAGTTGTTCTTCTCCATTTTCCTTCGTTTCCTGTTGTTTGTTTTGTTGTTTTCATTGTTCTCAGTCGATTTCTGTGTAGGTATTTATGTGTGTGCGAGGCTTGCTGGCGAATGTTTGCTTTTGATATCCACGGTCGGGAGCCTGCTGTTGAGAGGTTGGTTGTTTCATATGCCTAACTTGAACATGGTTATATTCCACGAGGCTACGGACTTCGAAGATATTGTGTCGGACCCTCGACGATATTGCACTATGCTCACTGAGTGGTTCTTGACTAATAGGCGGCACGCCTCTGCCCGTGAATTGACCTACGCTGAGTTCCTGACTAAGTGGACATGGGATTCGTCCAGGAAGATTTGGAAGGAGAGAAAGCGTGCTTCTAAGTTTGGTCCTCCCGTTGGCCGTATCTATCATGTTCATCCTAGATGTGGTGAACTGTTCTATTTACGTCTATTGTTAACTAAGGTCAAGGGCGCGCAGGATTACGACGATCTCAAGGTGCATAATGGCAGGCTATATGATACTTTCAAAGAGGCTTGCTAAGTTAGATGTTTGGTTGGTGATGATAATGAGTGGTTCATGCTGTTCGATGAAGCTATTGGGTGGGCGACGTCCTACCAGCTTAGGCATCTTTTCATGACCGTTCTGATATTTTGTGATGTGATTGATGGAAAGAAGTTGCTTGAGAAGTATTGGACGTATATGTCCGATGATATCTCTCTTCGCATCCGGGATTCTCTTGGTGATCCTGGGTGTGTCGTGCCATCGGACTATCTGTACGTTTCCTTGATACAATACTTGACCTTGTTTGTCGTGTCTCGATGCACGGACACCGGGAGTAGAGGATACCCCCTTTTAGGTTCGGCACGGGGCAAGTAGGAGGCTGAGAATCGTCTTCGTGAGCGAGGTCTAGATCAAGCTCTCCTCTCCACGATCAAGGCATGCAACCAAAGGGACACAAGGAGCTGCCCAGGTTCATGCCGCCCAGAGGCTAAAAGCCCTATTCCTGGATGTCTGGATTGATGGGTTCTTCATAGTGTGGCTTACAATGGAGCCTTCCGGACAGGGTACCCGGAAGGGTTTTGGCTGGAGGTAGAAGAAGGACAGATCCTGACCCGGAGGAGATCACCTTCCCTCTACCCTTGCAGCCCTAGTCTAGTCTTGCTCTGGTTCGACTTGTTCCTCCCCTCCTCCGTGCCTTGGTCCTCCTTTTATAGGCTAAGGGGTTGCCATAGGGTCACGTGAGGGGCACGAGGGACCTTCGGCGTGAAGGACCCTCCACGGCTGGTTTATGGGGAGACGTGGCCACTTCTCAGCCTAGCGTCTCCTTTGGGTTAGGTGGGAGCGTCCGCCTTGGGGTGGACAGGGGCTGACACCACCACGGGCTATGTTCTAGCCCGCGCCACCTTCGCCTCGCTTCCCAAGTCTTCTGAGGTCTTCTATCTTGAGGTGGAGAGCTTATCCACAGTGGTATGGAGAAGCACCCGAGAGGGAGCCCGGCCTCCTGCCGGGAGCTCGGGCTCTCGGGGACTTCCTTGTCTTCTTGCTTGGTTCGGGGACCTGGCAGGCCCCAGGACCGGAGCCCTTTGTCGACGTAAGTCTTGCTTGGCCTTCGCGGGTATGACGGTGAACCCGCCAGCTTGACTTGGGTCTTGGCCTTGTCCATCTTCATCTTGGGCCCACATGGGGTGGACCCATTTGGCAGCACTAGGGGAACCCTGTGTTCCACTGCTGCGACAGTAGCCCCCGGGCATGGTCCCGGCGGCTCTTGCTCCAGCTGCGGGGGCTATGGCCTAAAAGTAGGTCAAAGTGGGTCCGGGCACCTAGTCTTCCTTGCCTTGCTTCATCAATGGCCTTGACGGTCTTGGAGCTACTCCGCTTGGGGGATAACTGTGATGGCCCCCTCGATTCCCAGTAACGGAAAAAAACGAGGAGACGCCTGACAGAGGCGCCGCTGATGCTTGATGGCGGTGAATCACACGCTCATTGGGAGACCCCAAAAGGAAGGTATGATGCAGTTCAGCAGCAAGTTTTCCCTCAGAATGAAACCAAGGTTATTGAACCAGTAAGAGCAATAACTCTTCAGAAGGTTGTTGGTGGCTCGCACGGCGGAACACGATCACCAACGTAGAATCTGCACACAACACAATCAAACTACTTTGCCCCAACGAAACAGTGAGGTTGTCAATCTCACCGCTTGCTGAAAACAAAGGATTAAACGTATCGTGTGGAAAATGATGTTTACTTGCAGAGAATGAAAAAGGAACAGTTTGCAGTTGTGGTTGTTTAATCAGTTTAAAAGAATGGACCGGGGTCCACAGTTCACTAGTGGTGTCTCTCCATAAAAGATAACTAACATGTTGGGTGAACAAATTACAGCTGGGCAATTGACAAATAGTGAGCGCATGACAATGCATATACATGACATGATGATTACTATGATATTTAATTGGGCATTACGACATAATACATAGACCGTCATCCAACAGCGTCTATGACTAATAATCCATCGCCGGGTTGTCATCCGAGTCCCCCGTTGGTATTAAGTTGCAAGCAACGGATAATTGCATTAAGTAAAGTGCGTAATGTAAACAAATACATATGACCGTGGACATAGCATTGTTAGGTTATCACTAATGGCAACAGCACATCCGCAACCTTAGAAGTTGCTGTCACTCTCCCAGATTACCGGAGGCATGAACCCACTATCTAGCATAAATACTCTCTCTTGGAGTTACAAGCATATACTTGGCCAAAGCATCTACGAGTAACGGAAAGCATGCAAGATCTTAAATAACATTGGGCATAGATTGATAATCAACTTGACATAGTATTCAATATTCATCGGATCCCAGCAAACACAACATGTAGCATTACAATAATATGATCTTGATCATTTAGGGCAGCTCACAAGATCTAAACATGATGGCACAAATTGGAGAGACAACCATCTAGCTACTGCTATGGACCCGTAGTCCAAGGATGAACTACTCACGCATCACTCCGGAGGCAGGCATGGCGATGTAGAAGCCTCCGGTGACGATTCCCCTCTCCGGCAGGGTGCCGGGAAGAGGTTCTGGACCCTCCCGAGCTAGGGTTGACGGCGGCGGTGTCTCTGGAACTTTTCGTGGATATTGGCTCAGGCCCTTAGGGTTTTTGCATCGGGGGGATTAAGTAGGCGAAAGGGCGGCGGCTGGCGACCCTCGAGGGGCCCACACCACCCAGGGCGCGGCAGAAGGGGGGCCCGCGCCCTGGTGGCGTGTGGCCTCCTGGTGGCTCTCCTCTGTTGCTCATTTGGTCCTTCAGGTGTGTTTTGGTAAAATAGGGATCCCCGTGAAGTTTCGTCCAATTCGAGAATATTTCCAGACTAGCTTTTCTGGAATACAAAAACAGCAAAAACAGAACTGGTACTTCGGCATCTTGTTAATAGGTTAGTCCCAAAAAATGTATAAAAGTGACATAAAGTAGATGCAAAACATGTAGCAATTGGTATAAAACAAGCATGGAACATCAAAAATTATAGATACGTTTGAGACGTATCAGCATCCCCAAGCTTAGTTCCTACTCGTCCTCGAGTAGGTAAACGATAAAAACAAAATAATTTTTGTGGTGACATGCTACCATCATAATCTTGATCATATAATATTGCAAGGCACATGTAAATGAATGAAGTGATCCAAGTCATTGGTCTATAATTTGCTACCAAATAGATAATGAGTAAACAATGAATCACACAAGCTAAACGTTTTCATGAATAGTACTTTCGAGACAAACATCAAACAGTTTTGCATAAGTGTTAACTCATAAAGCAATAGTTTCTAATAAAAGGTATTCAATCAACACAAAGGAAGAATTAAGTTTCAGCATTCGCTTCAACTTTCAACATATTTATCTCATGGATATCGTCAACACAAAGTAGTATAACAAGTCCAATACGTAGCATATAACGCATGTTGTAACAAAGTTGACACTAGTGTTTGCTTGTGGAAGACAGAAAGAATAGGAAAACTGACTCAACATAAAAGTAAAAGAAAGGCCCTTCGCAGAGCGAAGCAGGGATTAAGTCATGTGCTAGAGCTTTTAGGTTTTTGAAAGCATATAGAGATTGCATAAAATATTTGATACTCCTCCCAACCTTGCTAACACAAGCCATGGCTAACCGAATCCTCGAGTGCCTTCCATGAATCACATACCATGGAGGAGTATCTATTTTTGAGAGGTGTTTGTTAATTGTCAACGAATGGTAGCGGGTGAGAACAGTATTCTACCTGTCAAACGGACTTTTAAGAGCGGCTCCCATGAAGGACGTTATTTCTACCAGCAAGGCAGATCATCCCTCTTTCTCTTTGGTTTACACACATGCAGGTATTTCACTGTTTGTCATTGCTTACTTATCAATCAGGGCAAAAGTGTGAAGAGAATTAATGGTTAAAGTTGTAATTAATTGGGACTAGGCACCCCGTTGCCAGCTCTTTTTGCTCATGAGCTGGTAAATGCCGCTAGTCCAGGTGTAAAAGTCCATTTGACAAATAGAATAAAGAATAACCACACTAATTCCTCATGAGCTGGTAAACATTGACACAAAAAGGAATAATAACATTTTGAATAATTTAAAGGTAGCACATGAAAAATTTACTTGGAGTGGCAAGGAAATACCACATATAGGTAGTTATGGTGGACACAAATGGCATGGATTTTGGCTCAAGGATTTGGATGCACGAGAAGCATTCCCTCTCAGTACAGAGTTTAGGCTAGCAAAGTTTATGTAAGCAAACAAGAATATCAACCCGTACACCAAGTTTTATATGACAAACATATTGCAAACGTTATAAGACTTCATACCGTCTTTCTTGTTAACCAAACCCGTTTATTCGAAAATATCTAGACCTTAGAGATACCACCGATGCAAACCAAATTTTCAACGAGCTTTACGGTAGTTCTTCACTAATAGGCTTAACTCATGTGATGCACAAATTTAATCATGATCTACTTGTTAACTCAAAACGATTGACAAGCATCAAGTTATCCACATGCAACATTTTCTGAACCAACCAAACACCAATCAATTTATTTCATCAACTCTCCAAACAAATATAAGTGAAGCAAGAGAGTACTTTTTACAAAAGAAAGCTAATAGCTCTGACAAGAGATATATGAAAACAAGAGTTAAAAGCTGAACAGCGCTAGATATGAATACTCAACAAATATAAGTGAAGAATAGGAGTATTCTCATGAAAAAGCGGAGCATGTCTCTCTCCCAATCAAGAATGCTAGGGTCCAGTCAAGCTTTATTGAAAATAAAAGTGCAATACTGAAAATAAAAGCACACAGATGCTCCAAGAAAAGCACATATGATGTGAAAGAATTAAAATATAGTTTCACTAGAGATGACCTGATAATTTTGCCGATGAAGAAGGGGATGCCTTGGGCATCCCCAAGCTTAGACGCTTGAGTCTTCTTGAAATATGCTGGGGAGATCCATGGGAGCCTCCCCAAGCTTAAGCTCTTCACTCGTCTTGATCCTATTATATCATCCTTCTCTCTTGACCCTTGAAAACTTCCGTCACACCAAACTCAAAGTAAATCTCATTAGAGGGTTAGTGCACAATCAAAAACTCACATGTTCTAGAAAGACACAATATGACTCGTTACTTTAAACATTAGCTACAGCCACTGATGTTATGTGAAGCTCTTCCACCCAAAGAATTTCACTCAACAGTAGTAAAAGAGAGAATGCAAAATAAAAAAGGCATAATCTGTCTAAAACAGAACAGTCCGCAAAGACGAATTTTTTCGAGGCACTTACGACGTCAGATCAAAAAACTTTGAACTAATGAAAGATTCAGACATTCATAAAGATTACGCACACAAATTTTCAGATTTTATTAACAGTCTGGTGATTTTAGGAATTTCGTACAGTGAACAGAAAAAATCTGTTTCTGCGCAGCAATCAAAATTAAGCATCATCTTAACACTAGAGGCTACTCTTGGCACAACAATGCGAGAAAATAAAGATACGAAGGAGTTGCTATAGAAGTAAACATCCTCCTTGACTCAATAAAAGAAAAATTGCAGAAATAAAAATAATGGGTTGCCTCCCATAAGCGCTTTTCTTTAACGCCTTTTAGCTAGGCACAAAGCATGTATCAAGTATTGCCAAATGAAGAAGCATCAACATTGTAATTTGTTCGAACAATAGAATCATAAGGTGGCTTAATCTTATTCCTAGGAAAGTGTTCCATACCTTTCTTGAGAGGAAATTGATATTTTATATTCCCTTCTTTCATATCAATAATAGCACCTACAGTTCTAAGAAAAGGTCTTCCCAGCACAATAGGGCATGATGGATTGCATTCAATATCCAAGACAATAAAATCAACGGGGACATAATTGTTGTTAACCATGATAAGAACATCATCAATTCTTCCCAAAGGTTTTTTAATAGTAAAATCAGCAAGGTGAACATCCAAGTAACAATTTTCCAAAGGTGCTAAATCAAGCATATCATAAAATCTTTTATGCATAACAGAAATACTAGCACCAAGGTCACACAAAGCATTGCAATCAAAGTCATTCAATTTCATTTAACGATGGGCTCCCGACCATCTTCTAACTTCCTAGGGATGGATACTTCACGTTTCAATTTTTCCTCCCTCACTTGTATGAGAGCATTAGTAATATGTTTAGTGAAAGCCATGTTTATCTCACTTGCCTTAGGACTTCTAGCGAGCTTTTGCAAGAATGTAATTACTTCAGAAAGATTACACCTATCAAAATCATTATCATCAAAAGTAATGGAGTTATTCTCTTCCTTATTGCTAGAAATTTCAGCATCTTTATCAAGGACAGTTTCAGAGTTATCAGGCAATTTAGGGCATTTTGCAATAGAAGTGGAAACATTACCAACACCAATTATCTTGCCATTAATGGTAGGAGGTTTGCTAACACTTGTGTTTGAAGCATTTTCAGAAGTAGTAATAGTATAAACTCTAGCAATATTATTCTTTCTAGCAATTTCATGCTCTCTTTCCCATCTAGCATGCAATTCGGCTAACATCCTCACATTGTTATCAATTTTAACTTGTATAGCATTGAGAGTTTTGCTCTCTTTAACATCATGAGGCATGTTCTTTAGTTTCAACAAGTCAACATCAATAGCAAGACTATCAACTTTAGAGGCAAGAACATCAATTTTCCCAAATTTCTCCTCAACAATTTTAGTGAAAGCAGTTTGTGTACTAATAAAATCCTTAAGCATGACTTCAAGATTGGAGGGTACACTCTTATTATTGTTGTAGGAGCTACCATAGGAATTTCCATAACCATTGCCACTATTAGAAGGATAGGGCCTATAATTGCTATTACCAAAATTATTCCTATAAGCATTGTTGTTGAAGTTATTATTTTTAATGAAGTTCACATCAACATGCTCTTCTTGAGCAACCAAAGAAGTGTAACATCCTGGAATTTGGCCTTTCAAAAATTTCCTTTAAAAGTTTTGTCATCGACTTTGGATTTAATTTGCCTTGGTTAAATGGCCTTTTCAGTTTTCAATCTTCGACGAAACCTTACCCAAGTTTGGGATCTTGAGCTTTGTGTTCTCTCCCACTTGGTATCTTGATTGCTTGGCCCCAAAACTCCAAAATCATTTTCTGAATATTTCTATTTATCGTTAAAACAAAATCCCTTTATTTGAGCTTTCCAAAGGAAGTACTTGATTTATTGCTCTAAAAATTCTCCAAAAATTAGGGAATGACCCTAGGCAATATATAGCCTAACTATGCAAAAATATTTGGTTCACACTTGAGGATTTACCTCATACCTTTTCTATCCAATTTCTGCCCTTTAACTCAAATGATTTTAAAATCTAGTCAAATGTTTTTCCTAATGTGAGGCAAGGGCATAGATGCAAGCACAAGGTGTGTCTACACCTCAGGGCAGAAGGGTAGCCTGACCAAAAATGTTTTGCTTAATCAAAATAAATGTTTTCATTTTGGCCAGTATGGTTTTTCAAAAGTTCTAGTCGCACCAAGTTTGAATTTGCAAAAACTTTATTCAGGAAAGTTGAAGGTTTTGAAATTTGGCGCACGGAGGTGAAAACCTCATCTCGTTTGGAGCACGGAGCTGGGAGATATCGCTCGATGCCGCTTCTGGCATGTCCAGAACGGTGGTCACCGCCGCGAGGCCGTGCACGACGGCGCCTCCACTTTGTGGTCGTCGACGTTCAGTTTCCCTGCGCCCCAAACCACGCCCAACGTGTTCTCCTCCTCCCCCTGACTCGCCCAGCCTCCACGCGTCGCCGGAGAAGGATTCAGCACGCGCCACCGACGCATCCCGACGCGCCGCTCAGCACAGCGCCGCTGGGGCCCCGCTCGTCAGCGACCCTCGCCGTCCCGGAGCCTATCCACTCCCTTCTCCTGTGCCGCGTGCGCCACTGTGCCACCGGTTGCGCGACGCGCCGCACACACAGCTCCCACGCCACGGCTGACACCTCGCCGCACCATTAACGGCGGCCAACTCTCTCGGGAGGGTATAAGACGGCCACCCCAGGCCTCTCCGAGCACCACACCACCTCTCTCGACCTCCCAATCATCTCCCAACGAAGTACCAGAGCCCGAAGAACACCACAACACCGGAATCGAGCTCGCCACCGCCGCTCGGGATCCGCTCGAAATCTTCTCCGACAACCCCTCCCACTCCGATTCAGCACGCACAGCCCTCTCTGGACCACGATGGAGCTTCCGCCGCCCTCGCCTGGGTGACGGTGGCCGGAGCCGTCGTATCCTTCCTCGACACTTCGCCGGAGCCGCGGGAGGAGAAGCTCTGCTCCAACCCGACCTCTCCGTCAAGCGTGGGTACACGAACGAGCTGCGCCAGACCTCACCGAGCGTTCTGCTTCCTCTCCCTCACCTCCCCGTCGCCCTAGCTCCGGAGACGGCAGCCCTGTTCTTCTTCTTTCCCGCGCGTGGTAACGGTTCGATAGTGTCTATGACATGTGGGACCCACTAGTCAGGTTTTAATAATAAACCGAAATGTTTACTGTTTTTATTTTCTGTTTAAAATTAGGCAGAATTTACCCCAACTTTAAAAGGGCATAACTTCTCAAAAATAGTCAGAAAAATATGAAACAAATTTTGCCAGCTTTGTTTTGAAATTTGTTTATCCATTGGCATCAAATATTTTGGTTTGGAGTTTGTTTGCTTGGTCCTTTACTCAATGGCTTAGGAAGGGTTTGTGATGCTTTATTTATCTTGTGTTAGATTTAAACCTCTCCCAGGAAGTCGAAGTTGTTTCCGAACCCTACCCCACTACTGAAGGCAAGCCATCAACCCAATCTCAAACTTGGTCGAACCCTAGAAATTAAATTGGTTGCTTAAGTTGATTGCTATTGCACCTCACATGCCATGTTGCATTTTAAATTGTCGCAATTACTTATAATTACTTATCTACGCATCACCCCCATTCCCGAGGCGATGACCGGAGGAACCGTCACAGTCAAAGGAATGGGGAAACATTACAACTGTGCGCCTCGCACTTGCGTGGCTTTGTTTGCTTCTTCTTCTTCGCCGAGGTGAGGAGCAGACGAATGTCATCTTATGATCCTCGGAGTTGGGGGCATTTGCCAAAAGAGTTATTTGCTTCTTATCCCTCCGTCAAACGTGGTTGGCGTAAGCCCACCTGGACTGCGACGCTTGGGACATTTGCTTTCCATTTGGTTCTTTTTGCCAAGATTGCTGACACCACGTCAGGTTAACCCTCGAGTGGAATGGATGCTTTCTTTCTTATGATTGCTTTTCAGTTTATTATTTTGATGACACCGGCTGGGGAAACCGCCATAGTCATCCGACTAACCCACTGTGCTATTTTCTGCGAACATTGTTTCACGGTGACGCCGGCTGGGGAAACCGCCATAGCCACCAATGTATACCTTATGCTATTGCTTGAACTACCTTGTGAATATCATTATTGCTTGGTTCATGTTGGTAATTAAAATTTGACTAAGAAGATAACCACCTCCCTCGACTAGATTGAGTCACATAGTGCCACCCACCAGACACAACAAGCACAACCACGCGTCGTTCACATGGGAGACCATGGCCGAGTATTCTATCAAGCCTCCTTTGACGCCACCCTTTTGGCAAGTCTAGTCGGTTACCTTTGTGGTCGGGGCTAGTCTTGCGAAGGTTCCGGAGCTAGGCGTCGCTCATCTGTTGGGGGCGTGCCGGATTCACTTCGTCATAAGACTTGGTCCCTCGGGCGTGTCGGTGGCTACATAGGGAGTGTCTGGGTAAAATAAGCAGCCGTGGAAGTGTGGGTTTGTACTGCTCGCCGTGATCGGTTTTAGTACTTCGGTACCGGCGGTACAAGCTTAGACTTCAGCGTGTGGATAAAAGTTGCCACCTCTCGAGAGTGTAAATCTAGAATCTAGCCTTGTCCCTAGGTTATGGGACGGTGTTTGGGTCAAGTCACGCTATGAGTCAGTCCAGTCGAACTTGGAGAAATAATTAATGTAAACCCAACAGTCACGTGAAAGTTCGAGAGTCTAGCCAGAGTTGGCTAAGGACTTGAGAATCGAGAAATTAAGCCATAGTTGGCTAGAGGCTTGGAAGCCTAGTTGTGGTTACGAGTTGTTGGGTGAGAAACGTGATCTCACTCGATAACGCGAAACGTCCCTACTAAGGTAAGTAGGTAAGTTAAGTCCAACCGTTAAGCTTGGACTCGCACTTATATACCCGAACTTATGCCATGCTACTTTCCGAACTTATGCCATGCCATATAGATAGGCCTTGTTTGATTTTTGGCTAATGTCTTGCGAGTACATTCAATGTACTCACCTGGCTTTTCATGTGGCCAGACCCCGCTGCACCTGTCGCCGAGTACCCGCTGTACGAGAACTAGGAACCAGTGTCCCAGGCAGAACCCCGTGGAATAAGGCCGCCGTGCCACGCTACTACCTACGTACCCGCTGCGATCTCTGATGGAGGCTCGATGTTAGAAAAATAATGTACATACCGTTGTGTGCGCGTGTTGCGCGACCGCTGGAGCCTCACCCCGTGTTGTAATATATTGTAACCGTCCGAACTCGGAGCCTTAAATATATTTGGTTATGTCTTTGTGTATCAAGTTATCATATATCCAGTGTTTCTGGGGCTGGTATATGGGGTAGCTCGATCATCTGGATCGGGGTGCCACAGAGCTTGGTATCAGAGCCTAACTGCCTGTAG
This sequence comes from Poa pratensis, assembly GCA_947311845.1. Taxonomy (NCBI): domain Eukaryota; kingdom Viridiplantae; phylum Streptophyta; class Magnoliopsida; order Poales; family Poaceae; genus Poa; species Poa pratensis. Next base: position 92,546,953 of record CAMZMU010000096.1, read on the forward strand.
GATACCCTAGTTCCTCGGACGACTTAGGATAGAGCTTGCCGCGTTGCCTGCTTCTTGATTGTTTCTCTACTTGTTTGCGCTTGTTAACTTTAACGCTCACCTTTTTGGCTTCTGTCTCTGGTACAGATGGCACCGTCCGAGTTCTTCACAGAGACCACCGCCGTACACGTTCCCGGCTTTCCTCAGTACCTCGCTGAGATTTGGGACCACCTCTACCCAGGCTCGACTCCCCCGATCTACCGCGTGTTCTACAACCGTCCCGACGGGGGCGCTACTGAGTTCGTCGCCACCGTCCACCTGCGCTCGAGCCGAGGGCCGATGGAAACGTCCAGGCCATTACTTCCGGTGTCTCTACTCAGGCGACCCGAGCCATACAGGAGGCTGCAGGAGACGCCATCGTCTTCCTTCGCACGTACGACCCGGTCATGAGGCAGTGCACCCGTTACGTCTACTTCCCGAGGCTAGATCTAGCCAACGGGGACGTCCTTTTCCCCAACCCAGGTGACACCAGCTCAGCCCTCACCGCTCTCTCCGGTACACCACTCTCCTCCACCAGTACCTCCACGTCACCCTCCTCCAGTTTGCCTCGCTTCGCGCCAACGTGGCCATGGCTGAGATGGCACGGGCATCTGGAGCAGGTTCTTCTCGCCACCCACCTCGGTTCCCCACCTTTACCCGTAGCTCCCTCGACCAGATCAGGAGGGGACTCATCCCCACTCCTGCACCCCACGGTTCGCCACCACCTTTCCGCACTCGTAGCAGCACTACTCGTCACTTCGCGCGTTTCACCCCTGTTCGCCCCACCGGGTCACGAGCTCAGCGTCGTCGTGTCCGTGCCGACACCCCCACCCGCTCTGGAGACTCCCGAGGCGACCTCGCTTCCCCGACTACAGCCCGAGGGGGAGGACATCGACATCATCGCACCAGCGACACCCCTCGAGATGGAGTTCTAGGCGCTCGGAGACTGCATCGCCTAGTGTATCTTACTTTTCCGTTGTATCGCGCGCTTGAATAAGGAAGTGGTAGAGTTGTATCCCGCTTCGTGTATCTTGTATCTTGTATCCTGTATCTTGTAACTGTACGAGTAGCTTGTATCTTTTATCTGTATCTCGTGTTGTGTAAGCAAGTAACTAGAATCTTGTAACTCAACCAGTCATTGTATATTACCGCACTTGTTGTCTTTGCAAACCTTGTTTCCATTTGGTTTTCTTGGATGTTGCACTTTTCCCCATATGGATGCTCATGGTACACGTCACCACATTCAACCATCCAGGATGAGGCCCAATAGCATGCAAGTGGCAGCCAAGGAACCCCGATTCGTCGTTCCGCACGACAAGCGGGCGAGGATCCCGTGCCCCCGCAATCACCCCTCCTCCACCAGCTCAGGAACCGAGCCCGAGTCAGTTCATGATGATGATGGATGAGCGTCACACTCAGCACCTGACACAGATCATGAGGGAGTTTGGCACATATATGCAAGCCCAAGGTGCCCCACACGCAGGCCGCTCAAAGCTGCAAGATTTCCAGCGTACTCAGCCACCCAAGTTCTCAGAAGCTGACGACCCACTTGAGGCTGACGATTGGCTCCGCACCATGGGAAAGAAACTAGAGCTCGCACGCGTTGACGAGCAGGACAAGGTGCTCTTCGCCACCCACTACCTTGAAGGCCCTGCCAACGTTTGGTGGGACAATCAAAAGGACGCAAGGGGCAATGGACCCGCGGTCACCTGGACAGAATTTCAGGAAGCTTTCCGCAAGGCCTATATACCCTCAAGCCTGATAAAAATGAAACAACAGGAATTTCTGGCACTCACCCAAGGCAGCAAATCCATCAATGAATATCTGACCAAGTTCAACAACCTTGCCCGCTATGCACCTGAGGACACCAACACAGAGGAAAAGAAGAAAGACAGGTTCCTTCATGGAATGCATCAGGCCATAAAACTCAGCTCAGCGTCCTACAGTTCCCAGATTTTCAGGCCATGATCAACACTGCGCTAATCTCAGAAAAGGACACCGCACATCTATGACTCCCACAAGCGGAAGTTCGAGCCACGCAAGAACCAGCATGAAGGTGCTACCTCCAAGCCACGCACATGGCAGCCCAACAACCGGATCTCAACACCTCAGAACACCTGGAATCAACCCAGGAAGGATGGATATCCCCGTGAAGGATTCTACCACAAGCGCCCCTTAGTGGATGACTGCAAGAGGGAGAACTCCTGCTTCAAGTGTGGCAAGACAGGACACTACATCAAGGATTGCCCTCTTCACAACAGCAACGGCAACAACAACTCCAACAGCAACCACCCTGCTGGGCGATCAAGCCACCTCAAGTTGCCCGTGTCCACCACATGTCCGCAGAAGAAGCCTACGAAGCTTCAGATGTAGTGCTTGGTACGTGTACTATCAACACTAAACCCGCGCTGATTTTATTCGATTCTGGAGCTTCCCACTCTTTCATCTCGAAGGATTTTGTTGCCAAACACCGTTTTTCCGTTTCCCCTTTGGGCCATCTTTTGGTGATACAAACCCCCGCCTCAGAGATGAAAACAAACACCGTTTGTCAAGACCTGACGATCAGCATCAATCGAGTGAAATTCCCAGCTCAGCTCAACACTCTCAACGTGCCCGGTCTCGACGCCATCCTTGGTATGGATTGGTTGGTCCAGCATGCAGCCCAGATTGACTGTGCAACTAGAGCAGTTACTCTCACCAACCCGGAAGGCATACGTACCACCTACTTGCCGAATAAACCCCACCAAATAAATGCAAAGATGTTTCTTGTCCAAGCACCTGAGTTAGGACAAGTGTATGTGGTCAGCGAGTATCCAGATGTGTTCCCGGATGAGCTACCAGGAATGCCCCCTGATCGTGATATTGAATTTGCCATTGAAGTTATTCCCGGAACAAACCCAATATTCAAGAAACATTACCGGATGACAAGCCCCGAGCTCGTGGAATTGAAAAAGCAGCTCGATGATCTAATCAAAAAGAAGTTCATTCGCCCGAGTATTTCACCCTGGGGATCGCCAGTTCTGTTTGCAAAGAAGAGCGATGGTACGCTCAGGCTATGCATTGACTACCGTGCTCTCAATGATGTCACCATCAAGAACAAGTACCCACTCCCACGAATCAATGATCTGTTTGACCAACTCCGTGGTGCCCGTGTATTCTCCAAGATTGATCTCCGCACGGGATACTATCAGCTGAAGATTCGAGAAAGTGATATTCCCAAGACCGCTTTTACCACCAGATATGGACTGTATGAGTGTACTGTCATGTCATTCGGCTAACCAATGCTCCCGCCTACTTCATGGGCATGATGAACAAGGTATTCATGGAGTATCTCGACAAGTTCGTTGTGGTATTCATCGACGACATCCTCATCTACTCCAAAAATGAGGAAGAGCACGCCGAACATCTCAGATTGTTCTCGGAAGACTACGTGAACAACAACTTTATGCCAAGTACAGCAAGTGCCAGTTTTGGTTAAAGGAAGTGGAGTTCCTAGGACATGTTTGTCAGGAGCCGGTGTAGCCGTGAACCCCGACAAGATCTCTGATGTGCTGAACTGGAAAACACCCACCAATGTGTCAGAAGTCAGGAGCTTCCTCGGATTGGCGGTTACTACCGAAGGTTCATTGAAAACTTTTCCAAGATAGCCAAGCCCATGACGGACTTGTTGAAGAAAAATCGCAAGTATGCCTGGACAGATGAATGTGAAGAAAGCTTCAACGAGTTAAAGACCCGGTTAACCACAGCCCCAATACTAGTACTGCCCGATGATGGCAAGGATTTCACTGTATACTGTGATGCATGTAGAAATGGGCTAGGGGCCGTTCTCATGCAAGAAGGGAAGGTCATTGCATATGTATCAAAGCAACTAAAGACCCATGAGCAGAATTACCCCACACACGACTTGGAATTGGCCGCTGTCATACTCGCCCTGAAGACTTGGCGACATCACCTTATTGGTCAAAGATGCGAGATCTACACGGACCACAAAAGTTTGAAGTACATTTTCACCCAGCCTGACCTCAACCTGAGGCAAAGAAGGTGGCTTGAAGTAATCAAGGACTACGACCTTGGGATTCATTACCATCCAGGAAAGGCCAACGTGGTAGCAGATGCCCTAAGCAGGAAGCCCCAAAGATGCAGCCAAGTTTAGAGAAAGAATTCGCAAAGCTAAATTTGTGCGTGGGAAGCAAGGCCTATTTAAGCACCCTAGAGGTGAAACCAAACCTTGAGGAAGAGATAAAAACTGAGCAAGCCAACGACCCGGTATAAAAGATCAAGATCAAAATACCACTGGGTAAGGCCAAGGAATTTTCCGTGGACAGTCAAGGAGTGCTCCGCTACGGTAACCGCCTTTGTGTACCCGACAAGGCCGCGCTAAAGCAACAGATTCTCAGGAAGCCCACGAGTCTGCCTATTCTATCCACCCGGGAGTACCAAGATGTACCAAGATTTGAAACAATATTCTGGTGGGCCGGTATGAAGAAGGAGATCGCCTACTATGTCGCATGCTGCAACGTATGTAACCTAGTGAAGCCGAGCACCAAAAACCCGCGGGATTCCTTCAACCCCTTAAGGTACCCGAGTGGAAGTGGGACAACATATGTATGGATTTCATCGTCGGACTTCCCAAGTCCAGCCGGGGAAATGACTCCATCTGGGTCATCGTCGACCGTTGACGAAGGTGTCTCACTTTATCCCGTCAAGACAACGTACCGTTCGGACCAGCTAGCGCAACTCTATGTGAACAAGATTGTCAAACTCCATGGAGTTCCTAAGACCATTGTGTCAGATAGAGGTACACAATTTACCTCCAGATTTTGGACAAGCCTTCAACGGGCCATGGGGACAACGCTATCTTTCAGTACAGCTTATCATCCTCAGACTGACGGTCAAACCGAGCGAGTCAACCAGATATTAGAAGACATGCTGCGCTCGTGTGTGCTCGCCTATGGTGCAGGTTGGGAAGATAGTTTACCCTACGCAGAATTCTCATACAACAACAGCTACCAAGGCAGCCTGAAAATGTCACCATTTGAAGCACTGTATGGGAGAAATGCGGACCCCACTTAACTGGTCTGAGGCAGGAGATAGCAAGATCTTTGGGCCCGATGTTCTGCAAAAAGCCGAAAAGCAAGTACATCTGATTCGTGACCGGCTCAAGGCAGCTCAGTCCCGCCAAAAGAGTTATTACGACCGACGGCACCGTCAGATCCACTTTGAAGAAAACGACTATGTCTATCTTCGGGTGACACCCTCAAGGGCCTGAAAAGATTCCATATGAAAGGAAAGCTAGCCCCGAGATTCATTGGACCCTTCAAGATCCTAGCAAGGAAAGGGACAGTAGCCTACCAGCTCGAGCTACCAGAAGAGCTGACAGGAGTGCACGACGTCTTCCACGTGTCCCAGCTAAGGAAATGCATCTCACCACCGACCAAGCAAGCCGACTTTAGGAAACTGGAATTGAGCAGCGAATTGACTTACGAAGAACACCCAGTCAGAATTTTGGATGAGTCTGAACGCCGCACCCGCAACAGAGTCACAAGATTCTACAAGGTACAATGGGATAAACACACCGAAGACGAAGCCACTTGGGAACGAGAGGATTTGTTAAGGACTGAATATCCGTACCTGTTCAACGAGCAAGGGAATCTCGAGGACGAGATTCAACTCAAGGGGGGAAGGTCTGTAACATCCTGGAATTTGGCCTTTCAAAAATTTCTTTAAAAGTTTTGTCATCGACTTTGGATTTAATTTGCCTTGGTTAAATGGCCTTTTCAATTTTCAATCTTCGACGAAACCTTACCCAAGTTTGGGATCTTGAGTTTTGTGTTCTCTCCCACTTGGTATCTTGATTGCTTGGCCCCAAAACTCCAAAATCATTTTCTAATATTTCTATTTATCGTTAAAACAAAATCCCTTTATTTGAGCTTTCCAAAGGAAGTACTTGATTTATTGCTCTAAAAATTCTCCAAAAATTAGGGAATGACCCCTAGGCAATATATAGCCTAAATATGCAAAAATATTTGGTTCACACTTGAGGATTTACCTCATACCTTTTCTATCCAATTTCTGCCCTTTAACTCAAATGATTTTAAAATCTAGTCAAATGTTTTTCTAATGTGAGGCAAGGGCATAGATGCAAGCACAAGGTGTGTCTACACCTCAGGGCAGAAGGGTAGCTGACCAAAAATGTTTTGCTTAATCAAAATAAATGTTTTCATTTTGGCCAGTATGGTTTTTCAAAAGTTCTAGTCGCACCAAGTTTCGAATTGCAAAAACTTTATTCAGGAAAGTTGAAGGTTTTGAAATTTGGCGCACGGAGGTGAAAACCTCATCTCGTTTGGAGCACGGAGCTGGGAGATATCGCTCGATGCCGCTTCTGGCATGTCCAGAACGGTGGTCACCGCCAGCGAGGCCGTGCACGACGGCGCCGCCACTTTGTGGTCGTCGACGTTCAGTTTCCCTGCGCCCCAAACCACGCCCAACGTGTTCTCCTCCTCCCCCTGACTCGCCCAGCCTCCACGCGTCGCCGGAGAAGGATTCAGCACGCGCCACCGACGCATCCCGACGCGCCGCTCAGCACAGCGCCGCCGGGGCCCCGCTCGTCAGCGACCCTCGCCGTCCCGGAGCCTATCCACTCCCTTCTCCTGTGCCGCGTGCGCCACTGTGCCACCGGTTTCGCGACGCGCCGCACACACAGCTCCCACGCCACGGCTGACACCTCGCCGCACCATTAACGGCGGCCAACTCTCGGGAGGGTATAAGACGGCCACCCCAGGCCTCTCCGAGCACCACACCACCTCTCTCGACCTCCCAATCATCTCCCAACGAAGTACCAGAGCCCGAAGAACACCACAGCACCGGAATCGAGCTCGCCACCGCCGCTCGGGATCCGCTCAAAATCTTCTCCGACAACCCCTCCCACTCCGATTCAGCACGCACAGCCCCTCTCTGGACCACGATGGAGCTTCCGCCGCCCTCGCCTGGGTGAACGGTGGCCGGAGCCGTCGTATCCTTCCTCGACACTTCGCCGGAGCCGCGGGAGGAGAAGCTCTGCTCCAACCCGACCTCTCCGTCAAGCGTGGGTACACGAACGAGCTGCGCCAGACCTCACCGAGCCGTTCTGCTTCCTCTCCCTCACCTCCCCGTCGCCCTTACTCCCTGGAATCGCCGCCGGTGAGTTCGCCGGAGACGGCAGCCCTGTTCTTCTTCTTTCCCGCGCGTGGTAACGGTTCGATTAGTGTCTATGACATGTGGGACCCACTAGTCAGGATTTTAATAATAAACCGAAATGTTTACTGTTTTTATTTTCTGTTTGAAATTAGGCAGAATTTTACCCCAACTTTAAAAGTGCATAACTCTCTCAAAAATAGTCAGAAAAATATGAACAAATTTTGCCAGCTTTGTTTTGAATTTGTTTATCCATTGGCATCGAAATATTTTGGTTTGGAGTTTTTTGCTTAGTCCTTTACTCAATGGCTTAGGAAGGGTTTGTGATGCTTTATTTTACTCTTGTGTTAGATTTAAACCTCTCGCAGGAAGTCGAAGTTGTTTCCGAACCCTACCCCACTACTGAAGGCAAGCCATCAACCCAATCTCAAACTTGGTCGAAACCTAGAAATTAAATTGGTTGCTCAAGTTGATTGCTATTGCACCTCACATGCCATGTTGCATTTTAAATTGTCGCAATCTATTATATAATTAAAACAACAAGCAATTAACGGTGAAGATTTAACGCTGTAAAGTTAAGCTATCTCAATGGCTTAGATTTACCCTCATCCGAAGGCACGTTAGATTCACCGCGTCATCCTTGCCTCGCCTTGCTTTAGATCGATTCCATATCGTCAGAAGCCCTAACGCGTCCGTATTTGTTGCCGCCGCCGGCTGCAGATTTCACCAAACGGCGACCGAAAGACAACAATCTCTACGTGCAACAGATAATTTGTACATCGTATTCCAATCTCACGCGCACTGCAGCCGACACCATGGCCTTGCACCAATCAAGGGAATCAACGGAAAAAGATACTGCCCAAAGGTCCGAGCCCGCGTCCTTGCTCCCAGGCATGCAGCGCCGCCGGCGATCTATGTTGGACATGAGGTTACCTAGTTCCCCACATTTTGGTAAAGCTGCTTTCTGCATGCAATTTCATTATTCTATTTTCAGATCACACGTCGACATAAATATTTCGATCCCCATGCACATCCTCATGTATGCTGGTGCCGTACTCTCCCAGGTTCTGACATACGTACACTATGTAGCCGGAAAAGATGGATGGATGGACCTAGCAATGCATGTCGCATGTGGCTGTGCTAAAGATAGATCGATCAACGATCTTGGACTTGCTCATATATATGCCATGCAAGCGTGAAAGGATGGATCAATAGATTGGAGAATTTGCCTCATGCACACATCCGTAGAGCCCTTGAGCCAGGTAATAGCCCATGATTATCTTTATCATCAGTTCCATATTTTTTTTAAAATACAACATACAGTCTAAGAATTTTGTCAGCTTCAGCAACTTATAGGTCCGCATCTATTAATCAGTACTCGATAATATTTTAAACAATTAAATTGAATCTCTCTGTAGGTGGAGGAGTCTTGGACGAGATGGTGGATTAATTGGTCTCTAAAACATGGATGTATATGCAGGTTTTGATCTCTCATGTAAATCTTAAATCTACCAGATACAATGCAAAATTAGTGCGCAGTAAACTGTCATATATGGTCGCCCTATTTGTCAAAAGAATTGAAACAATGTGTATTGTTTTTCCTGTAATTTTTTGCAGGGATAAATACTTATCTCCTTATCAACCGCATTTTCTAAAAATACTTATTATCTGTATGGGTGATGTATATGCAGGTTTTGATCTCTCATGTAAATCGTAAATCTACCAGGTACAATGCAAAATTGGTGCACAATAAACTATCATATATGGTCGCCCTATTTGTCAAAAGAATTGAAACAATGTGTACTGTTTTGCTGTAATTTTTTGAGGGGATGAATACTTATCTCCTTATCAACCGCATTTTCTAAATAGAGACAAATACTTATTATAGGGTTTTCTGCATTGTTGTTTTCCTGGGTGTAAAATTGTGACAAATACTTATTATCTGTATGGGTTTTCTGCATTGTTGTTTTCCTGGATGTAAAATTGTCGTACATATTACATGTTCTGTTATTTCAGTATCACTCCACTAATGGCGCCATAAATTTTCCTAACAATAATATTTTTCTTGATTTGCTTCACAGAAAATCCTTCCTGGTGGACAAATGACAACTACTACCAATCTTCTTCCTAGCAGAACACAAAATATCTTCTACTTGCTATCTATGCTCGAAACAACAACTAGAGCTTAACTTTCTCAGGTCATGTAGCTTTTCCTTTATATATGTCATTTGTTCTTCATTTTGACAGCCGATGGATCGCAATATAATTTTGGTAATTTGACTGGATGCCAAGTAGCTTTATTTCTGTTTACTCAAAATAGTAGATACATCATACATCATACTAGAGGCGGAGGCGGAATAGATCCAGGGACCTGCTCGATGTCGCCTTGCTGTATGTGTAGTTCCTCATGCATGCCTTGCAGCAAGGTCTGCAGGTTTTGATCTCTCATGTAAATCTTAAATCTACCAGGTACAATGCAAAATTAGTGCGCAGTAAACTGTCATATATGGTCGCCCTATTTGTCAAAATAATTGAAACAATGTGTATTGTTTTTCCTGTAATTTTTTGCAGGGATAAATACTTATCTCCTTATCAACCGCATTTTCTAAATAGAGACAAATACTTATTATCTGTATGGGTGATGTATATGCAGGTTTTGATCTCTCATGTAAATCGTAAATCTACCAGGTACAATGCAAAATTGGTGCACAATAAACTATCATATATGGTCGCCCTATTTGTCAAAAGAATTGAAACAATGTGTATTGTTTTGCTGTAATTTTTTGAGGGGATGAATACTTATCTCCTTATCAACCGCATTTTGTAAATAGAGACAAATACTTATTATAGGGTTTTCTGCATTGTTGTTTTCCTGGGTGTAAAATTGTGACAAATACTTATTATCTGTATGGGTTTTCTGCATTGTTGTTTTCCTGGATGTAAAATTGTCGTACATATTACATGTTCTGTTATTTCAGTATCACTCCACTAATGGCGCCATAAATTTTCCTAACAATAATATTTTTCTTGATTTGCTTCACAGAAAATCCTTCCTGGTGGACAAATGACAACTACTACCAATCTTCTTCCTAGCAGAACACAAAATATCTTCTACTTGCTATCTATGCTCGAAACAACAACTAGAGCTTAACTTTCTCAGGTCATGTAGCTTTTCCGTTATATATGTCATTTGTTCTTCATTTTGACAGCCGATGGATCCTTTTAAATGATGGTTGTGTAACACATGGCAATATAATTTTGGTAATTTGACTGGATGCGAAGTAGCTTTATTTCTGTTTACTCAAAATAGTAGATACATCATACATCATACTAGAGGCGGAGGCGGAATAGATCCAGGGACCTGCTCGATGTCGCCTTGCCGTCTGTGTAGTTCCTCATGCATGCCGTGCAGCAAGGTCAACGAGGGCACGACCTGCCTCAGTACACTTCAACTGCCCTTGAAATCATGATATGAGTCCATTGACGATGTTGAGGTATATATGTAATCATCTCATGCTATATATTTACTGTTTCTGTATTTGTAACGTACATACAAATATTGATCGTGTTAGATTAAAGCAGCTAGAGTAGTATATATATGCATATGAACTGATTTCGCCGTTTTGATTGTATAAGATGAAAGTAGCCAGAGTAGTATGTTTATGCATAGGAACTGAAGTCCGCTGTTTTGATCGTCTAAGATTAAAGTAGCCAGAGTAGTATGTTTACGCATATGAACTGAAGTCCGCTGTTTTGATCGTCTAAGATTAAAGTAGCCAGAGTAGTATGTCTATGCATATGAACTGAAGTCCGCCGAACCATGGCACGCGTTCACTGGCAGGGAGCTACTCGATGTCGCTGCCGGAGGTTTAGTTCCTCATGCCACGCCGTGACATAGGCGAGGCATGATCTGTCTCAGTCCAACTCAGCTTGCCAGGAAATAAGGGATATATATAGGTTCATTGATGTTGAGGTATGTGTGTATGGATATGAACTGAAATATTTGGGCCGAGAACGCAAGGCTGTCGTAGAGGCCGTCCCATAGAGAAATCCATCGGGGGCAAGTTTACTGAACCCTCAGCTTGAAAGATAAATTTCAGGTACATCAAACGATGGCCAATTTATGTTTTCTTGATCAATATAGGACAGCCTGATATTCGTGTTTCGGTATTTGTAGGCTGTTCATAGCTGGAGATGGCCAACAACGCATAAGATGTTTATTTGGGCTGGCACACTAATTAACCGCAAGATTCAACTACGTACCTTTATCACCGACGGTAGTACATATTCTATATTACGCATACCTGCACTTGCTTACTTGCTAAATGTATTGTCCAGGAATCAAGACATGCATATATCTCCCTACTCTTTTTCCTGGCACCGGAGCGAGGTATGCCAACACATAAACCTGATCGCATCTTCATATGGAAATTGGTGTGGCGCTCTCACTAATGAGGTCAGTGTGTACGTTAGAATTTTGTTTAGTTTGGAAGATTTTGTCTATGTTTTCTTTCTTTCCATAGATTATACGCGATGGCGCATAATATACACACTTACAAGTGCCACCAAAATTTATCTTTGCTTTGATTTCCTACAAATCTTATTCAATTTTTGTTCTGGCGAAGCTCAATTTTTGTAAAAGCAGATTGAACTTTAATACAAATCATCCCAACAAAAGGATCGGGCTGCCTTATGGTGTGATGAATTTTAGATCAATCGTGCTCTTACGCAGATCATGTTTTTATGTGATTGCATGGCCAGTCTTTCTGCTTCTTTTAGACCTTACTCCCCTTAACGCTATGCTTTGACCAATAGTATATGTGCTGCTCCATTCAGCCCTCATATACAAGTTAATGGGTGCCTCAAGAAAACAATTTCACTGCTTGCTAAAGCAGCGTACAGTCCTCTCATGCAGGTGACACAACCATTGTTATTGTTGATCCATATATATTGCTGCATGGTCGCACCCGAAGAACTCTGAACATGAAGGGCGAACAAGCAAGTGATTTTTTAATTACTTTGTCTTAACTATTTATTGTATCTTGGAAAAGGAATTTTCTTACTCAAAGGTATCATGGTTAGTCCGGCAACATGCACTGTCGAAGATGTTACTGTAATGATTGCAATCACTAGGTGCACTCTTTCTGTAGGTGAAACAATCTAATAGTTGAAGGTGACGTCTTGGACGAGATGGCAGAGTGAAGTGTAGGTGAATCGGAATGATTACATATGGTCTGTAAAACATTTGGTTTTTAACGTACCTTTTGCACTCCGGTGTAAGTGGCACAATCTACCGGTTTCAATGCAAAATAGATGCACAAATAAACTGTCATATTGTGGTCCCAAGTTCATGAGAGAAATTGGAAAAATTATTTATATATTGTTTCTCTTTTCAAAAAAGTTGAAAATAATATATGCTATGGTCCCCAGTTCATCGGAACCGTATTTATAGACAGCGGAAAATATTTTTATTTATCTGTATCGGTTTCTATATTGTTGTTTCCCTGGGTGTAAAACTTTCATAACTCATGTAAATTTAGCAGTTCTTAGTGTATATATTACTGTTATTTGATAATCACTCAACTAAGGACGCCACTAAATTTCCTAATTTTTTTTTGAGATATGCTTCGAAGAAAAATCCCTAACTTGCCAATGGCTGAATGGCAACGACTACAATTGTTTATGGCAGGATGACATATAATTATTGCTATATCTACTTGCTATCTATGCTCGAAATGACAAATAAATCTTACATCCTCGGGACATCTAAAACTGTAGAGCAGTTTGTTAATATATTCGCATGATTGATCAAGGCATAGGTTGTGGATGTCGCTATTATATCCAGTACATCATTCATCTTTGATTATGTTACTACTGATGGAAAAAATCAACAACGGTGAGTCCCAAGCAATTACTGCAGTTCGAGGAAATAAATATAAATTGAACTGTAGAGTGGTCTCCAGCACAATAGATATTTCAATTCAAGGCTGAACATAGAAAAGTGTTTCATCTAGCCGCGCAATTGCGCGGGCCACCCAGCTAGTTACTTATAATTACTTATCTACGCATCACCCCCATTCCCGAGGCGATGACCGGAGGAACCGTCACAGTCAAAGGAATGGGGAAACATTACAATTGTGCGCCTCGCGCTTGCGTGGCTTTGTTTGCTTCTTCTTCGCCGAGGTAAGGAGCAGACGAATGTCGTCTTATGATCCTCGGAGTTGGGGGCATTTGCCAAAAGAGTTATTTGCTTCTTATCCCTCCGTCAAACGTGGTTGGCGTAAGCCCAACTGGACTGCGACGCTTGGGACATTTGCTTTCCGTTTGGTTCTTTTTGCCAAGATAGTTGACACCACGTCAGGTTAACCCTCGAGTGGAATGGATGCTTTCTTTCTTATGATTGCTTTTCAGTTTATTATTTTGATGACACCGGCTGGGGAAACCGCCATAGTCATCCGACTAACCCACTGTGCTATTTTCTGCGAACATTGTTTCACGGTGACGCCGGCTGGGGAAACCGCCATAGCCACCAATGTATACCTTATGCTATTGCTTGAACTACCTTGTGAATATCATTATTGCTTGGTTCATGTTGGTAATTAAAAATTTGACTAAGAAGATAACCACCTCCCTCGACTAGATTGAGTCACATAGTGCCACCCACCAGACACAACAAGCACAACCACACGTCGTTCACATGGGCAGACCATGGCCGAGTATTCTATCTAGCCTCCTTTGACGCCACCCTTTTGGCAAGTCTAGTCGGTTACCTTTGTGGTCGGGGCTAGTCTTGCGAAGGTTCCGGAGCTAGGCGTCGCTCATCTGTTGGGGGCGTGCCGGATTCACTTCGTCATAAGACTTGGTCCCTCGGGCGTGTCGGTGGCAACATAGGGAGTGTCTGGGTAAAATAAGCAGCCGTGGAAGTGTGGGTTTGTACTGCTCGCCGTGATCGGTTTTAGTACTTCGGTATCGGCGGTACAAGCTTAGACTTCAGCGTGTGGATAAAAGTTGCCACCTCTCGAGAGTGTAAATCTAGAATCTAGCCTAGTCCCTAGGTTATGGGACGGTGTTTGGGTCAAGTCACGCTATGAGTCAGTCCAGTTGAACTTGGAGAAATAATTAATGTAAACCCAACAGTCACGTGAAAGTTCGAGAGTCTAGCCAGAGTTGGCTAAGGACTTGAGAGTCGAGAAATTAAGCCATAGTTGGCTAGAGGCTTGGAAGCCTAATTGTGGTTACGAGTTGTTGGGTGAGAAACGTGATCTCACTCGATAACGCGAAACGTCCCTACTAAGGTAAGTAGGTAAGTTAAGTCCAACCGTTAAGCTTGGACTCGCACTTATATACCCGAACTTATACCATGCTACTTTCCGAACTTATGCCATGCCATATAGATAGACCTTGTTTGATTTTTGGCTAATGTCTTGCGAGTACATTCAATGTACTCACCTGGCTTTTCATGTGGCCAGACCCCGCTGCACCTGTCGCCGAGTACCCGCTGTACGAGAACTAGGAACCAGTGTCCCAGGCAGAACCCCGTGGAATAAGGCCGCCGTGCCACGCTACTACCTACGTACCCGCTGCGATCTCTGATGGAGGCTCGATGTTAGAAAAATAATGTACATACCGTTGTGTGCGCGTGTTGCGCGACCGATGGAGCCTCACCCCGTGTTGTAATATATTGTAACCGTCCGAACTCGGAGCCTTAAATATATTTGGTTATGTCTTTGTGTATCAAGTTATCATATATCCAGTGTTTCTGGGGCTGGTATATGGGGTAGCTCGATCATCTGGATCGGGGTGCCACAAGAAGCTGAAGGAACATTATTTGGATCAACATGTGTTTGACCATTTGCAAGCATAGAAATAATAGTATCAATTTTGTCACTCAAGGAAGAGGTTTCTTTAACAGAATTTACCTTCTTACCTGTTGGAGCTCTCTCGGTGTGCCACTCAGAAAAATTAATCATCATATCATCTAGAAGCTTTGTTGCAGCACCCAAAGTGATGGACATAAAGGTATCTCCAGCGGCCGAATCCAATAAATTTCTTGAAGAAAAATTTAATCCTGCATAGAAGGTTTGGATGATCATCCAAGTAGTCAGTCCGTGAGTGGGGCAATTTTTAACCAATGATTTCAATCTCTCTCTCATGCTTGAGCAACATGTTCATTATCAAATTGCTTAAAATTCATTATGCTACTTCTCAAAGAAATAATCTTAGCAGGAGGATAATATTTTCCAATAAAAGCATCTTTGCATTTAGTCCATGAATCAATACTATTTCTAGGCAAAGATAGCAACCATTCTTTAGCACGTCCTCTCAAGGAGAAAGGAAAAAGTTTCAGTTTAATAATATCACCATCTACTTCGTTGAGCTTTTGCATTTCACAAAGTTCAACAAAGTTATTAAGGTGAACAGCGGCATCATCAGTACTAACACCAGAAAATTGCTTTTTCATAACAAGATTTAAAAGTGCAGGTTTAATTTCATAAAACTCTGCTGAAGCAGCAGGTGGAGCAATAGGTGTGCATATGAAATCATTGTTGTTCGTGCTAGTGAAATCACACAACTTAGTGTTCTCAGGAGTACTCATTTTAGCAGAATTAAAAACAGGACAGAAAATAACTTGAAAATAAACTAGATGCAAGTAACTAATTTTTTTTGTGTTTTTGATAATTGAAAGCAAACAAGATAAAATAAAATAAACTAAGCAAGACAAAAACAAAGTAAAGAGATTGGAAGCGTGAAACTCCCCTTGTAGAAGACTGCTGTCTCCCCGGCAACGGCGCCAGAAAATCTTGATGCTTGATGGCGGTGAATCACACGCTCGTTGGGAGACCCCAAGAGGAAGGTATGATGCAGTTCAGCAGCAAGTTTTCCCTCAGAATGAAACCAAGGTTATCGAACCAGTAGGAGCAGCAACTCTTCAGAAGGTTGTTGGTGGCTCGCACGGCGGAACACGATCACCAACGTGGAATCTGCACACAACACAATCAAACTACTTTGCCCCAACAAAATAGTGAGGTTGTCAATTTCACAGGCTTGCTGAAAACAAAGGATTAAACGTATCGTGTGGAAAATGATGTTTACTTGCAGAGAATGAAAAAGGAACAGTTTGCAGTTGTGGTTGTTTAATCAGTTTAAAAGAATGGACCGGGGTCCACAGTTCACTAGTGGTGTCTCTCCATAAAATATAACTAACATGTTGGGTGAACAAATTACAGCTGGGCAATTGACAAATACTGAGCGCATGACAATGCATATACATGACATGATGATTACTATCTTATATTTACTAATTGGAGGCACCGTACGAGGCTCCACGTTAATCCTGTAGGTAAGATAATTTCGTCCATCCGATTTGAATAATCATCCATTAACAGCCGTTCAATAATGTCGGCCCGACCTGTTCCACCCGCGCATGAGATAGACTTCCGTGATAATAACGTCTAGGTCGTGGGCTCGATTCCCAGAAAAATCGGTTTTGCTGTCTAAAAAACAGTACGTCCGCGTTGATGGATGTGAATCATCGGATCAAGCTCTCGAATCCATATAGCTCCTCCTGTAGTTCAAGACCTCGCCGACTCAATCTCTTCCTCGCATTGCCCATGTGCCACCTCCAATCTGCATCCAATCGCACCTCGGCCTTACGTTGTCTGTTCCATGGCCGAAGGAAACCAAATCCGCAGCTCCATCATCTGGCTTGGCTGCGTGCACAACGGATTTGTCATTGCGAGTTGAGAGCTGCAGATCGAACTTGAAGAGGAGTCTACGATCTAATAAAGGTCGATATCGTGTTGTGTAAGTTCTAAATCTCCTCTTCTTACAATTTTTTATCACGTTGCAATCTATGACTCGATCGATTCTTTCTAAGTCTATCACTTGATCGATTTTTTGTAAGCTACCATGGCGCGCGTGACGTTTCAGAATCCAGAGTGATGTTGCCGCCCCGGCCCCCGGGACGTGCTGTTTGACACCAATCTCTAGAACAAATTAACAGGCAGAATTATCAGCTGTTTCTCTCTACGTTACGAGCCGCACGCATACTTGAACCCTGTCTTAGTTTTTATTTCCAGTATCAGTGACATATGCTAGGAATTGAGACTCCAAGCACAGGCGGCATGCATGGATGGACTTTTACGACCCTGAATCAAGTAGTACGAGGATGCGTGCCAAGTACTGATGGCAAGGACTAGCTGCAGAAGAACATGCAAGTCACTGTCATGGAAATAGAGACGGCTACTGGCTACATGCGCATTGACGTCCAGTACATGGATCCCCACCGTCTATGTCAGGTGTTTCTGAACATTAACACTAATGTAAGCTTTTATACATTAAATCTCACGAATTTCTATTTATAATCGCGTATGTAATATACTTTTTCCCGGCCTTGCATAGCGAATCCTCATGTATATGAATATGCATGTTTAATCATTAGTGGGTGGTCGATATATTTAACTGAATCGTCTGTGTACTTAAGATGTTCTTGATGATAAAGGAAACTGTCTTCAGCATTGTTTTATTCTGAGCTGAAAAGAACTAGAAATTTCAAAATTATATAAAACTAACCTGTAGGCATTGACGATTTTTGAACACCCGGCTGCATTTAGTCAGGCATTCACACTAATATTCTTGGTGGCTATGATGTGAAATATTTGATTAATGACTAGGAACTAGAAACTAATATTATATCATTCATGTAAAGTGTTAAGTGTTCTAATATAATTTTTCCATTTTAATGGCTGCATTAAGGATTCAAGGCAGGATAGTCATTAGATACAATAATTATATTCTCTCGATTTCAAAACCTAAGATTTAGACTAAGAGCTAGAAGTGTCATGTTGTATGAGATGTAGTAGCAGAGCGTGAATACAAATAATTTAGCCAAGATGAAATTGAAACAATATACATAGTTTGGCCCTGCGAATTACTTTGCATACTATTAAGTGGTCTGATAGTAAAATATATCTTCATCGATACTCTATTGTATTCAACTTTCTGAAAAATAGTTCTCACACAAGAATTCCGTAGGTTAATGCACAAATATCCATCTGCCCTATAACAAGCTCGTGCAGATGCACGGGTTATGACTAGATTAGAGCCTCTTTTGGTCATCCAAAAACACGCCTTTAGATGGGTTTTATATGGGGTGTATTACTAAATGTATAAACAAATTATGTTGTTGCAGAAATCACTTGAGTGTCCACTTCCATGTGAATGGATTTGATCCTTTCTCTACAGGCTATGTATGAGTATCCCTGCTGTGTGACACAAAATAAATCAATTTCCACAGGTAGTTTCGAATCCAATGTGCAGAAAGATAGATGGAAAGCATGCAACTTATTTCAGTTATCAGTGAATTTATAGAAATGTTCTCTCCCATGATTAAATTCTCAGGTCAATCCGAAACTTCTTATCAATTGCAGCAATATTTAATTTCACTTTGTTCGTGGAAGGTTTCTTAGCCAGTTGCTTTCGCTCATTTTTTTTCACGTGTATAGGATAATTTTAATCGCATATCACAACAAAGTTGGCCATCTGCATCAAATAGATTCATCTATACCACTATATTCAGTGCCTTTCATATATATCATGCACACATATCACTTTGATGGCTGATTCTGTAGCTGTTCTTATAATATTTGATTGATTAATTATTTCACTAATTATTTCTCAGTTCTGCTCATTATAGTACTTGACCACGGAGTTATTAAGATTATCCCTTCCTGTAGTGACAATGTATTTTTTCCGAGCATGTTCAATCTTACCATATTCACACAGTAGCTATGATCTGCTCACACAAACCTGCCTATTTATGCACATGTTACTGATCAATGCAGAAATATTATCTTATTGGCCTTTAGATTGTACTAATGCGATCATTCTTTTAGCTTCCTAAGAAGATTGTTAGTATTACTGGCTTCCGCAGGAAAGAATAATGTAGCAACTTAAATATAGTGCCAGTAGTCTTTGCATCATATTTGTTAATTGCAGTAAATCTAAATTTTAAATCAAGCTTTGAAATTTGTTTTAGCATTCTTCTTGATTATTTTTCCTGAAAATGATTCGTATTACAGGCTTGAAATTATTTGTAACAAGAGTTTAAGATAACTTGATTCTGTAATTTTTCGGAATGACATATTGCAGTGGAAGAAATTCAAGATGGTACATTTAGCGTGTGATATTTATGTTTCCGATACAAGATGTCTGATTCTATGCTTGGTATATCTATACGTCAAACACTCAAAGCTGCAACTCATTTAAAGATTAGAGTAGTTTTATGTATCTGTTTTCAAATGCACGTAATATATATTTAGAACAGGTTAATTAGTGATATGATATATATCGAATCGAACATTTTTTTCCTCCACGGGTAAGGGAAAAGTAGTTATGCTTACGAATTATAGACTTCATAATATTTATAATGAGTTTAACAACCTTTCATAATATATTTATATGTACTAATTGCTAGCCCGTGCAGTTGCACGGGTTGCCGACTAGTGATATTTAATTGGGCATTACGACATAATACATAGACCGTCATCCAACAGCGTCTATGACTAATAATCCACCGTCGGGTTGTCATCCGAGTCCCCCGTTGGTATTAAGTTGCAAGGAACGGATAATTGCATTAAGTAAAGTGCGTAATGTAAACAAATACATATGACCGTGGACATAGCATTGTTAGGTTATCCCTAGTGGCAACAGCACATCCGCAACCTTAGAAGTTGCTGTCACTCTCCCAGATTACCGGAGGCATGAACGCACTATCTAGCATGAATACTCTCTCTTGGAGTTACAAACATCTACTTGGCCAAAGCATCTACGAGTAACGGAAAGCATGCAAGATCTTAAATAACATAGGGCATAGATTGATAATCAACTTGACATAGTATTCAATATTCATCGGATCCCAGCAAACACAACATGTAGCATTACAATAATATGATCTTGATCATTTAGGGTAGCTCACAAGATCTAAACATGATGGCACAAATTGGAGAGACAACCATCTAGCTACTGCTATGGACCCGTAGTCCATGGATGAACTACTCACGCATCACTCCGGAGGCAGGCATGGCGATGTAGAAGCCTCCGGTGATGATTCCCCTCTCCGGCAGGGTGCCGGGAAGAGGTTCTGGACCCTCCCGAGCTAGGGTTGACGGCGGCGGCGTCTCTAGAACTTTTCGTGGATATTGGCTCAGGCCCTTAGGGTTTTTGCATCGGGGGGATTAAGTAGGCGAAAGGGCGGCGGCTGGCGACCCCCGAGGGGCCCACACCACCCCAGGGCGCGGCAGAAGGAGGGCCCGCGCCCTGGTGGCGTGTGGCCTCCTGGTGGCTCTCCTCTGTTGCTCCTTTGGTCCTTCAGGTGTGTTCTGGTAAAATAGGGATCCCCGTGAAGTTTCGTCCAATTCCGAGAATATTTCCAGACTAGCTTTTCTGGAATACAAAAACAGCATAAAACAGGAACTGGCACTTCGGCATCTTGTTAATAGGTTAGTCCCAAAAAATGTATAAAAGTGACATAAAGTAGATGCAAAACATGTAGCAATTGGTATAAAACAAGCATGGAACATCAAAAATTATAGATACGTTTGAAACGTATCAGCCGCCGAGGCTATAAAAGCGGGGCGCGCCCCCTTGTATTTTCATCCGTCTTCTTCCTCATCCCAATTCCAGGCCTCCCCACAAGCCACCAGTGCTAATGGCGAGAGTGAAGAGAGGAGTTGGGCGTCCTCATTCTTCTTCAGCTGCTGCGGAGAGTGGCCCTTCCACCCGTGGTCGGGCTGCTCCGCGAGGTCGTGGGATTCGCGGTCACGACGGCCGTGGAGGCCGCGGCTCCACCGCTTCCTCTCCAAGGAGCATGGTTCACACTGGCTTCGCGCCGTTCGAGTTCATCGTGGATCTGAACCACAGTCCTCGCAGCCGGCTTCTCCTGCCGGATTCCTTTGCGACGGCGATGGAAGACATCAGACCCTCTGGCTTCTGGCTGCAGGTGGAAGGCTGCCCCAATGGCCCCTCCTGAGCCTTTGCGGAGCACACCACTCTAGCCTGTCCCGGGGGCAATGCTTGGTGTTCCGGTATGACGGGGATGCTACGCTCTTCGTGAAGGTCTTCGGTGTCGACGGCGGACGCGTGGAGTGCTGCATGGAGAGCAGCAGCGGCAGCTCGAGCTCCTACGATGAGGATGCCGATGAGGAAAGCTCATCTGACATGAAGGTCAAGGAGAGCTCGTCTTCTTGAGGGCGAGCAGCTTCGGGTGGACGCCATGGAGATCTCGTTGACCTCCTCCCCGGCGGCCTTGACGACGTACTTCTGGAAGTAGCGCCTTCCGTTGTACGGTGATGCTCCTTGCTCGATGGGAGCCAACCTTTTTGTTGTAAAAAGATTGTCCCCCTTGTAGTCCTTGTAAATGAAGAAGAACTTGTTTCCCCCTTGTCCTTGAGTCGCGCTTGTGTGAATGAGAACGTTTTTTTTTTGGCAAAACACGCTCCCATTACTGCGGCAGCCATATCGCTTGGGGTAGGTGGGGAGCGAGAGGCCTATAAAGAGCCCTTAGACCCCAGCCTATTCGCCACACCTTCTCGTCTTGCTCTACTCCTCTTCTTCCCTTGCCTCTCCATGTATCGCAGACCAATGTCCAGCGAAGCAAAGATAGCCTTGTCTGACGTGTCGACGTCGGAGTCGGTCTTTCGAGGCGCGGCGGAGGCACCCAATGAGGCTGGAGCCCATGCCGCTGATGGCGAGGTTGCACCTCGCTCCTCCGTCGCGCAGAACCTTTCTCACCTGGCGGCCGCCTCCGGTCCTGCTGCTTAGGAGGAAGCAAGGATTAGGGCAGTGAGGAGGGCGCACCTGTGGTCCATCCTGAGGGAAAGGACTGCCGGTATTCCAGAGCTGTTCCTGGTTGTGGCTGAGCTCGAGGCCATCGAACAGGTCTGCTGCTTGTTCTTCTTTGTTTTTTCGCCTTTTTCCTTGGCTGATTTCGATCTTGACTTGGGCTGTCTTTGGCAGGCTGAGAGCCAGTCCATTGGTGATCTAGCGGACTGGATCTTCCGCCTCTTTGGTCGTGGAGCGCCCGGATCAGCTGCCGGGGCTCTAGCCCTTCGCAACGCCTGAAGAAATCCTGCACGCCGCGCTCTCCTCTCGTCCAGGCGTCCCCGGAAGAAAGGAGGGCACCCGGCTGGCAATAAAACAGAAGACAAGTCCGCGCACCAGGAACTTTGAGCTGGCCTTAGTAGCATATGCTAGATATGTACTCAGGGAAAGCATAACTGAATGTAATTCAGAATTGTAAGTTCAAAATGTAAGTTCAGATGAATGCAACCCTAAGGCTCAACTCCCGGGGTCATTTCCCAAACCTCCCTTTGCACTAACGCGTCATCAAGTTTTCAGAGGAGATTTCTTAGGTGCCAAGTACTCTAACAGCCTATACCGGTAGCAGTACCCCTAAGAGCACTATACCTTCTGGGACAGCCACGGGTACTAGGCCAGAAGGGAAATCGGATCGTTCGCCGGGGAGGACGCATTACCCCCGCAAAGGTTCTCTTCAACTGTCAAGCATGCGCAGGTTGGTGGTATATTGACTCCGAGCGAGATATTATGCCTAGAATGCAAGATGCACATGCAAAGACTTAGCTGATTTTTGCCGCGCTCTTGATCTGCTCTGTCCTTCCGGGTATCCAGCTCCTGAGCCGCTCTTCAGCATCCATTCCTGTCCCGGGAGAGGCGCTACACACAACAAACTTTCAGTAGGAAAAGAATGGACCCTCCCTTACATGTCGTGAAAGTGTTTCATCCGAAGCAACCCGCAAGCAAAGTTGAATGTGCATTTCTGTGTTTATGTTCTTTAAAACACAGCACTGCCCGTTCCACTTCTTACCGCGGCAGTACGGCACGATCAGGTGGCAGCGCCTACTGATAGGCTACTCGCGCTCGACCTGTCAGCCACCGGCACCATGTCAGCCCCCTGCTTGGGGGTTGTTACGGATAACACACTTCACGACAACAAGAGAGGCTCACGGAATTGAAAAACTTATCTTTTATTCCTTGGCGACGATTCTTACACCCTTATACAGAACACTAGCCCCTTGGGCGTGCTTAGTTGACTCGAACTATCTGCGATTCATGTTCGTATTCAGGGGTAGAATTTCGGAGATTCTCGATGTTCCAGGCGTTGCCCTCCGGCCTGCCTTTCTCGTCCTCCAGATAAACAGCTCCGGGTCTCAGGGTATGCGTCACCCGATAAGGTCCTTCCCACTTGGACGACAACTTGTTCATGTTATCAAGTTTCTGCTTCTTGCGGAGAACCAGGTCTCCGGGTTCCAGTACCCGTGAACGGATATGGCGATCATGATAGCGACGGAGCCCTTGCTGGTATCGAGCAGATCGTAAAGAAGCTCGACACCGCACCTCTTCCAGGAAGTTGATGTCATCAATCCTCCTCTCAGCTTGTGCGTCTTCATCATAGGCAAGTACCCGGGGGATCCATGCCTGAGTTCTGTTGGCAAGACGGCTTCGGCTCCATAGACAAGGAAGAATGGTGTTTCTTGAGTGGCTCTGCTTGGTGTGGTTCTGAGGGACCACAAGACACTTGGTAGATGCTCAATCCAGTTCTTGCCCTTGTCTTTCAACTTGTCAAACCCTTTAGGACCTCCGCATTGGCTCGCTCCACTTGCCCATTGCACCTTGGGTAGGACACCGAGGCAAAACACACCTTGATGCCCAGCTCTTCACAGAAGTTGAGGAAGGATCGGCTTGTGAACTGAGAGCCATTGTCCGTTATGATTCTGTTGGGTACTCCAAAGCGGTACACGATCCCTTCAATGAACTTGATGGCTGCTTGAGCTGTCTGTCGCGGTACTGGCATCACTTCCACCCACTTTGTGAACTTGTCGATGGCCACGAAAAGGTACTCATGGCCCCCGACAGACTTCGGTATCTTCCCACGATGTCCAGCCCCCAGACCGCGAACGGCCAGGAGATTGGAATTGGCTGCAGAGCTTGCGCCGGCTGATGTATGTTCTTCGCATAGTACTGGCAGGCTTCACAGGTCTTGACTAGCTGCTCGGCATCACTGAGGACTGTTGGCCAGTAGAACCCGTGACGAAAACTTTCCCCGCCAGTGATCTTGATGCCACATGACTTGAACATGTGCCCTCGTGGATGTCCCTTAGCAGTACTTGGCCTTGTTCTTGAGGAATGCAGCGGAGCTTGACTCCGTTGTCCCGTCGCCGGTAGAGCTCGCCGTCGATCATGACGTAGAGCTTGGCTTGACGAGCCACCCGCTCGGCGTCGTGGTCATCCTCCGGGAGGGCGTGCTCCATCATGTACTTGATGATGTCCCGGGCCCAGGGTGGGTGGGTTCCTTCCACCGGTAGCACCATCCGACGGAAAGAAAGCATAGCTTCCTCTCCGAGAGCTGCCGGGTCTTGAGCTTCTGGGCTGGCTACCCGTGTTGTCGAGGTAGAAGGGTCGCCAGCCCCCGGCGCAGATCTTGCCGCGAGCCTCTCGGGGGAATCGAAGGTCGCCTGAGGACCTCGATGTAGATCCCGGGAGGCACTGGTTCTTGCTTGGACGCCACCTATGACAGCTCATCCGCGGCGTGTTTTCTCCCCGTGGGACGTACACAGCCCGGAAGTTGTCGAAGCGCCGCTGCAGCTTCCAGACCTCCTCGACGTATGGTGCCATCTGAGGGCACGCGTACTCCTTGTTCACTTGCTTGATGACTAACTGAGAGTCACCCTTGACGACGATCTTGTTGATGCCGAGGCCGATGGCAGCACGAAGTCCTGCGAGCAGGCCCTCGTACTCCGCCGTGTTGTTGGAGATGTTCCCTTGGTAGTGCATCTGGACGACGTACTTCAGCCGGTCCCGGTTGGTGAGGTTAGGACAACCCCTGCACCTCCTTTCCCCTTGGTGTAGGAGCCGTCGAAGTGCATGGTCCAGGCGCTAGGATCTTCTTTCCCGGGGAGGCAGGTTTCCTCTTCCGGGTCGTCGAACGCCGTCTCGGTCCACTCAGCCGTGAAGTCCGCCAGCGCCTGACTCTTGATGTTGTCCGTGTGCTCGAACTTGAGGCCGAAACCTTGAAGCTCCATGGCCCACCATGATATGTGTCCAGTGGCAAGTGGGTTCTCCAAGGGCTTCTTAGGTTGTACTTGGATACCACCGTGATGGGATGGCTTTGGAAGTACGGCCTCATCTTGCGGGAGGCAATGAGGATTGCCAGCAGCAGCTTCTGCATCATGGGGTACCGCTCCCGGGCGTCTCGCAGCACTGCGCTGACGAAGTAGACCGGGTGCTGCACCTTGCGGGTCGCCGAGTCCTGAGAGGGCTCGGCTTCCTCCATGTCGACGTCTTGGGGTGGGACGAGGTAGCCCCCGCGAAGTCTCGTCGGAGGGAGATTCTCCATTGCTGACGGGCTCCGCACCATCTGGTAAGGTTGCAGTGACGTCAGGATCGCTAGACCCCTGGTCACCCGGCAGCCTTTTCTTGCATGGTTGTCCCGAGAGAGTTCCCGGGTCGCTTGCCCTTGATCTTGCTTGACTTCTTTGGAGGAGCGTCACGCTCTACCACAAGCACGCAACAATGTACAGTAGTAGGGGCTCCTTTTCTTCTGGTGCCACGAGGATTGGCGGTGAGGCGAGGTAGCGCTTGAGGGACTGCAGGGCTTCCTCGGCCTCGGGGTCCACTCCACGGGGCCTGACTTCTTGAGCAGCCTGAAGAACGGTAAGGCCCGCTCCCCAAGCCTTGAGATGAAGCGCCCGAGTGCAGTGATGCACCCGTTGAGGCGCTGTACGTCCTTGACCCGCCGGGGTGCCTCCATGCGCTCGATTGCCTTGATTTTGTCCGGATTCGCCTCGATCCCTCGGTGAGAGACCAGGAAACCCAGCAGCTTGCCGGAGGGGACCCGAACACGCACTTGTCGGGGTTGAGCTTGAAGTTGACCCGGCGGAGGTTCTCGAAGGTCTCGTGCAGGTCTTGGATGAGGGAGTCCTTGTACCGGGTCTTGACCACGATGTCGTCGATGTACGCTTCAACGTTGCGGCCCAGCTGCGGCCCAAGGCATGCTTGCATTGCGCGCTGGAAGGTAGCGCCGGCGTTCCGGAGGCCAAAAGGCATCCGGGTGTAGCAGTAGCAGCCCTTGGGAGTGATGAAGGCCGTCTTCTCTTGGTCCTCGAGCGCCATCATGATCTGGTGGTACCCGGAAAAGGCATCCAAGAAACACAGCAGCTCGCACCCGGCCGTGGAGTCCACGATCATGTCGATCCGCGGCAGGGGGAATGGGTCCTTGGGACAGGCCTTATTCAGGTCTGTGAAGTCGATGCAGAGTCTCCACTTGAAGGTCATGGGTTTCGGTACCACCACGGGGTTGGCCACCCAGGTTGGATGGGGAACCGACCGGATGACACCAGCTTCTATCAACTTGTCCACCTCGGCGATGATGAATTCCAGCTTTTCCTTGCTTTGGTTCCGGAGAACCTGCTTCACGGGGCGAGCCCCCGGATTGACCAGTTTGTGCTCGATCACCTCCCTTGGAACACCGGGTAAACCTGACGCCTCCCACGCGAAGACATCAGAGTTTTCCCGAAGGAAGGCGACGAGCGCGCTTTCCTATTTGTCGGTGAGGCGGGCGCCGATGGTGATGGAGCGAACTCCGTCGCTGGTTAGCGCCACCTTCTTGGTCAGCTGCGGATCGCCATGGAATGGCGCCTTCTTGGGGGAGTAGATGTGGAGCCCCCAGGGTGCCCTTCGCCCCCGGAGAGAGCCCAGCATCATCCTCCTGTACACCTTGAGGGACATCCGCCATGATTGCCACCGTCTGGTTCAGCTGGTGAACACAGTAGATAGCATCGTCGATGTCGGCCTTGATTTTGATCACGCCCCACGGCGCCGGAATCTTCAGCATGTTGTAGGCGAAGTGGGAGACGGCCATGAACTTGGCCAGAGCAGGTCTGCCAAGTATGCCGTTGTACGGAGTGGGGTGTCGGCGATGTCGAAGACGATTTCCTCGGTGCGGAAGTTCTTGGAGTCGCCGAAGGTGACCGGAAGGGTGATCTTCCCGAGGGGTCGAGTAACACTTCCGTTCACGCCTTGGAACACTCCGGTGTCTTGCAGGCGAGACAGAGGAATTTGAAGGATAGCCAGGACCTTCGCCGTCAGCAAGTTGAGGCTGGAGCCTCCGTCGACCAGCATCTTGGTGACCTTGTAGTTGTGGATGACGGGCGACACGATCAACGGCAGAGTCCCAACCCCGGCAGTGTTGGCAGGGTGGTCTTCTGGGTCGAAGGTGATGACTTGATTGGACCAGTCCAGGGGCTTGGACGGAGCAGAAGCAACCGCGTTCAGCTCCCGGACAAGTCTCTTGCAGGCGCCGTTGGAGGGAGGCAGAGAAGACCCTCCGTGGATGCACCCGACAACTCCAGTGACTTCTTGATACTTCCCGCCGTTGCCTCCTTGGGGAGCCGGAGCTTCCCCGTTGTCGTCGTGGGCGGCTCTGGATTGTTGTACCCGCGACCACCTTGACCGCCGCGTCCTCCTCCACGGCCCCGCGGCCACCGCCTCGGTTCCACCCACGGCCGCCTCCGCCTTGGCGACCCGTGGGACAGTCGCGAGCGATGTGCCCGGCAGTGCCGCAGTTGTAGCAACCGTCTTGACTGACCCCGTCAGCTCGGCGTTGCTCCCGGATGGCGAGGTTCTTGAGCATGCGGCAGTCCTTGAGCAAGTGGTTGCCTTCTGGATGGATGTGGCACCAGGGATCACCTTCACTTCTTCTTCGGAAGTCGGCGGGCTTGGCCTTTTTCGGAAGAGGCTCGGTGACGAAGATCCGCTTGTCGGGTCCAGGGTCCCGCTTCTTGTTCTTGGCTGGAGTGACCTTGTCCTTGGGTTCATCCTCCCCGGGGAACTTGACTCCTTCTTCAGCTCGAGCGCACCGATCTGCAAGCTCCCAGAGCTTACGAGCAGACTCGACGCGATGGATGCTCAGCTTCTCGCGCATCTTGGGGTTGCGGACGTTGGCGTGGAAGGACTGGATCACCAACTCCTCCTTGATGCACGGGTGGTGTTCATCTTCTGGGTGAAGTGCTGGATGAACTTGCGAAGAGTTTCACCCGGCAGCTGCTTGAAGTCGTGGAGATCGCTGGGAGCCCCCGGGCGCTCGTTCCCACCTTGGAAAGCCCCCAGAAACTGTTCCTTCAGTGCCCACCAGGAACGGATGGAGCACTTGGGAAGGTTGAGAAGCCAAGTCTGGGCATCTCCCTTCAGGGCCAACGGGAACCAGTTGGCCATCATGACCTCGTCAGCACCGGCAACCATTGCAGCAAGAGAGTAGATCTACAGAAAGTGCCGGGGTTCGTGGTGTCGTCGTAGCGGAGAACGTCGATCTTGAACTTCTTGGGCCAGTTGAAGTAGCGGAACTCAGGGGCGAGGTCGAGGCAGCCCTCGACGAGGTCGATGTTGCGATCTTCCCGACGATGAATCTCACGGCGACGCTCGATGCGGGTGCGCAT
Organism: Poa pratensis; assembly: GCA_947311845.1. Classification (NCBI taxonomy): domain Eukaryota; kingdom Viridiplantae; phylum Streptophyta; class Magnoliopsida; order Poales; family Poaceae; genus Poa; species Poa pratensis. The sequence continues at coordinate 92,575,653 of CAMZMU010000096.1, forward strand.
ATCCTCGTTCTGACGGTTGTTAAGCTCGTCACGAAGATCAGGGTTGCGCGAGGTAGATGACCCGATAGAGATGGCCTCGCCGCGATCGCGGTTTGGCCGATCAGCTATCGGTGGTGCAGTGCGAGGAGGCGCCGTCTTAGCTTGACGTTCACCACGAGGCTGGCCTCGCGGATCACGTGCCTTGTCTTGTGCTGCTCCGGGATCGTCGACGGTGGGAGCTTGAGTGGGTTCAACCCACGGACCACCATCGGCGAAGTCGAGGAGCCTCTCGACGCGAGTCCTCCATTCTTGGTAGACCTTGGGATCGCGGTGCTTGGAGGGAACTGCATAAGTGCCTTGACAGCGACCAGAGCATCATGGCGAGCTTGCGCGTCCGAAGGCGAGTGCGTGGAGGACTTGATCTTGCATGCTCATGGATCCCCGCTGGTGCGAGCACCGCGGTTCCCTCCTCCAGCGGTGGGCTCCTTGCTAGCGCCGTTGCAGACGCTCTTCTCCCCCGAGCGAGGAGGAGGCATGGTGGTGCCTTTTGGAGCCGCCGCTCCGCCAGGGCGATTGTCCTTGTTGTGACCGTCCGCTACGTCCGGCGCCACCCTCTCCGTGGGAGGCGGGGACGGAGAGACGTCTCGTTGCGCGTCAGCAGCACGGCAATCAGCTGAAGCTTGAGTGCGCGAGGGAGAAACCGGCTTGGACGCCGTAGGGTCTCCCTTCTTCTTCGGCGGCATGCTTGACGAAGAACTTGCCGATGAACTTGATAAAGATGAAACCAGCGCTTGCGCCCCCTACCTGGTGCGCCAGATGTCATGTCTCGATGCAAGGACACCGGGAGTAGAGTTACCCCCTTTTAGGTTCGGCACGGGGCGCGAAGGAGGCTGAGAATCGTCTTCGTGAGCGAGGTCTAGATCAAGCTCTCCTCTACACGATCAAGGCATGCAACCAAAGGGACATGATGAGGACATCCATACACTTGACACATCTTCACCTCATGATGATGATCACCAAGCTGCTGCAAAGAAGTCCAATGATGAAATCAGAATTGGTCCTATTACAAGAGCTCGTGCAAAGCTATTAGAACAACAGGTGAACTCACTCCTAATAGAATCTGAATATTTCGTTCATGAGAATTGTTTACTGCCTAAGTCTTTGTTTGTATGCATACTCAGGTTTGTTGAACAAGAAGGCATAGCACGAGGGAGCGAGGAGCTGCAGCATCTGGAACAAGAGGAGCAAGGCGTGGAGTACACAAGCTGAAGAGGACGCGAGGGAGGAGAGGGAGGCAGCGTCCAAGGGGCAGGGAGGCCACCACGCCACACATGGGCAGGCGCCACATCAGGCCTGCGTGCCTTAAGGCTGAACCCAACCCTTTGGGTCAGTTTGTATCTAGTTTGGGTCGAACCGGTTTGAGTCCGAGTCAGATGGGGTTGCCCTAGGTCGGTACTGTAGCGTGCTACAGTACGATGCTACAGTACGCCCCATCCCTTTATATGCTAGTCCAGCCGCCATAGATGAGTTTAGACCACGTTTAGATAAAACCCTAGTTCGAGTTGAACAGCGGAAAACTTTCCTCTGAAAGTACACATCTCCAATTCGTATCGATCTGGAGAGTTGAACCTCAATTGAAGTGTGATCTGTTCTTTCCACTGGGAATTAGTAGATTGCAATTATACCGTTTCGTGGTCGACGGCTACGTGCGCAAGTGTGTGAAGTCGTGAATATCCAAAGGGTAGAGTGCTGCTGCATTGGCATCAGGGTTCTAGCGAGGAGAGTTCATCGGTGACACCAAGTTATCCACCATCCGACGAAGTGCTCAACGAGAAGATCGGGCAACCCCATATCAGGACACAAGGAGCTATCCATGTTCAGGCCGCCCGGAGGATAAAGCCCGACTCCTGCATGTCTGGATTGATGGGTTCTTCATAGTGTGGCTTACAATGGAGCCTTCCGGACAGGGTACCCGAAAGGGTTTTGGCTGGAGGTAGAAGAAGGACAGATCCTGACCCAGAGGAGATCACCTTCCCCTCTACCCTTGCAGCCCTAGTCTAGTCTTGCTCTGGTTCGACTTGTTCCTCCCCTCCTCCGTGCCTTGCTCCTCCTTTTATAGGCTAAGGGGTTGCCACAGGGTCACGTGAGGGGCACGAGGGACCTTCGGCGTGAAGGACCCTCCACGGCTGGTTTATGGGGAGACGTGGCCTCTTCTCAGCCTAGCGTCTCCTTTGGGTTAGGTGGGAGCGTCCGCCTTGGGGTGGACAGGGGCTGACACCACCACGGGCTATGCTTCTAGCCCGCGCCACCTTCACCTCGCTTCCCAAGTCTTCTGAGGTCTTCTATCTTGAGGTGGAGAGCTTATCCACAGTGGTATGGAGAAGCACCCGAGAGGGAGCCCGGCCTCCTGCCGGGAGCTCGGGCTCTCAGGGAGTTCCTTGTCTTCTTGCTTGGATCGGGGACCCGACAGGCCCCCAGGACCGGAGCCCTCTATCGACGTAAGTCTTGCTTGGCCTTCGCGGGGCTGACGGTGAACCCGCCAGCTTGACTTGGGTCTTGGCCTTATCCATCTTCATCTTGGGCCCACATGGGGTGGACCCACTTTGACAGCACTAGGGGAACCCCGTGTTCCACTGCTGGGACATTGTTGTTTGGAAAGAACGGTCATTCGTTTGCGTCGTTTAATTTGACGACCGTGCCTATTCCATCCGGTCATCTGTTAGGCAACCGTCTGGTCTTGGAGGAGATGCAGTATGACAGAAATAGCCTCAGGGAGCAGTCTCTATCTTTGCGTGGGAGGTCGAATGAGAACCAGCTTGCTATATATGAAGAGGTTATTGATTCCATGCGTTCTCTGGAAGGGGCTGTTTATTTTGTTTGTGGGCATGGCGCCACTGGTAAGACGTTTCTATGGAATGCTATCGTTACAGCTTTGAGGGCCGATGGTCTTGTTGTTCTCGCGGTTGCTTCGTCTGGTGTTGCAGCCTTGTTGTTACCGGGCGGTCGTACAGGTCACTCGCGCTTCCGAATTCCGATCTAGATCGACAAGCGCAGCATATGCAATATATCGCGGGGTACAAACCTTGCGGAGCTGATTCAGAAGACTTCACTGGTTTTATGGGATGAGGCAGCTCTGACTAATCGTCGTTGTTTTGAGGCGTTGGATAGAAGTATGCGAGATATATTATCAGTTGACGACGCGTCTCGGGCTGATCTGTCGTTTGGTGGTAAGACGGTTGTCTTTGGTGGGGATTTTAGGCAAGTGCTTCCCGTTGTCGAGGGTGGTAGTCGAGTTGAGATTGTTGGCTCTCATCATTGATCAAGTCTACTCTCTGGCGGCACGTGAATGTGAGGTACCTTAGTGTAAACATGCATAATGTTAATCCTGAGTTGACGTCCTGGGGAAAAGCAGAGCTGACTGAGTTTGCAGATTGGGTTCTTTCTATTGGAGATGGTACTATTCCTTCTTTCGCTAAGGAAAGTGAGTCTTCTCTGGATATCTATCCCTCCTGATCTGTTACTTCTGCTTGAGGCTGATAACTTATTGTGTGCCCAAAAAATAGCGTGGCAGATGATATTAATGAGGCTGTTCTGTTGAGAGTGCCGGGCAGCATCGTTGAGTACATCAGTTGTGATGAGATCTGTAAGATTATGGACCACGTTGGTGACGCGGATTTGTTATACACGCCTAAATTCCTGCATTCGGTGAAGCTCAGTAATTTTCCATGTCACCTTATACAGCTAAAGGTCGGTGTTCCTATCATCTCCCCCCTTTGGAAAGAGTCGTCCTGGACTCTTGGTCATCCTCATCACTTGATGTCCCAAGGTATGGCAATAGGTCGTGACGTTGAAGGTGTCATGGACCAAATACTTGGAGTTGGAGATGTCGATCTTGTAGGCATTGTTGTTGATGCGCTTGAGAACCTTGAAAGGTCCGTCTCCTCGAGGGTGAAGTTTGGACTTTCTTGCATCCGGGAAGCGCTCTTTTCGCAAGTGTAGCCAAACAAGGTCTCCTTCTTCAAATATCATGGCGCGCTTGTGCTTGTTCATCTGAGTAGCATGGTCTTCATTGTGCTTATCTAGCGTGGTTCTTGTGTCTTCATGTAGTTTCTTCATGTAATCGGCACGCTTGTCGAAGTCTATGTTGACTTGCTCACAGAGTGGGAGAGGTAGCATGTCTAATGCGGTGTAGGGGTTGGAGCCATAGACGATCTCGAAGGGACTTCTGTTTTTTGCTCGGTGTAGTGCTCGATTGTAGGCGAACTCGACATGTGGGATGCACTCCTCCCAATTCTTCAAGTTGGGCTTGATCAACACACGAAGGAGTGTAGAGAGGTTGCGATTCACCACGTCGGTTTGGCCATCGGTTTGAGGGTGATAGGCGGTGGAGAATAGTTGTTTGATTCCCAACTTGGCCATCAAAGTCTTCCAAAAGTAGCTCACAAACTTGACATCGCGATCCGAAACAATGGTCTTGGGCACTCCATGAAGATAGATGATTTCCCTAAAAAACAAAGTAGCAATATGTGAAACATCGTCGGTCTTGTTGCATGGTATGAAATGTGCCATCTTAGAGAATCGATCAATGACGACAAATATGGAATCCTTGCTTGGTTTAGTGCGTGGGAGGCCTAAGACGAAATCCATAGCAATGTCGGACCATGGCTTATGCGGTATGGGTAAAGGAGTATAGAAGCCATGAGAGTTTAGAGTAGACTTAGCTTTGAGGCATGTCGAACATCGTCGAACTAGGCGTTCCACATCACGCTTCATTCTTGGCCAATAGTAGTTGGTGGCGAGCATGGCGTAGGTCTTGTCGCGTCCAAAGTGACCCATGAGTGATCCGCCATGTGATTCCTTCAAAAGGAGCAAACGAAGCGAAGACTCGGGAATACAAAGTTTGTTGAGGCAGGCTTTGGTGCATACCCCCAGGCAAAGTCGCCAGAACTTAGAAGGCAAAAAATACAATTCTCAATTGGGTAGCACGCCCCAACCCATATCCAAGGCCTGGGGCAATGGTGGGCGATTCGGCTGAGGGCTCCTTTTATACGTGCTGACAGTTTGGTGCACGCTTATGTACGCGTACAACATTTACATTTATGCATACAAAATATGTGCCCCTGATGTTTTTTTAGCATACATACGATTCATATGGGCCTAGATCGGGCGCTACGCGAAACCAATATCCAACCCCGACCTCAATAAGCGAAAAGGTATGAAGCGATTTGGAGCGCCAATGTGTTTGACTGAGCTTGAGTTCTCCCAGGGGGGGTATGTAGAGAAGCAGAAGCCAAGTTTGTTAGCCTTAAACAAGAAACCTTGTCGCAAATAGAAATCACCAATTCCTTTGTGCTCCGAGCATTGAGCAAAAGTGTCACCAAAGAAAGCATCGGTAGCATACAAGTCCTTTATCTCATCCAAACCCAAGACACTAATGTCAAGACGTGTAAGTAGGTTGGCCTTGCGGGATTGAGCATCCGCGACCACATTGTCTTTACCTTTCTTGTATTTGATTGCAAAGGTAAAAGACTCAATAAACTCAACCCACTTAGCATGTCTTTTGTTCAAATTTGTTTATCTTTTCAAATATTTTAAAGATTGATGATCGGAGTGAATGACAAACTCCTTAGGACGAAGATAGTGTTGCCACACATCCAAAACACGAACCAAAGCAAATAATTCTTTGTCATAAGTGGGATAATTTAAACGAGCTCCAATGCCCAATCCACGTGCATCACATTCAATCTCAAAAGTCTTAGAGAAATCCGGAAGGGCAAGGAATGGAGCTTGATATGCTGAGATATAGGGGGGGTGTTTGTTATCGTCTCCACAGGGATCAACAAGATTATGTTGGTTCCAAGTTTTGGCAGAAGCTAGACTAATTCAATTTTCAGGTTTTCAGGTTTTGGATAGAAAAGTAAAGGTTTTGGGCAAAGTAAATAATTTCAGAATTTAACTTGTAGGTTCTTGGTTGTCAATCAAGTCCACTACAAGGATCCAAGCAAGGTTTAGACAGGGAACAAGAAATTTTCTCACAACTGACAGAGACTAGTCTTGTCAGTCAAGGGTTTTAGTAGGTTTTAGACAGAGAAGTAAAAATCAACACAAAGATCACTCCTTTCTGGTTTGTCAAGCCAGATCAAAGTGAGTTAACAAGCAAAGGGAGGCTAGGGATGGAATCACAACACAAAGTATGCAGGAACTTGCCTTACACACACAAATCAAGACACACAATAGGTAGATCATGCAAATATTCAGTAAAGACAGAGAATTGTGTCGCAGCAGTGGAACATGGGGTTCCCCTAGTGCTGCCAAAGTGGGTCCACTCCCTGTGGGTCCAAGATGAAGATGGACAAGGCAAAGAACCAAGTCAGGCTGGCGGGTTCACCCTTCGCCCCGCGAAGGCCAAGCAAGGCCTACACCGACAAAGGGCTCCGGTCCTGGGGGCCTGCCGGGTCCCCGAACCAAGCTAGAAGACACTGAAGGCCCCGAGGGTCTGAGTCCCCGGCAGGAGGCTGGGCTCCCTCTCGGGTACCTCCCCACATCAGTGTGGATAAGCACTCCACCTCATGCTAGAAGACCTCAGAATACTTGGGAAGCAAGGCAAAGGTGGCGCGGGCAGGGAGCATAGCCCGTGGTTGTGTCAGCCACTGTTCACCCCAAGGCGGACGCTCCCACCTAACCCAGAGGAGACGCTAGGCTGAGGAGAGGCCATGTCTCCTCCTAAACCAGCCAGGGAGGGTCCTTCACCCCGAAGGCCCCTCGTGCCCCTCACGTGCCCTGTGGCAACCCCTTGGCCTATAAAAGGAGGACCAAGGCACGGAGGAGGGGAGGTCGGACCAAGAACAAGTCGAACCATAGCAAGACTAGACTAGGGCTGCCAAGGTGGAGAGGAAGTTGATCTCCTCCGGGTCAGGATCTGTACTTCTTCTACCTCCAGCCAAAACCCTTCCGGGTACCCCATCCGAGAGGCTCCATTGTAAGCCACACTATGAAGAACCCATCAATCCAGACATGCAGGAGTAGGGCATTTAGCCTCCGGGCGGCCTGAACCTGGGTAGCTCCTTGTGTCCCTTTGGTTGCATGCTTTGATTGTGGAGAGGAGAGCTTGATCCCGACTCCGCCCACGAAGACGATTCTCAGCCTCCTTCGCGCCCCGTGCCGAACCTAAAAGGGGGTATCCTCTACTCCCGGTGTCCATGCATTGAGACACGACAAATTGTGTCACTCAAGTCACTGCAATTGCCAAATATCACAAGACCTACTTACAGATGGATGATCTACTCAGTTCAACACAAGATTACACAGAGGAATGGAGATAAATCCTTGGCTAAGCTCACTGGAACACTAGTCGAAGCAGAGGAAGTAGAGGAGTAGACAAGGGTGGATGCAGAGTTGCAGTTCTTGTGCTTCAGATCACCAAGGCCTTGTGCTTCTTCTCTCGATCTCCATGTTCATCTTGATCTTGCTATTCTTGTTCTTCTTCTTGCTCAGGTTCTTGGTGTTCTTGATGTTCTTGAGCTGTTCTTGATGTTCTTGGTGGAAAAGTGGAAAAGTGGCAGAGAGGGTGGTGTGGTGGTGCCTGTCTATGGGATGGAGTGAAGTGGATGGATGGGAATGGAATGGGAGTTGATGGATGGTGCTGTGGTGGTGTGGTGGCCTTTTATGGACCTTTTCCATCTATGGTGGAGGTGTGACCCGAAGTGGAGAGGTGGTGAGCTTCCTTTCCCTCCAAGCACATGGGGTGTTCCCTCCTTTTTGCCTTTTTGCCTTTTTGGGTTTCCTTGACCTCCAAGTTGATTCCTTCCCCCTCTCTTGATTCAAACTCATTTGAATTGCTCCTTATCTTCTCATGGGACCTTGTGCTGCCTCACTTATGCATTGCTTGTCGTCGTATCGGCATCGTAGATAGGAGACGGGGGTCCTCTAGCCGAGGGTTAACCGAGGGGGTGAAAGGGAGCGTCGTCGAGGTCGGGATCGAACAAGGCAGATTACCCAGCTTCGGATCTCACACCGGCGGCGAGCTCCTACGTGCTGCTATAACTCACTATAATGGCAATAGCCTTGATCGGGTTACAATGAGTAAGAAAGTATTCCCTAGAGGCGTCCCTGGTCTGGCTTATATAGGCGGCCAGACGCGGGGTTACAGGTTGGTTACGTGTCCGGCAAGTATACTGAGTCCTAAACCTATCCGGCAAGTATGCCGACTACCGCCTTCATCCTGATGGCTTCTTGGGCTTCGGTCTTGGGCCTGCTCCTTGCCGGCATCCGCCTACCTTGGTCGTCAGCTATCTGGGCCGCCCGGCAGGCCAAGCCTTTACCACCACTGCGGGCCACCCTGGACTAGCCGGATTTGCCCATGTTGGTGATACTCCTAGTTGGTATATCCCCAATATTAGCCCCTGGAAGGGTTGAAGTTCTCCAGGCGCTGTCTTCTTTTGTCGGCGACGTTCGTCTTGTTTTGTAGGCGACTGAAGAGCTTCAAGCATTCCAAAGTTGAAGTAAGCGGCGATCCGCCTAAAGTAGTCGGATCAAATGCCGCCATCATGGGAAAGATGGCCCGACTGTGTCAGGAATCTTCCATGAGTGATCTTGTCAACCTGACAAATCTCGTCAAATGTTGACGAATGACGTCATGGGGTCCACGATAGTTTGAACCTCATGATTATCTCTCCACTACACACGGAAATCAAGGCGGCAGTTTTGCACACCGTTGCCACGACGTGCAAATCGCGGCCACGCGGCGGAGATCGTGGGCTCATCCATCTCACACACGAATTACGGAGCAGAGGACATAAATTCCCCATCTGCCTTGCGGCAGACATTCATCCCACTCTCCATCGCTTCCTCTGCCTCCTCCTCTTCCTCGAGCGCGCCACCTCCCACTCGCACTCCGGTGACCAAAGCAAGCGGCGCACCTCCACATGGCCAGCTTCGTCGAGCCAAGCGCAGGAGAGGCTGCGGCGGCGGCGGCTGCCCTTCTGGCTGCTGCAGGGTCTGGATCTGCAGCAGCGACGGCGGCGAGCACCGCACCGTCGAGTTCTTCTGCCCCCACCACAGATGCGAGCGGAGCTCCTCCATCTTCTTCGGCGCCGGCTGCATCAGACGCGGCGGCGTCCACTTTCCCCCTGCCTTCCATGGCGACGGCGACGGAGACTGCTGCCCCAGAGATTCCCGCCGGCGAGACTCCGGCGGAGGAAGAAGACATAGCGGAGCTGGGCTCCCGCTACTGGTTGCCGTCATGTGTGACGGAGGAGTATCTGAAGGAGTTGGAAGATGGCGGATTCTTGCTGCCAAGAACAGAGTATTTTTGGTGGCCACCAGGAGACGAGGCGGTACCCGAGCCACAAGACGGAGAGAGGGTCATCCTGGCCTCGCACCTTCTGCGCGGTATGACTTTGCCGCCTTCCGCCTTCTTTTCTGCCGTGCTACAACACTATGGGCTGCAACCACACAATATTGTGCCCAATAGTATCTTAGTGTTAGCCGGCTTCCAAGCATTGTTCGAAGGCTACCTAGGCATAGCTCCTACGGTAGAACATTTTAAGTATTGTTTCATCTGTCGCCGGCAAACTGTCTCTGCCGGCGTGATGGCAACATGCGGCAGCGTCACCTTCAACTGCCGCCAAGGTGACTGGTACCCCAAGATTCCTTACATCGAATCAGTAAAGAATTGGTCCAGCACCTTCTTTTACTGCAAGGACATCTCCGCCAACCTATCAAGCACACTGGACGGAGAAGGCGGCAACCAATCTGCCGGAGGAGCTCCGCCTAGCCTTTAGGCGGATTGAGCTCCTCACCAAGACAATGGTCCCTCCACTCCTTGACGGAGTTGACACCGTCGTGTGTTGGCTGTCAAGGCAAATCATGCCTCTACGCCACCACCCCCTGAAGATGTGTGAGTACAAGGCGGAGGTTTCCGACAACACCCTTGGCAAAGATGAGCTGCTTTTCCGGCTGAGAGAGCTCATCCAGCCAAAGTTCATAAAGGCAGCTGAAGGCGTTGCCATGTTCACCCATGACAACCCAGTCCCAGAGGTAAGGCAAAACTTCCCGCGTATGCCGCTTTCTTAGCTTGCCTTACTTGTGGCTGGACTGATGTGACCTCATTCCCCAGCTGAGATCCTTGACGGAGGATGACTTGGCTCCCGACTACTATGACCCTGGGACCAAGGCCAGGAAGCGCAAGCTTACCACCACCAGGGATTTGGAGAAAAGGAAAAAAGCCGCCCTCGCCACCGAGGCGGAGGATGAGATCTTGGGGGAATGTATCCCCACCAAGCGGTAAGCTAGCTTCCACTTGTTGTATTTAGCTTTACGCTGTACATCTGCTAACTTGCGTGCATCTCTTTTTGCAGGGCCAAAGTCCCCATGACCAGGCTGCGCGCCAACGTGAAGGCGGCAGCCGGTAGAATCAAACCGGCAAGACCTTCTCCGGCAACCGCTCCAGCCACCCCTGCCGCCAACATCCCCGTGGTCTTATGCCCGGGAACTCTTCAGGCGGACAAGATGAAAGTGGTTGGCCCTGGCCAATCCGCTGCGGAGAAGGCGGCAGGCAAAAGAGTTGCCGCTAGCGCACCCCTGCAAACGGCTGAAGCTTGGGCTAATGATGCCGCCCGTTTTATCGCCATGAAGCAGGAGGCGGCGGACAGAGCAGGAGAGCAACTTGGCGGGTCCTCCTCTCATCCCGGCCCTGAACTTGGCGGGAACACAAGGGAAGCGCGCTTCACGCTCCAGACCATGCGCGATGGTACCAAGAATTGGAACACGCACATGGAGAAACTCCAAGATACCCTCCACGGACAACTTTCGGTAAAATATGGACATAGTCGCAGCCCCCGAGCACTTTGGCGGCTAAAAGTTTGTTTTAGCCGGCGGAGTGATCCCTTGACTATGTAAACCTAACTTGTTTGTCCTTCTTTTGTAGGTCATACTGGCCTCGAATGCTGAGCTGTTCTCCGCTCAGGAGAAGAAGGTCAAGGAGTGCCGGGATCTCCGACAAGAACTGGAGATGAAGGATGCCCAGATTGCGAGCCTTGAAGAAACTCGCAAGAAGGATGAAGGTGACAAAATTTCTTTGCCTTCTCTTCATCCGCCAAGTTTTTCATTACTCCTCCGACAAGTATTTTAGCCGGAGTTTTCCTTTTTGTTGTAGAATTGTTAAACACTGCGCAAGATGTTCTCAAGAGCTCCACTGACATGCAAGCTTTAATGAACGAAGCTGCAGATCTTGCCAACCAGGTCATGAAGTTGAAGGAGGACCGCGCCAAGGAGCTGGAGAAGCGAGACATGGAGCATGCCACCGTCGTGAGCAAGTTGACGGATCAGATCAAAAATCTGAGCGACAACCTTGCCGAGGTGACAAAGAACTCCCAGCTCCAACAAGAGAAGCATGCCAAGGCTGTGCAATTAGCCGAGCATACTCTTGCCGGCCACTTGGACGAGATCAACGCCATCCACGATCATATCCTGGGTAACCACTGGCCCTTCTTTTGCTTGTCAATTGCATCCTTGGAAATTCTTGCTTTTTGTCGGTTTAACGTTGAATTTTTTTGCCATGCAGCCCCGGCAAACTTGAGCGATGCTGAGGATACATTTCCCCGCCTTGCACGCATTCTGAAAGTTGGTGAACTGATCACTGACATCATCAGCGTGGGCCAAGCATTTGTCGCCAAGTTTTACCCGGGCGCAAACAGCGATCCAGTTGTCCTTGAGGCTGTGCCGGAGGTGCTGAGGAAGGCGGCCAGCGAGCATGAGAGCGTGCTACGCTCCGCTGCCCGTGGCGCCGCCAAAGTTGCACTTTCCCTGTGCAGTGCCTGGTATCCAGAGGCGGATATGCACTAGGTGACAGAGTTCATGCCCACCAAGGATGAAAATGGCAATGCCATTGACGCCAAGAAGGTGATGGCCTCCATCTCCGGCTATGCAACTCGAGTGGCCAACATGGTGGATCTCCGCGCATTCTACAAGGAACACCCAGATCCCCATCTTGCGACAGGCGAAGCTTCTTCGGTTGCCGGCGGGGATGCCATTCTTGGCGAAGGGGAAACCTCAAGTGACAGGCGCAGCCCCCAGGATGGCGGAGCCAGCCCCCAGGATGCCGTCATCAACCCTCAAGCCCCCGAGACGGCACCGAGCAAGGCGGCAACGCCCTATATTTTCCTGCAAACAATGCAACAAGTAGATGCGTTAAACTGTCGACGCAAAAAACTTGTCTATTCTGGGGATGTAATTAAATTATGTTCGGCCAACTTTTACGCTACACTTGATGGTAGGCTTATGTTAAGTGGCTCGCCTTAAAATGTATCTGTGTCCATATGCTTAACTTTTCATATGTTGGCGGAACCTCATCTCAGTTACTTTAGATGTGCCAACCAGGTGCAATACCAATTAGTTTAGACACAGACACCAAAGCTGGCATGTTGATGCCAACGACATATTACTAGGCGACCCACATACAGACAAACAGATAGTTATATTAGGCGGTGCAAAGGTTGTTTGCTTAATTTTAGCCGGCAGACGGCAAATGCCAAAAAAGTTGGAACCATTAGCACTGAGCAAAAATTTTGGTAACTTTTGACATGACAGATATATGATTGCAAGAAAAGACAAAAGATGACATGATCTCAAGATGGAAATGAGCAAACCACAGACTTTTATTTCATAATCATATAATACTTATCACAATCAAGAATTGCTAAGTGTAGAAGGGACGTAGCTGCTCAATGTTCCATGGACGCTTGGTTTCCTCGTACGTGTCGTCAACCTTCCGCTTGCGCTTGCGACTTTTCTTTGACTTGTAGCCATCTCGAATGTCCATCAAGTAGTAGGAACCATTGAGTAGTACCTTGCTGACCACAAAGGGCCCTTCCCCTGGAGGGGATAACTTATGCAAGCCTTTCCTATCTTGGATCAGGCGGAGGACCAGGTCACCTACTCTAAAACTACGTTGTCGCACCCTTCTACTCTGGTATCGTCGCAAATTTTGCTGATAGATGGTGGAGCGTGCGATAGCAACATCTCGTTCTTCGTCAAGTAGATCTAGGCCGTCCTGGCTTGGATCCTCCGCGTCTTTTTCGACGTAGGCTTGAATTCTGGGGGAGTCGAACATCATGTCGGATGGCAACACTGCTTTAGCGCCATTGGCTAAGAAGAAAGGAGTAAACTTGGTTGACCTGTTTGGAGTTGTACGCAAGCTCCAAAGGACAGACTGCAACTCTTCAACCCAAGCCCCAGCTGCCCTGTGCAAAGGTACTTCGAGACGAGGTTTGATTCCTTGCAGGACCAAGCCATTTGTACGCTCTACTTGACCGTTTGCCTAGGGATGAGCTACGGAAGCCAAATCCAGCCGGATGCCATGTTGGTTGCAGTATTCCTCAACTTCGCCTTGCGATAAGTTCGTGCCATTGTCGGTGATAATGCTATGTGGCACCCCGAACCGAGAAATTATGCCCCACAGAAAATTGGCGGCTGTGGCGCCGTCAAGCTTTTTGATAGGTTTAGCTTCAACCCATTTGGTGAATTTGTCTACAGCCACAAGCAAATGTGTGTAGCCACCAGGTGCCGTCTTAAACATACCAACCATGTCCAAGCCCCAGACTGTGAAATGCCAGGTGATGGGTATTGTTTTTAGCTCCTGAGCCTTCATGTGAGGTTGTCTGGCATATAGTTGGCAGCCCTTACATCGTTTGACGATATCTTCTGCGTCCTCCTTGGCTGTCAACCAGTAAAAACCTTGCCGGAAAGCTTTGGATACAAGGGAGCGGGACGAAGCATGATGTCAACAAACTCCAGAATGATTAGGACATCCCTAGTCCTTTACCATTTTCTTCCATTGATGATATTGCTGTCCAAGATAAGCCCGATGAAGTGAGGATTGGACCCATAATAAGAGCTCGTGCCAAGCTACTTGGACAACAGGTGAACTCACTCTTAGTTGAATATGATGTTTGTGATAATGAGAATTTTATACTACCTAAATCTATGCATTTATGTATGATCAGGGTTGTTGATAACACAAACAATGACGGTGGGCTAGAGGAGCAGCGAGGATTGGAGTACGACGTCCCCAATGGCGCGAGGGAGGAGCGGGAGGCATGCGCAAGAGGGGAAGAAGAAGACGGAGACGCAAGGGAGGAGCCAGGGAAGCCGGCTCCCAGCCCGGCCAAACCGGCTGGAAAACCAGCTGGCCACCAGAGGGACCTGGTTCCCACCCCGGTTTCCAGCCCGGCTAAAACCGGGCATGCATCAGAGGCGACCGGTCACCAGCCCGACCAAACCGGCTCGGAAACCGGCTAGGCAGCAGACGCGCCCGGTCTCCAGGCCGGTTTCCAGGCCGGTTCAACCGGCGGGCCTGCGCGCCTAGATCTGTACTGAACCGTTTTTGGTCGGTTTGTACTCGTTTTTAGGTCAAATTGTACCCCGTTTCGAGTAGGACCAGCCCCAGGTCGGTTGGCCTCCATATAAGGCCAAGGCCGGCGGCTAGAATAAGTTTTTAGACCACGTTTATGTTAAACCCTAGATTGGATTGCTAAGCATTCATCTATCGAATTTCCCTATGTTGCGATCGGAAGTTCAACCCTTCCACTTTGTTGCGATCTGGAGGTTATCGTTACCAAAGTTTGAGTGTGATCTATTGTTCCACTGGGAATCAGTAGATTGCAGAAACCGCTTCGTGGTCGGCGGCTACGTTGCACCGGTGTGAGGCGTCGCGAATATCCATTGGGTTGAAGAGCTGTTGCATTGGCAACAGGGGAGTAGCCGGAGAGTTCGTCGGATTCTCGCAAGTTATCTTCCACCATCATCCATCTACCCACCGCTCACTGAGAAGATCGGGCCACCCCTTATCATCTTGGTATCAGATTTCCAGCGTTTACTCGGTGAGCATCCACAAATCCATCCCCATAGATTTACTGTTTTTTGTCCTATCCAGAAAAAGCCAAAAAAATAATTAGGTTTAGATTTCGCCTTAGCCCTAGATTGCATCGGTTTACAAGTTTTAGTTGCTGGTCGTTTTTCCTTTGCGTAGCTTGTTCTTGTCCGAGTCGTAGAAGTCTAGGTCTTGTTTTCCGAGTCGTTTCCGAGTTTCTGCCGTGGCACAGTTTTCTTCCGCGGTTACGATTTCAGTGTTTCGTCGAGTTTAGTCAGGTTTTCGCCAACGCGCGACACAGTTTTCGTCAGTTTTTCCTGCCGTGAGTCCGTATCGGAGACAATTTCCCGACTGTAACTTTCACGGGTCATAACTTTTGCATACGAACTCCGTTTTCAACGTTCGACCACTCGAAATCATCGTGAGAACGAAGCGGATTCGGGAAGGTCAAGTTTTGCCACTTGTTTGAGAACATAGACACAGCCTTTCTACAGCCCGTGTTAGGAGCTTACCCAGATAAGACTAGCTAACGTTTATGCTCACAGGCTGCTCGGTGTTGTGTGTCTTGGTGTTTTTCAAGTTGTTGGCCATATAAAATTGAAAATTAAAAAAAAAGGAGAAAGTATATTAAAAAAAAGAGCAAAAGAGGCCGAAGTGCAAATTTTTTCATAATCAATTGTGACACTACTAGTATTTGAGCAATCATGTGCCTGTTAATTTGAGCTACTTGCTAGTGTCTTTCCAGTGCATTGTGACATCCTTGTTCATAGTTCCTTTGCCCCGTTTATCTCCACCGTGTGCGTTTCCAAGTGTGTCATACGATCAGCACTAGGATTTGTAAATTGGTGTAGTTAGGTATCCCTACCAAGCTCCACTAAAATACCCTGGTTTTGTTGTGTGACGCTTTGAGACCCATAATATTCGCTTCACCCCAGCCATGCACGTTTCAGTCCCTACGTGTGGTAAGCTTTACTATTCACTTTGGAACGGTAAGATCCACAATTTCTTTCGGTTTTTGAGTGAGTTGAGAGTTTTCCACATACATATTTCTATCTATACTTGTGTGCACTAATCATGCCTTCAGACGATGAGAGGGATAGCGTGGTGAGACAAAGGAAGGAAGGCACTGCAGCTATTTCTTGGAGAGAGTATGAGGCTCTTCGTGATCACTTGTCCCGGCAGTTCAACAATCAGTGTGACAAGATACAAACAGATTTGGTGGCCACAGATGTCAAGCTTGAGAGTGTTCTTCAAACAGCTAATGATTCTGCGGCTACACTACATACTATACAAGCAAATCTTGACACTTTGACTCATGATGTGCGTACATTGACGCAGCTTCAGAACCAGCCTGCCGATGATGCAAATATTCATGGTAATCACGGAGATCAGTTTGATGCTGAAAATATCGAGGACGAGGATCCTGCTCGTGCTCGCTATGGTCCACAACCACATGCCAATGTTGGGCATGGTGGAGGCAGAGTTGGTCCAATTCCTGGACGTGGCTTTGCGCCGGTTGGTGCACGCCGTAATTTGGGTCATGCAGCCGATGTTGATGATGATGTTCTGGGAAAGCCCAAATTCAGCATTCCTAAATTTGAAGGTTCTATTGACGTGGATGAATACATCAATTGGGAGCTGAAGATGGAAAAATTGTGGCGATTGCATGACTATACTGAAGATAGAAAGGTCAAGCTCGCATCTTCTGAATTTGATGGGTATGCATTGCTATGGTGGGACGGTCTTGTAACCGCGAGGCGTGATGCTAATGAGTTGCCAATTCTTTCTTGGCGAGAGATGAAGGTCGAGATGCGTCATCGTTTTGTGCCTCGTAATTACATCCGTTCTTTGTATGATAAGTTGCAGAATTTGAAGCAAGACAACCAGTCCGTTGATGAGTATTACAAGGAGATGGAGATGATTATGCAGTGTGCTAAAGTGCGAGAAGAACCTGAGCAAACTATGCAGCATTTTCTTTCAGGTTTGAGTTTTAATGTGAAGAGAATTGTGCGTCACCATCAATATGGCGATGTGCAAGATTTGTTGCATCAAGCACATGAAGCTGAACTAGAGTTGGCCGAAGATGCCAAATATGCGCCTCGTTCGTCCTTTGGGCGAGGAAGTTTTACACCACGGACTACACCTAGTGCGGTATCGCCTAGTCCTGCTTCTAGTTTCCGTGGTCCTGCTACACTCTCCAAATCAGTTTCGGTGGAGTTTTCCACATACATATTTCTATCTATACTTGTGTGCACTAATCATGTCTTCAGACGATGAGAGGGATAGCGTGGTGAGACAAAGGAAGGAAGGCACTGCAGCTGTTTCTTGGAGAGAGTATGAGGCTCTTAGTGATCACTTGTCCCGGCAGTTCAACAATCAGTGTGACAAGATACAAACAGATTTGGCGGCCACAGATGTCAAGCTTGAGAATGTTCTTCAAATAGCTAATGATTCTGCGGCTACACTACATAGTATACAAGCAATTCTTGACACTTTGACTCATGATGTGCGTACATTGACGCAGCTTCAGAACCAGCCTGCCGATGATGCAAGTATTCATGGTAATCACGGAGATCAGTTTGATGCTGACAATATCGAGGACGAGGATCCTGCTCGTGCTCGCTATGGTCCACAACCACATGCCAATGTTGGGCATGGTGGAGGCAGAGTTGGTCCAATTCCTGGACGTGGCTTTGCGCCGGTTGGTGCACGCCGTAATTTGGGTCATGCAGCCGATGTTGATGATGATGTTCTGGGAAAGCCCAAATTCAGCATTCCTAAATTTGAAGGTTCTATTGACGCGGATGATAACATCAATTGGGAGCTGAAGAAGGAAAAATTGTGGCGATTGCATGACTATACTGAAGATAGAAAGGTCAAGCTCGCATCTTCTGAATTTGATGGGTATGCATTGCTATGGTGGGACGGTCTTGTAACCGCGAGGCGTGATGCTAATGAGTTGCCAATTCTTTCTTGGCGAGAGATGAAGGACAAGATGCGTCATCGTTTTGTGCCTCGTAATTACATCCGTTCTTTGTATGATAAGTTGCAGAATTTGAAGCAAGGCAACCAGTCCGTTGATGAGTATTACAAGGAGATGGAGATGATTATGCAGCGTGCTAAAGTGCGACAAGAACCTGAGCAAACTATGCAGCATTTTCTTTCAGGTTTGAGTTTTAATGTGAAGAGAATTGTGCGTCACCATCAATATGGCGATGTGCAAGATTTGTTGCATCAAGCACATGAAGCTGAACTACAGTTGGCCGAAGATGCCAAGTATGCGCCTCGTTCGTCCTTTGGGCGAGGAAGTTTTACACCACGGACTACACCTAGTGCGGTATCGCCTAGTCCTGCTTCTAGTTTCCGTGGTCCTGCTACACTCTCCAAATCAGTTTCGGTGGAGTTTTCCACATACATATTTCTATCTATACTTGTGTGCACTAATCATGTCTTCAAACGATGAGAGGGATAGCGTGGTGAGACAAAGGAAGGAAGGCACTGCAGCTGTTTCTTGGAGAGAGTATGAGGCTCTTCGTGATCACTTGTCCCGGCAGTTCAACAATCAGTGTGACAAGATACAAACAGATTTAGCGGCCACAGATGTCAAGCTTGAGAATGTTCTTCAAACAGCTAATGATTCTGCGGCTACACTACATACTATACAAGCAAATCTTGGCACTTTGACTCATGATGTGCGTACATTGACGCAGCTTCAGAACCAGCCTGCCGATGATGCAAGTATTCATGGCAATCACGGAGATCAGTTTGATGCTGACAATATCGAGGACGAGGATCCTGCTCGTGCTCGCTATGGTCCACAACCACATGCCAATGTTGGGCATGGTGGAGGCAGAGTTGGTCCAATTCCTGGACGTGGCTTTGCGCCGGTTGGTGCACGCCGTAATTTGGGTCATGCAGCCGATGTTGATGATGATGTTCTGGGAAAGCCCAAATTCAGCATTCCTAAATTTGAAGGTTCTATTGACGTGGATGAATACATCAATTGGGAGCTGAAGATGGAAAAATTGTGGCGATTGCATGACTATACTGAAGATAGAAAGGTCAAGCTCGCATCTTCTGAATTTGATGGGTATGCATTGCTATGGTGGGACGGTCTTGTAACCGCGAGGCGTGATGCTAATGAGTTGCCAATTCTTTCTTGGCGAGAGATGAAGGACAAGATGCGTCATCGTTTTGTGCCTCGTAATTACATCCGTTCTTTGTATGATAAGTTGCAGAATTTGAAGCAAGGCAACCAGTCCGTTGATGAGTATTACAAGGAGATGGAGATGATTATGCAGCGTGCTAAAGTGCGACAAGAACCTGAGCAAACTATGCAGCATTTTCTTTCAGGTTTGAGTTTTAATGTGAAGAGAATTGTGCGTCACCATCAATATGGCGATGTGCAAGATTTGTTGCATTAAGCACGTGAAGCTGAACTACAGTTGGCCGAAGATGCCAAGTATGCGCCTCGTTCGTCCTTTGGGCGAGGAAGTTTTACACCACGGACTACACCTAGTGCGGTATCTCCTAGTCCTGCTTCTAGTTTCCGTGGTCCTGCTACACCCTCCAAATCAGTTTCGGTGGAGTTTTCCACATACATATTTCTATCTATACTTGTGTGCACTAATCATGTCTTCAGACGATGAGAGGGATAGCGTGGTGAGACAAAGGAAGGAAGGCACTGCAGCTGTTTCTTGGAGAGAGTATGAGGCTCTTCGTGATCACTTGTCCCGGCAGTTCAACAATCAGTGTGACAAGATACAAACAGATTTGGCGGCCACAGATGTCAAGCTTGAGAATGTTCTTCAAACAGCTAATGATTCTGCGGCTACACTACATACTATACAAGCAAATCTTGGCACTTTGACTCATGATGTGCGTACATTGACGCAGCTTCAGAACCAGCCTGCCGATGATGCAAGTATTCATGGCAATCACGGAGATCAGTTTGATGCTGACAATATCGAGGACGAGGATCCTGCTCGTGCTCGCTATGGTCCACAACCACATGCCAATGTTGGGCATGGTGGAGGCAGAGTTGGTCCAATTCCTGGACGTGGCTTTGCGCCGGTTGGTGCACGCCGTAATTTGGGTCATGCAGCCGATGTTGATGATGATGTTCTGGGAAAGCCCAAATTCAGCATTCCTAAATTTGAAGGTTCTATTGACGTGGATGAATACATCAATTGGGAGCTGAAGATGGAAAAATTGTGGCGATTGCATGACTATACTGAAGATAGAAAGGTCAAGCTCGCATCTTCTGAATTTGATGGGTATGCATTGCTATGGTGGGACGGTCTTGTAACCGCGAGGCGTGATGCTAATGAGTTGCCAATTCTTTCTTGGCGAGAGATGAAGGACGAGATGCGTCATCGTTTTGTGCCTCGTAATTACATCCGTTCTTTGTATGATAAGTTGCAGAATTGGAAGCAAGGCAACCAGTCCGTTGATGAGTATTACAAGGAGATGGAGATGATTATGCAGTGTGCTAAAGTGCGAGAAGAACCTGAGCAAACTATGCAGCATTTTCTTTCAGGTTTGAGTTTTAATGTGAAGAGAATTGTGCGTCACCATCAATATGGCGATGTGCAAGATTTGTTGCATCAAGCACGTGAAGCTGAACTACAGTTGGCCGAAGATGCCAAGTATGCGCCTCGTTCGTCCTTTGGGCGAGGAAGTTTTACACCACGGACTACACCTAGTGCGGTATCGCCTAGTCCTGCTTCTAGTTTCCGTGGTCCTGCTACACTCTCCAAATCAGTTTCGGTGGAGTTTTCCACATACATATTTCTATCTATACTTGTGTGCACTAATCATGTCTTCAGACGATGAGAGGGATAGCGTGGTGAGACAAAGGAAGGAAGGCACTGCAGCTGTTTCTTGGAGAGAGTATGAGGCTCTTCGTGATCACTTGTCCCGGCAGTTCAACAATCAGTGTGACAAGATACAAACAGATTTGGCGTCCACAGATGTCAAGCTTGAGAATGTTCTTCAAACAGCTAATGATTCTGCGGCTACACTACATAGTATACAAGCAATTCTTGGCACTTTGACTCATGATGTGCGTACATTGACGCAGCTTCAGAACCAGCCTGCCGATGATGCAAGTATTCATGGTAATCACGGAGATCAGTTTGATGCTGACAATATCGAGGACGAGGATCCTGCTCGTGCTCGCTATGGTCCACAACCACATGCCAATGTTGGGCATGGTGGAGGCAGAGTTGGTCCAATTCCTGGACGTGGCTTTGCGCCGGTTGGTGCACGCCGTAATTTGGGTCATGCAGCCGATGTTGATGATGATGTTCTGGGAAAACCCAAATTCAGCATTCCTAAATTTGAAGGTTCTATTGACGTGGATGATAACATCAATTGGGTGCTGAAGAAGGAAAAATTGTGGCGATTGCATGACTATACTGAAGATAGAAAGGTCAAGCTCGCATCTTCTGAATTTGATGGGTATGCATTGCTATGGTGGGACGGTCTTGTAACCGCGAGGCATGATGCTAATGAGTTGACAATTCTTTCTTGGCGAGAGATGAAGGACAAGATGCGTCATCGTTTTGTGCCTCGTAATTACATCCATTCTTTGTATGATAAGTTGCAGAATTTGAAGCAAGGCAACCAGTCCGTTGATGAGTATTACAAGGAGATGGAGATGATTATGCAGCGTGCTAAAGTGCGACAAGAACCTGAGCAAACTATGCAGCATTTTCTTTCAGATTTGAGTTTTAATGTGAAGAGAATTGTGCGTCACCATCAATATGGCGATGTGCAAGATTTGTTGCATTAAGCACGTGAAGCTGAACTACAGTTGGCCGAAGATGCCAAGTATGCGCCTCGTTCGTCCTTTGGGCGAGGAAGTTTTACACCACGGACTACACCTAGTGCGGTATCTCCTAGTCCTGCTTCTAGTTTTCGTGGTCCTGCTACACCCTCCAAATCAGTTTCGGTGGAGTTTTCCACATACATATTTCTATCTATACTTGTGTGCACTAATCATGTCTTCAGACGATGAGAGGGATAGCGTGGTGAGACAAAGGAAGGAAGGCACTGCAGCTGTTTCTTGGAGAGAGTATGAGGCTCTTCGTGATCACTTGTCCCGGCAGTTCAACAATCAGTGTGACAAGATACAAACAGATTTGGCGGCCACAGATGTCAAGCTTGAGAATGTTCTTCAAACAGCTAATGATTCTGCGGCTACACTACATACTATACAAGCAAATCTTGGCACTTTGACTCATGATGTGCGTACATTGACGCAGCTTCAGAACCAGCCTGCCGATGATGCAAGTATTCATGGCAATCACGGAGATCAGTTTGATGCTGACAATATCGAGGACGAGGATCCTGCTCGTGCTCGCTATGGTCCACAACCACATGCCAATGTTGGGCATGGTGGAGGCAGAGTTGGTCCAATTCCTGGACGTGGCTTTGCGCCGGTTGGTGCACGCTGTAATTTGGGTCATGCAGCCGATGTTGATGATGATGTTCTGGGAAAGCCCAAATTCAGCATTCCTAAATTTGAAGGTTCTATTGACGTGGATGAATACATCAATTGGGAGCTGAAGATGGAAAAATTGTGGCGATTGCATGACTATACTGAAGATAGAAAGGTCAAGCTCGCATCTTCTGAATTTGATGGGTATGCATTGCTATGGTGGGACGGTCTTGTAACCGCGAGGCGTGATGCTAATGAGTTGCCAATTCTTTCTTGGCGAGAGATGAAGGACAAGATGCGTCATCGTTTTGTGCCTCGTAATTACATCCGTTCTTTGTATGATAAGTTGCAGAATTTGAAGCAAGGCAACCAGTCCGTTGATGAGTATTACAAGGAGATGGAGATGATTATGCAGCGTGCTAAAGTGCGAGAAGAACCTGAGCAAACTATGCAGCATTTTCTTTCAGGTTTGAGTTTTAATGTGAAGAGAATTGTGCGTCACCATCAATATGGCGATGTGCAAGATTTGTTGCATTAAGCATGTGAAGCTGAACTACAGTTGGCCGAAGATGCCAAGTATGCGCCTCGTTCGTCCTTTGGGCGAGGAAGTTTTACACCACGGACTACACCTTGTGCGGTATCGCCTAGTCCTGCTTCTAGTTTCCGTGGTCCTGCTACACCCTCCAAATCAGTTTCGGTTGCCCCTCCAGCTAAACCGGCACCACAGCCAGCAGCTAGTGGTACAGGTTCTTCTAGTTCTACAGCCCGCACACGTGATATGAACTGCCATACGTGTGAAGGTAAAGGTCACTTCAAGCGTGAATGTCCGAACAAAAAGGTGATGTTGATCAATGAGGAGACAGGAGAATATGAGAGTGGTGATGAGGCTGATCCGAATTCTGAGATTGTGGAGGAAGATGAGACTCGTGTGCATTATGCGGATGCTACACGTTTGCCTTCTATCGTTTGCACACCTCGAGCATTGAGTGTTACACCTAGTCCTGCAGAGCAGCTGTGAGATCCTGGCTCAGGGCTTAATAGGATTGATAGGATACTCATATCAACAAGTTGCAACTTCTTTTCCGAAAGCTCATCTGGAAAGAACTCCGAGGTTAAGCGTGCTTGGCCCGGAGCACTCCAAGGATGGGTGACCGACCGGGAACTCGTTCCCGGGTGCGCACGAGTGAGGACAAAGTGCGCAGAAAAGACTAGTGTTGATCTGTGGGGCCAGTCTAGAGATCCTAGAGAGCTGCCAGGGGTGACAGGCCCGACCCGGGAGTGGGCCGGGGTGTTACATTTGGTATCAGAGCCGACCCTCGCGGTAACTCGGGCGTATGCGGGTCAGTGGGCGGACATGTTGGACATGTGCCGGCACTAGGCGCACAGACGGGTGCCAAGGGGGGAAGTTTCTGGACTGGGGGTTGACCGACGAGGGCGTCGGTCTTCTAAGGGGGAAGGATGTGAGATCCTGGCTCAGGGCTTAATAGGATTGATAGGATACTCATATCAACAAGTTGCAACTTCTTTTCCGAAAGCTCATCTGGAAAGAACTCCGAGGTTAAGCGTGCTTGGCCCGGAGCACTCCAAGGATGGGTGACCGACCGGGAACTCGTTCCCGGTGCGCACGAGTGAGGACAAAGTGCGCAGAAAAGACTAGTGTTGATCTGTGGGGCCAGTCTAGAGATCCTAGAGAGCTGCCAGGGGTGACAGGCCCGACCCGGGAGTGGGCCGGGGTGTTACAGCAGCGCTGCAATTTGTTCCAAACAAGGGCTGCTGTTGGTAATGGTAGGTCGTGCAAAGTGATCATTGAGGGTGGCAGTTGCCACAATTTGGCTAGTAAAGAGCTTTGTCAGAAACTAAATCTGAAATATTTGCCGCACCCCAATCCATATTATATCCAGTGGTTGACGGATAGTGGAGAGATGAAGATTAGTCACATTGTGCGCATTGATTTTCAGATTGGACCGTATAAGGACACCGTGGAGTGTGATGTAGTTCCTATGACGGTGTGTCATTTGTTGTTGGGACGTCCTTGGCAATATGATCATGATGTACGTCACAATGGGCGAGCCAACACATACCAGCTCAATTGGCAAGGCAAGGAGATATGATGTAGTGCAACCTACCCTAAGCAACCCAACATATCCCAAGTCATCATCGACCTCAAAGGTGAACTCCTTCCACTATGTGATTCACTATATGTCACCTTTGGACGTTATACTACTTGACCATTGTTCCCATTGCATTGCTAGGTGTGTCACCACGGGTCCAAGACCACGGGAAGATGGACAAGGCGTGAGAGGAAGCGAGCCAGACAAGACGGTCGCTTGGAAGAGAAGAAGGATGATCTAGTGCAACGTACCCTAAGCAACCCAACATATCCCAAGTCATCATCGACCTCAAAGGTGAACTCCTTCCACTATGTGATTCACTATATGTCACCTTTGGACGTTATACTACTTGACCATTGTTCCCATTGCATTGGTAGGTGTGTCACCACGGGTCCAAGACCACGGGAAGATGGACAAGGCGTGAGAGGAAGCGAGCCGGACAAGACGGTCGCTTGGAAGAGAAGAAGGAAGAGAAGCCGCAGCTTCTGCAGCGGTACTACCGCCCGCCGAGCGGTACTACCGCTGAGTCCCAGGAGCGGTACTACCGCTAGCGCTACCGCCACCACGACCGTGCCGCGCCAAATGCTCTCTGGATCGCCAGCGGTACCTGCCGGTACCTGCCTCGTACTACCGCTGGAGGACTTCAGTCTTATTCGCGAGAGTCCGCCGGTACTACCGCTGGAGAAGCGGTACTACCGCCAGAACGGTACTACCGCTGCCCCAACGGTACTACCGCTGCCTGCGTGCAGAATTAGGGTCTAGACTATAAATACCCCTCCTCTGCCTAGGGTTAGGGATAGACTATGTTTTGAGATTAGAGTAGAGCTAGACTCCTTCTTCTCAAAGGTCTCCTTCCTCCCCTTGTGGGGATGGTTCCTCCCTTAGTGGAGAAGATCCCCTTGTGGATTCAAGACCTCTACTTGTAGTTTGACTACTTGCCAATCTTTCATCTTCGGGTGACTTTATTGGAGCGGTTCGGTTGACCGTTGGAGAAACAACCATCCAAGATCCCTTCTTGTATCTACTTGTCGATCTCCCACCTTCGTGTGGATTCTATTGGGCCGGTTGGACTGACCGGTAAGGGAAACGGTTCTTGTATCTTGCGTGTGTTCTTGTGTTCTTGGTGTTCTTCCTCGTGTTCTTCATGTTCTTGCATGAGTTCGTCCACTCATTCGTCAATCCGTGAAGATTGGGCCACCCTAGTAGTCCCGTACTACACCATATGGTATCAGAGCATGGTTGCCACGGATTTGACTTGTGTTTCCACCGCCAAATCCACCAAATTTTTCTTTGATTTTGAGAAATTCGAAAATTTCCACCAAAAATAGCCCCAATTTGCTTTTGGATCGATCTGAGATTTGAGTGCGTTTTTGCAGGTTTTGATCCAAAGATCTATTGCTAAACTTGTTGATCTACCTTCCTTTGCGTTCCCATAGCCTAATTCCATCATTTGGCCCTCCGATTTGCTGTTTTGAGCTCCGTTTTTCCGCCCAAAATCGCGAAATTTCCGTCTCGGGTGCAGTTTCTGGAGATAGCGGTACTACCTCTGTCCTAGCGGTACTACTGGTATAGCGGTACTACCTCCACCTCAGCGGTACTACCGCCAGCACCTGGAACAGACACGAAAACAGCATTTCAGCGCCACGGTTTCGGCCATATCTTTTGATTCCGGACTCCATTTTTGGTGTTCTTTGGCTCGTTTCGAAGCTACGATCAAGGCCTTCATCACCATTGCAGAAGATCCGTCATCCACCACCACCAAAATCCATGGGCAAGCATGACCCTTCTACAACAAAGGGTGAAGAACATCGACGAAAGGTATAACATTGCCAACCTTTACCCCTTGCCATTCCGTTGAAAGCCACACTATATCTTTGCGATTACCATGTCCTATTGAGGCTAACTCTTGATGATTGCTTGGGCTTTGCACATTGCACCGTGTAGTTTCCGAGCAAAAGTTGTGCGCTAGTTGTCATATATCATATATCTTGTGTTGGCATCAAAGAAGTGAGTGTGCAAAAGAGAAAAAGAGTCCAAAGAGACAAGAGACAAGAAGCAAAAAGTGCCAAATCAAAAGAAAGAAAAGAAAAGAAAGAAACACCACTTGCCATATCTCTTGTAGGAAAACGCAAGCTCGATGAACATCTAGTAGGTGGTGCATTGTTGTGCAAATCTTGTAGCCCACCAAATAAATTGCAATCGAGCTAGTAGCTCTCCTTGTACTTGTGCAACACGAGCTTATAGTCTTCGCTAGGATCATTTGGTTCTTTAGCTCACTTCTTGGTTGCATAAGTCCCATTTATCTCTCCGCGCGTGTGTTTCCTTGTACTACATTCCTATCTTTGAGATTGACTTGTATTTGCTTTGTGATCATCGTGGTTCTCTACTTGCTTTGACAATATCTTGATTTCCGGTTGGTTCAATTTGCTTTCCACCTACCATACCTTCCTACCAACTTTTAAGCCGTGTGTGTTTTGGAGTTTGCTTTGGATACTTGAACACAAACATTTTACTTTGTGATCGTTTCCCTTGGTTGTCCACGACGTCCAATGCTATCTACAAGGTGAGAGGTTGTGTTTTAGTTTCTTTCCACTCCACATATATACACTTGTCTTGTGAGTTAACATGTCTAGGGAGAGTGAATATCACTATGGAGGCCAAGATGAGAATGAGTACATGATGAGCCACAACAACTATGATGCCTCAAACTTTGAGGACATGGGGGACTACTACGACTACTACACCGACAATGACCCCCATGACATGATGGATCATCACCAAGACTTCCGCTACAACTACTCCGACTACGACTCCGAAGATTGCTCAAGATTCACCGACATGGAGAACTACTACGACTACTACTCCAAGTACTCCGACGAGAACTTTGGTTCTACCATGGCCAAGAGCGGCACCTCCAAGCGTCATGGCACAACCTACTTCTATGGTTCACGATCAAGACGGTGCTCCGACAAGAAGGCCACCATGAGTTCATCCTATGGAGCTCCATCTACTTCCAAGAGTGCCAAGCTTCGCCATTCGCCATCAACTTCAAGAAGGAGCCATGACAAGGACATCGCCAAGAGCGACAAGCTTCGACATTCTCCTTCAACTTCAAGAAGGCGCCACGAGAAGGACAACGCCAAGAGTGCCAAGCCTCGACACTCTACATCAACCCAAAGCGGCGCCCCAAGAAGCGCATTGACAAGGACAAGCTCCAAATTGTCAAGGATGCCATGGACAAGTATGCCAAGAGCCTACGTCCTTTATCTAGCTCATCAAGGCACCATAAGAAAGATGCCAAGATGGACCACAACATGTCACCAAGCTCTAGTGGAAGCTCCAAATTGACAAGGTCACCAAAGCAACAAGCAC
This sequence comes from Poa pratensis, assembly GCA_947311845.1. Taxonomy (NCBI): domain Eukaryota; kingdom Viridiplantae; phylum Streptophyta; class Magnoliopsida; order Poales; family Poaceae; genus Poa; species Poa pratensis. The sequence continues at coordinate 92,603,428 of CAMZMU010000096.1, forward strand.
GCCAACGCCAACATGAGGAGAAGCATCCGAATGACTTTCGGCGACACCCTACAACTCAAGAACGCCAACGTCGACACGAAAACAAGATGGCGACAAAGGCACATCCTATGGTGTCCCCTAGTGCTACCACTCCAAGTGCGCCAATAACAGACGAGATCATGGCCAACTTCGATATCTTTATCGAGCAACTCCAACGTCGACGCCGGAAGAAGCATGGTCACACACGTGAGGCCACAACCAAGACGGCACCCTTCTCAAGCACTTCTCATGATATGGTTTCTACACCAAGTGCCACCACCACATTGGCCCCCATATGGGAAAATGACGACCTTCTATGTGACAATTGCCAAGGCCAAGACCATGATCCACGAGAATGTCCCAATCTCTTGTGCCCACTATGCAATAGAAGAGGTCACGTGATGTGGGAGTGCAAAGTTGGTGAACAAGACGGTGACCAAGATGGGGAGAAGATGGTTGAGCATGGGATTTTCCCTTCGACAAAGGAGGCGAGCATGGAGAATGCTATCACCTATGACCATGGGTCAAGTGATGCTGATGCCGAGCATGGGATGTTCCCTTCGGCAATTGAGTCAAGTGATGAAGCGGAGCATGGGATTTTCCCTTCCGCAAAGGAGTCGAGTGATGATGCCTACACTATGGCATTGACCTTTGGAGGCGAGATTGTTGAGGAGGTTGTGCATGGGAGTTTCACTTCAACCTTGGAGGCGTATGGAAATGAGGAAACCGAGCCTATCCCTATGAGTTTGAGCTATGATATGGTACCAATCCCATGTGAGCACGAGAGCCACTTAGCCCACTTGAGTGAGAGTGAGAGTGAGTTGAGTGCCTCCACCATATGTGAGTTTGAGTGCTTTCACTTTGAGGGAATGAGTGATACACCACTTGAGTTGAGAGAGGTAGTTGATAGGTCTTGTGAGGCCATTTCGATTTCTAACAACTTAACCTCTACCTCTAGTCTGTTTTCTCATTGTGTGCTAGGTTCCATGGATGATGAGATGCCACTCCTCGACATAACGGTGCCTCAAATGGAGAAGATGTACATGGAGGATATTGATGATGCCACCCCATGTCTACTTCAAGATGAACAAGTCGGCTACATGGAAGCCCCTACTACTTCAACACCTACTTCACATGAGCGGGAATACAAAGGTATGGGTGTTGATGTGACCATGATCCCGCTAGTGGACATGATGAATTATGATTGTTTGCATGCTATGGATGATTCTTTTGAGGCCACATATGATTCGTTCTTATTCCCTTGTGATACTTTGTTTGAAACCAATGTTGATCAAGTGGAATTAACTATTTGTGATGATTTTGCCATGAGCATGCCTTGTTAGGAATGTTTCCATTTTTCTCCCATTGGAGCATGCAACATGTTGAACAATTTCTCTTTCACATGTGTTGCTTGCAATGATAATGAAATGCATGATAATGAGATTGCCCCCATAGCTTTCTCAAATTTTGGAGATGTTTCGTTTTCTCTTACGGACCTTGTTCCATACTTCACTTTGCATAGTGACTATCCACATATGTCATATTTTCCAATTGATTTTGATGTGGTTGGTGATGTGCAAATGAAGAGACACTTCATGATGGATGATGTGTTCATATACCGTGCACATAACTTCTTCATATGTTGTCTTGTGTGTGCCGGAAACCGAATGATCATGTCAACCTCAATTGAGCATGAGTTGACAATACGAGCTCTTGAGAGCATACATGTGAGTAGTGGCTCGAACCCAACTCTCAAATCTTTCTCATGTTTTGCATCAAACAAGTTGAACAATTTCTCTTGCTTTTGGTTTGTTTGCAATCATGATGGTGTTTTTGGTCTCCTTTATGACAAGCATGTTTCCTTGATCTTGCACATGGATGATTTATGGGTTGCCACAAATATGATGAACACTTGTTCTTTCCAATGGCTTGTTGGCAACCATAATGACATTTTGTGCATGTCTTGTCATGAGTGTTTTGGTTTCTACACATTTGGTGTTGCAACAAATATTTCGAAAACTTGCTCTTTCCTATGGTTTGTTTGCACCCATATTGATACTTTGGACATTTTTCATCGTGTGCTTTTGCCAAATTCTCCTCTTGTTGCATCAAGGTTAATGACAAATTGTCCTTTCCAATGCCTTGTGTGCAATAACGATCATATGGTTCAAGATGAGATACCTAGATGGCATCCTCATATTTTTATGGAGTTTTTGTGTTCTCACATTTTGAAGATGTTGCACTGGATTGCTTGCACTTTGACCTTACATTTGCAATACATTTTCATATTCTTGTGTTGTGCTAACGGTGCTATGGCAAAGAATGGACATGTCATTGTTGATATGCTCCTCTTTCTTGCACACACATGGCTTGCTTGGTCTTTAGTGTTTGTAGGCATGGCGAATTCCAATTCTTCGACAACACATCTACCTCCTTTGCATGGTGATGAAGAGCAAGAGTCGAGGACGACTCTTATTAAAGGGGGGAGATGATGTAGTGCAACGTACCCTAAGCAACCCAACATATCCCAAGTCATCATCGACCTCAAAGGTGAACTCCTTCCACTATGTGATTCACTATATGTCACCTTTGGACGTTATACTACTTGACCATTGTTCCCATTGCATTGCTAGGTGTGTCACCACGGGTCCAAGACCACGGGAAGATGGACAAGGCGTGAGAGGAAGCGAGCCGGACAAGACGGTCGCTTGGAAGAGAAGAAGGATGATGTAGTGCAACCTACCCTAAGAAACCCAACATATCCCAAGTCATCATCGACCTCAAAGGTGAACTCCTTCCACTATGTGATTCACTATATGTCACCTTTGGACGTTATACTACTTGACCATTGTTCCCATTGCATTGCTAGGTGTGTCACCACGGGTCCAAGACCATGGGAAGATGGACAAGGCGTGAGAGGAAGCGAGCCGGACAAGACGGTCGCTTGGAAGAGAAGAAGGAAGAGAAGCCGCAGCTTCTGCAGCGGTACTACCGCTGAGTCCCAGGAGCGGTACTACCGCTAGCGCTACCGCCACCACTGCCGTGCCGCGCCAAATGCTCTCTGGATCGCCAGCGGTACCTGTCGGTACCTGCCTCGTACTACCGCTGGAGGACTTCAGTCTTATTCGCGAGAGTCCGCCGGTACTACCGCTGGAGAAGCGGTACTACCGCTAGAACGGTACTACCGCTGCCCCAACGGTACTACCGCTGCCTGCGTGCAGCATTAGGGTTGTTGACCCTTGTATCCCTTTCCCACCTACCCCTTTGGGTCTAGACTATAAATACCCCTCCTCTGCCTAGGGTTAGGGATAGACTATGTTTTGAGATTAGAGTAGAGCTAGACTCCTTCTTCTCAAAGGTCTCCTTCCTCCCCTTGTGGGGATGGTTCCTCCCCTAGTGGAGAAGATCCCCTTGTGGATTCAAGACCTCTACTTGTAGTTTGACTACTTGCCAATCTTTCATCTTCGGGTGACTTTATTGGAGCGGTTCGGTTGACCGTTGGAGAAACAACCATCCAAGATCCCTTCTTGTATCTACTTGCCGATCTCCCACCTTCGTGTGGATTCTATTGGGCCGGTTGGACCGACCGGTAAGGGAAACGGTTCTTGTATCTTGCGTGTGTTCTTGTGTTCTTGGTGTTCTTCCTCGTGTTCTTCGTGTTCTTGCGTGAGTTCGTCCACTCGTTCGTCAATCCGTGAAGATTGGGCCACCCTAGTAGTCCCGTACTACACCAAGATAGTTTTGCGACCTTTGACACCGCAAGATATTGTACATGATTCCCGTCAAAAGGTTGAGGTTCACCGTGAGAATGAGCGTGAGCGATTAGCTAGTCGAGAGACTCCACCTTCGGTGAGAGAGAGCCACCAGCCAAATTTGAGTGGTAAAAAGAAAAGTGAGGGAGAGAAGAAATATGCAATGTTAGCCACCAAATCTGATTTGAGAGAGTTTCGTGAGGATCCCACTCTAGTACCCATTGTGCTTATGTGCAAGGGGGAAATTCTTGTTTCTAACGACATGACCCCTCTCTCTATTGGTGTTTCCGATGTTTTGCAGGACTTTGATGACGTTTTTCCGGAGAAAGTGCCCGCTGGTTTGCCACCACTGCGGGGTATTGAGCATCAAATTGAATTGATTCCAGGAGCTACACTTCCGAACCGAGCTCCCTATAGGACCAACCCCGATGAGACGAAGGAGATACAGCGTCAAGTACAAGAGCTCCTTGACAAAGGGTATGTTCGTGTAAGCTTAAGTCCTTGTGTTGTCCCTGTTATTTTGGTCCCTAAGAAAGATGGTACATGGCGCATGTGCATAGATTGTAGAGCAATTAATAACACACTATTCGTTATCGACACCCTATTCCACGTTTGGATGATATGTTAGATGAACTTAGTGGTGCTGTTATCTTCTCTAAAATTGATTTGCGTAGTGGTTATCATCAAATTAGGATGAAAGAAGGAGATGAATGGAAAACTGCTTTCAAAACTAAATTCGGTTTATATGAGTGGTTAGTGATGCCTTTTGGTTTAACTAACGCACCGAGTACTTTCATGAGATTGATGAATCATGTTTTGAGGCATTTCATTGGTAAATTTGTGGTAGTATATTTTGATGATATCTTGATCTATAGCCACAATGAATCTGAACATACTGATCATATTCGACAAGTTTTGCAAGTGTTGCGTGATAATAAGCTGTATGGTAATCTTGCTAAGTGCACATTTTGCAAAGATAAAGTCATATTTCTGGGATTTGTTGTTTCTAAGCATGGTGTAGAGGTAGATGAATCTAAGATTGAAGCAATTAAAGATTGGCCTACTCCCATGAATCTTAGTCAAATACGAAGCTTTCTTGGTCTTGCTGGTTTTTATAGACGTTTTGTGAAAGACTTCAGTACTATTGCTGCACCTTTGAATGATCTCACTAAGAAAGGTGTTGCGTTTGTGTGGGGCGCAGCCCACGATGCTGCATTTGATGAGCTGAAACGTCGTTTGATTTCTATACCGTTACTTATGCTTCCTAATTTTCAATAAGCAATTTGATATTGAATGTGATGCTAGTGGCATTGGAATAGGAGGTGTGTTGATGCAAGAGGGTAAACCGATTGCATATTTTTCTGAAAAATTGAATGGTGCGCAATTGAACTATCATGTTTATGATAAAGAATTGTATGCTCTTGTTCGTGTTCTTGAGGTTTGGCAACATTTTTTGTGGCCAAAAGAATTTATCATACATTCTGGTCATGAAGCCTTGAAATATCTAAAGTGCCAATCTAACTTGAATAAGCGTCATGCTAAATGGGTTGAGTTCATTGAATCCTTCCCATACATCTATTATATAATTAAAACACAAGAGATTTAACGGCCAGGATTAAACCACTTATTGTTACAACATATCAATGATCCAGATTAATCAACGTAGATCTCATCGGAAAAGCTACCCTTACCCTATTCGTGTTACTCATGGACTCTACAATTGCCTGCAGCAGATATATTTCCGTCGATGGATGCAAATTACGATGCAAACCAGCAGACGTCCTTGAACACATGATTGATCCAATCTAAGGCACAATAGCAGTCCGTCGGCGGATTTGAAGGCACCATCACGTCCAGCTTGATTATATTCCGGCGACGCGAACGCTGACAGGACGATCGGATGCCTGACGCGGCGGATCTAACCACCAGCGGCCGTACAGCCATAAGAACCCGAGAGACCGTGCGCGTGGATCACCGGCGACGCGAACGCTGACACGGCGATCGGATGCCGAACGCGGCGGATCAAACGACCAGCGGCCGTACAGCCGGAAGAACCCAAGAGACATTGCGCGCGGATCGCACAGCTCCATGGTACCCCTCGAGCATGCCGGCTACCACAGCCATGCTCAGCCGCGTCTTCGGACTGCGGGTCCTCATGCAGTCACGAAAGAGCCAGCTTCATCATGCTCTCTACCTCCTTGGCCACCAGGGTCCTCATGCTCTCTACTGCGGGTCCTCATGCAGTCACGAAAGAGCCAGCTTCATCAGGACGCTCGGATGCAACGCGGGATAGAAATATAGCCAGCACGAGACTCGCCACGTCAAGACGCCAAAGGACTGAATCAAGGCGCAGATCTTTCTTTCTTTTTTGCAGGATATAGACGCCATCAAATTTAAGTAAAAATGCAGTTCAAGAAAAATTCAAGTAAGAGTAATATCCTCACGCCTCCATGTGCATTCTCTATAGTTAAATCACTGATTTCTGACAATCATACAGATACTAAGAATACATTTCAAAATTCTAGATGATCAATTAAGAGTACAGTTCAAGAAAAAATCAAGTATGAGGTCGAAGTAGAGAATCGCCAGAATTCAATCTGCCTCTGGGTCAGCAATGGCGTACGGCAGCGAAATATCAATGTTTTAATCAGGGGTTCAGTTTCATCGACAAGGCAATGATCAAGGGTATACAGATTTTTTTTGTTTGATCATTCAACTCAAGTATTTACTTCAACGGTGGCGCGTTGGATCCATTGGAACCTGTTTGTAGAGGCCGTTGACGGCGGGCGACAAGGACACCGTGCAGAAGCAGAAGCGGCTCTCTCCATTGGCACCAGTTCGACCATCTAATTCTCGATGTCTCCAGGTACTCCACTCTCTTGGTGCAACTCTTGGTTCATGATCCTTGCACGTAAAGGGATTAGCTCATTTTCTCTTTCGTTTCTTCTCTGATGTAGGCGACACATGACATGAAATAACGTTTTTCTAAATAAATGCATGCACCGCTGACCGAGCTTGGCCATAATTTTTAAATCGAACACTATTTGATTACACGAAAATATGAAGGCACAAATATAAGCAAAAATTCTAGGACTTCCATTAAATAATTTTGTCACCACAGTCCACAAATGCATTTACTTTTGGATCAGAGAACTTTTCAGTGAATCAAATAGCAACATGCATGCTATTACTACGAAAATATATGGAGCAAAAGCAAACTGCATAATATTTATATGAAAACTAACAGTTGGATTTAGACACCTAAGATTCTTTTGTGGAAAAATATGTAATAGACTCATATGCAAAAAAAAATACCAATGTTTGCGTATCCTAGGCTCATATGTATAAACTATTTCGTAGATGAATAAACATGCATAGGTAGTGTGTGCTTGAGAGTAAAAAACATAGCGGGGGTGCAACAAATATGAGTGGCGGGAAAAATCAAAACATAAAGGAACATTGTGATTAGAAGCAACGGATAGATTATATCGTTGGTTGGCTCGGACGAAAAAAAATTGTGGTTAATATATGCATGTAAACAAAGAACAAGCTATGAGAAAATTTAGCGGAAGAGAAATGTTTCAGCAATTCTACCTGAACATGTACAGATAACTACACAGTCTTAGGATCCAAGTGATCAATGAAGCTAGGATATAGCTAGTAATGCAACTGCATTGTAATATATAGTACATCAAGCTAGGGGTATAGTCAATAAAGCCTGGATTTGATTGTTATTTTCTGATAAATATATATATGAAAATCTCCAAACGGATAATTAAAAGTGGAAAAGACAAAAATAAAAAGCCAGACAAAACTACAAATTAAAATAAATATCGGCAGTTTCGAATAACAAGGTTTTGAGCATGATGGCATTGGACTTTTTTTCATGTACAAACATGTTTGCCAACGAACTATTACATTTAATTGAAAAACACATAAAATGTTTTGCCTAGAAGAGCAGCCGGGTCATGAGAGTTGCTCTGCTCGGGCAGGCTCCCCGAGACATGTCGGCCAGCTAAACATGGTATGTACTCGCTCCACAAAATACAGTTTCACTCTGTACTTCTCTTATATAATCAATGAAAAGCAGCCCTATCTGTCTTTTCATAAAAAAATAGAATTTGTTTTACAGGGCCAGCCATGACTATTTTGACAGACAAAACATTGGCAGAGGCGTACGTTCAGCAGATTCAGTTACTACAGCTGCACAAAAAAGTAAGCCAAGATGCTAATCCGCTAACTACAATTCACTATAAAATTGAGCAGACTATAACATGAATGATGAAAGGATGGACTCGAGGTAAAGCTGGCAGGATCTCCGGAACCATGAAATGACAAGATGGAGAGCAGACTGCAGAGTATATAACAGAATTGGAGGAAACCCTTATTATTTACTATTGAGTTTCTGTACGATGTATTTAGTAAAGAAATGTCTTGCTCAAAGGAGTCAATGTTTTCATGGTGAGCTGGGCATGAAGCACGGTAGACAGAAATCAAAAGGTAAAAGAAAATCACCAGAAGTGTAATTTGAACGGTTCGTAGCATGCATATTCTTTTATTTTTATATAATTCCACTGATGATGATATTAATTCCCTAACGATCCTATTTTTTATTGATATGTTGCACATAAAAATCCCACAAAACATTGGCAGAGGCGTACGTTCAGCAGATTCAGTTACTACAGCTGCACAAAAAAAGGAAGCCAAGCTGCTAATCGGCGAACTACAATTATCATATCAATTGAATTAGCAGTTTCGTCAAAGGATGAATGGTTGGTTTCGAAATACATCTATTTTACGGAGGATTTGCATGGTGTCCAAACTACTCTATCAATAGAGTCTAATTGAGTGCTAGGTGAATGGGTGAAGGTAGGTACGCCATCCATCACTATAAAATTGAGCAGACTATAACATGAATGATGAAAGGATGGACTCGAGGTAAAGCTGGTCGGATCTCCGGAACCATGCAAGGACAAGATGGAGAGCAGACTGCAGAGTATATAACAGAATTAGAATAAACCCTTATTATTTACTGTTGAGTTTCTGTACGATGTATTTAGTAAAGAAATGTCTTGCTCAAAGGAGTCAATGTTTTCATGGTGAGCTGGGCATGAAGCACGGTAGGCAGAAATCAAAAGGTAAAAGAAAATCACCAGAAGTGTAATTTGAATGGTTCGTAGCATACATATTCTTTTATTTTTTATATAATTCCACTGATGATGATATTAATTCCCTAACGGTCCTATTTTTATTGATCACATAAAATCCCTTGCTTGCAGATGGCCGAGTGGAAACTTCGACCGCTCACTTTCGCAAGAAACCATGGAACTGCTGCTACTCGGCTTGCCATCTATGCTTGAAACAACAACTAATGCTTAGCAGATTAGCTTACTGCCTCAGCTCACGTAGAACATATTACGAATATTTGCTTATACATCTCATAGCTTTGTCACTTTTGCAGGTTTGAGATACTTTTAGATAATGAGTTTTTCAGTAAAATCATCTGCACAGATGTCAGGTAGCGTTTACTTCTTGCCTTTTTTATTTGGCCAAGAATTTGCAAATATATATTGTCGAATGCTTTCTGATTAGTATGTATACTCTACATAATTTCTAAGAGACTGAATTAGAAATAATATATGAAATAAATCAAGAAGAAGATATAGAGGATGATGAGAGAGTACAAGGGATTCACACTTACAATTCTACTTCTCCAGGACAACTATCAAGCAAGGCGGCACAGACAGTAGAGATGCGTCAGAAAAGCCCATATGAAGAAGACTGTCCGTAGATTGGAATTCTAATCATCATTCAGCTGGCAAATACGGCGCTGTGCTGACCTTCTCCGTGAGAACACACAAATACAAGGTCCTAACCCGCCATATTACCAAAATGGTTCCTCTCCAGATCTTCCGGGGCCTCCCCGTCGACTAATTTCTGATTTTTCGATTCAGCAACACCGAGATGCGGCCTCGGCGGTCGGCGCGGCCAAATCCTGAGCTTAAAGGCATGTCCTTCCGTTGGTCAGACATCGCATCCAAGAACCTGGCCTGCCATGTTTTGATGATAACTCTCGATCTGGTATAACATGCTAGCTGGGAGAGAAGAGAAAGAGAATAATTTTTTACTGGTTTTCAGAAGCGAGGGATGACACTATACTACTGTAGTCTCTAGAGATGGGCGTGGCTGGATGAATTAAAACGGTGAAGCGATACACAGGAATCGATAGTTTTAGAGCATGTACGCACCAAAAAGTGAAAAAAAAGGGTAGGACACAGTACATATAATATACTAAAATAGTTAAAATTAAGCCATAAAGACATTATTTGACAAATAGATGTAGTTCGTATCATATGGTGCGACCTGTGAAAACGCAATCCAGTCTAGAATTCCGGCCTCCCATTTGCGCGGGTCACTATTGTACAAAATTATAATCATTTTTTCAAGTCATACAGCTTTTTCCCGTCTTCTATGTATATTCAAAATGGCAAAATAAAATTAATGTAGCAATGTGTTGAGGTCAAGTTTTGGTAGATAGAGATTGCAACAAAATTGAACTTATGATCAATATCAAATATTCTTTATAGTAAGTCTAGCCGCGCAAATGCGCGGGCCACCCAGCTAGTTATTAAGTATAAGAAAGGCAAAGAGAACGTGGTTGCTGATGCACTCTCTAGGAAAAGCATGCTTTTGACACACTTAGATGTTAAAGTTCCTGGTTTATAGAGTTTGCGTGATTTATATGCTAATGATACTGATTTTTCCATGCCTTTTGCTAAGTGTTCTGCTGCGAAAGCTTGGGAAAAATACCATATGCATAATGGATCCTTGTTTAGAGCTAACAAATTATGTGTACCCAAGTCGTCCGTGCGTTTGCTGTTGTTGCAGTAATCACATGGTGGCGGATTGATGGGACACTTTGGACGTGAGAAGACGTTGCTGATGTTGGCTGATCACTTTTATTGGCCACACATGAGGCGTGACGTGGACAGGTTTGTTAAGCGTTGCATCACTTGCAACGAGGCAAAGTCCAAACTGAAGCCTCATGGTTTGTATACTCCTCGTCCTGCACCTACAACTCCATGGGAGGACATAAGCATGGATTTTGTGTTAGGATTGCCTAGAACCAGGAGAGGACATGATTCTATTTTTGTGGTAGTGGATCGATTTTCTAAGATGTCACATTTTATTGCCTGCCACAAAAGCGACGATGCATCGCATATTGCTAACCTGTTTTTCAGGGAGATCGTGCGCATACATGGAGTACCCAAGACGATCGTTTCTGACCGTGATGTGAAGTTCATGAGCTACTTCTGGAAGACACTTTGGGGCAAGTTGGGAACGAAGCTGCTGTTTAGTACCACTTGTCATCCCCAAACTGATGGTCAGACGGAGGTGGTGAACCGCACACTTTCGGCGTTGCTGCGGACCATGGTCAAGAAGAATCTGCGTGTGTGGGTGGAGTGTTTGCCTCATGTGGAGTTTGCATACAACAGGGCGGTACACTCAACCACGCAATTGTGTCCGTTTGAGGTGGTGTATGGTTTCAAACCCATTACTCCCCTTGATTTGCTGCCGCTTCCGTTACATGAGAGAGTCAACATGGAGGCTTCGAAGCATGCAGATTTTGTGAAGAAGATACATGAGAAGACTAAAGAGGCTATTGAGAAGAAAGGCAAGTACAATGCTGCTCGTGTAAACACGAAGAGAAAGGAGGTACTTTTTCAGCCCGGCGACATGGTTTGGGTGCACTTTCGCAAAGACAGATTTCCTGTTCAGCGCAAGTCCAAGTTGATGCTGCGTGGTGATGGTCCATTCAAGGTTCTTGCCAAGATAAATGATAATGCCTACAAGATAGATCTTCCAACAACTGAGTTTGGCGTGAGTAATACTTTCAATGTTGCTGATTTGATGCCATATGATGGAGAAGACCTTGACGCGTCGAGGACGACACCTTTTCAAGGGGCGAGGATGATGAGGACATCCCTAGTCCTTTACCATTTTCTTCCATTGATGATATTGCTGTCCAAGATAAGCCCGATGAAGTGAGGATTGGACCCATAATAAGAGCTCGTGCCAAGCTACTTGGACAACAGGTGAACTCACTCTTAGTTGAATATGATGTTTGTGATAATGAGAATTTTATACTACCTAAATCTATGCATTTATGTATCATCAGGGTTATTGATAACACAAACAATGACGGTGGGCTAGAGGAGCAGCGAGGATTGGAGTACGACGTCCCCAATGGCGCGAGGGAGGAGCGGGAGGCATGCGCAAGAGGGGAAGAAGAAGACGGAGACGCAAGGGAGGAGCCAGGGAAGCCGGCTCCCAGCCCGGCCAAACCGGCTGGAAAACCAGCTGGCCACCAGAGGGACCCGGTTCCCACCCCGGTTTCCAGCCCGGCTAAAACCGGGCATGCATCAGAGGCGACTGGTCACCAGCCCGACCAAACCGGCTGGGAAACCGGCTAGGCAGCAGACACGCCCGGTCTCCAGGCCGGTTTCCAGGCCGGTTCAACCGGCGGGCCTACGCGCCCTGATCTGTACCGAACCGTTTTTGGTCGGTTTGTACTCGTTTTTAGGTCAAATTGTACCCCGTTTCAAGTAGGACCAGCCCCAGGTCGGTTGGCCCCCATATAAGGCCAAGGCCGGCGGCTAGAACAAGTTTTTAGACCATGTTTATGTTAAACCCTAGATTGGATTGCTAAGCATTCATCTATCGAATTTCCCTATGTTGCGATCGGAAGTTCAACCCCTCCACTTTGTTGCGATCTGGAGGTTATCGTTACCAAAGTTTGAGTGTGATCTGTTGTTCCACTGGGAATCAGTAGATTGCAGAAACCGCTTCGTGGTCGGCGGCTACGTTGCACCGGTGTGAGGCGTCGCGAATATCCATTGGGTTGAAGAGCTGTTGCATTGGCAACAGGGGAGTAGCCGGAGAGTTCGTCGGATTCTCGCAAGTTATCTTCCACCATCATCCATCTACCCACCGCTCACTGAGAAGATCGGGCCACCCCTTATCACAGAATGTATCTCAGCCAACAGGTTTCTGCCTTCCTCTGGTGAAATGCAACGCTGGTAGACTCCGGTAGTACTACGCTTGTACAATTCACCTTTTATAATTGTGAATGCCTTAGCACTTCGTATGATTTGCCGTCTCAATACCTCATCGTCCGGCAACTCCTGGTTGACCAGGAAATTCAGGTAGGGGGTTGTCCAGTCCGGATTCACCAAGTAGGAGACATAACTGGCTTCTTCTACTGGTGCAGCCGCTTCTGGGTCAAGAAGATCAGCTCCTTTTATTGACGGCTTATATAGGTGTTCCAGGAAAACATCCTGTGGTACCTTTTTGCGCTCAGACCCCAATCTGGCAAGTGTGTCTGCCACCTCATTCTGGGCCCTTGGGATGTGGCGGACCTCATATCCTAGGAAGCATTTGGCGAACTCATCAACAGCAGAGCGATATGCCGCCATTGTTGCACTTTTTGCATCCCATGTACCACGTGTCTGTTGCGCAACCAGGTCTGAATCTCCGTAGCAGAGAACGCGTTGGACACCTAGTTCTTTGGTGATGTGCAAACCGTGGAGAAGTGCTTCGTATTCGGCAACATTATTAGTTGCTTTGAAATGAATTTGTAGCACGTAGCTTAGCTTGTCTCCTTGCGGATTTCTCAGCACAACACCAGCCCCCGAGCCCTGAAGCATCTTTGACCCGACAAAGTGCATGATCCAATACTCTGATTCGGGAAGGGGGATTTCATCCATAGCTTCTGTCCAATCTGCTACAAAATCTGCTAAGGCTTGAGACTTAATAGCATTTCTGGGTTTATACGTGATGTCGAAGGCGGCAAGTTCAATGCCCCATTTGGCAACTCGGCCTGTTGCATCCGCATTACTGATTATGTCCCCCAGAGGTGCCTTGCTCACCACAGTTGTTGAATGTTCCAGGAAGTAATGCCTCAGCTTCCTGGCGGCATAAAAGACGCCATAGACCAGCTTCTGGTAGTGCGGATAACGCTGCTTTGAGTCGGAAAATACTTCACTGATGAAGTAAACGGGACGCTGCTCAAATGCGTCAGCTGCTTCCGCCTTGCGTTCCACAACCATTACGGCGCTGACAACCAAGTTGGTTGCCGCGATGTATAGCAGCATTGGCTCCTCAGGACGAGGTGCTGCAAGTATAGGGGCAGTCGTTAATGCTACCTTTAGCTGTTGCAAGGCGGCATCTGCTTCGTCTGTCCACTCAAAGTTGTCGGATTTCTTCAATAGCCGGTAAAGTGGCATGGCCTTTTCACCAAGACGGCTAATGAAACGACTGACGACAGCTGCGGAACCGGCAAGGCGCTGCATGTCCTTCAGGCATGTTGGCCTGGATATGTTGAGAATTGCCTTGATTTTCTCAGGGTTGACCTCAATTCCTCGTTCGGAAACGATAAAGCCAAGCAACTTGCCGGCAGGAACTCCAAAGACGCACTTCTTTGGATTGAGCTTCATCCTATATACCCGGAGATTGTCAAAGGTTTCTCGAAGGTCTTCCAGCAAATCTGCCTTTTTCCGAGACATGACGGCAATGTCGTCTATATGACGGCAATGTCGTCTATATAGACGTGAACATTGCGGCCAATTTGTTCGTTAAGGCATCTTTGCATGCACCGCTGATACGTTGCGCCGGCATTTTTTAAGCCGAAGGGCATCGCAATGTAGCAGAAGGTGCCATAGGGCGTGGTGAACGCTGTTTTTAGTTGGTCTGATTCCCGCATTTTGATTTGGTGGTACCCGGAGTACGCATCCAAAAAGCACAGCAGCTCGGAGTCGGCTGTGGAGTCTATGACCTGATCTATACGTGGTAAAGCGAAGTGGTCCTTAGGACAGCACCTGTTCAAACCGGTATAATCGATACACATCCTCAGCTCTTTATTAGGTTTCGGAACCATTACAGGGTTTGCCAACCAATCAGTATGCACTACTTCCCTAATGAACTTTGCCTCCTGCAACTTGATGATCTCCTTCCCAATAGCTTGCCGCTTCTTCTCACCAAAGCGCCTTATTCCTTGCTTGACTGGCTTGGCTCCTTTGTAGACATTAAGAGAGTGCTCGGCAAGTTCCCTGGGAACACCCGGCATGTCGGCAGACGACCATGCAAAGATGTCCCCGTTCTCACGGAGGAACTCGACAAGCGCGCTTTCCTATTTGTCATCTAAGCCGGACCCGATGGTGAGCTGCTTAGAGCTGTCACCTTTCACCAGGTCCACCTTCTTTGTGTCGTCGGAAGCTTTGAAGGTCTGCTTTGGTTCGGAAGTTTGCACTTTTTCCGACAACTGCGACATATCAGTCTCCTTTCTCAGCATTGCTAGTTCCTATGCGTGGAGGACAGCCTCTGCGAAGGCGGCATTGCCACGTTCGCACTCCTTTGCTTTCTTGAAGTTGCCATTGACGGTGATAGTACCGTTGGGTCCAGGCATCTTCAACTTGCTGTAGATGTAACATGGTCTCGCCATGAACTTGGCGAAAGCTGGCCGTCCAAAGATGGCATGGTAAGCACTCTTGAAGGGGACTACTTCGAACCGGATGTGCTCCGTGCGATAGTTGGCCTCGGTTCCAAAAGTAACCGCAAGTTTAATGCTTCCCATGGACTTCGGGCTGTGCCCTCCAACATGAGGGGGAGAAAACGAGCGGCAACAAAGCCATTGCCCTCGGCAATTTTGACAGCCAACGCATAGTCCGACAACCACGAGTTGGGCTTGTCAGCTCCGTTGTACCTTGGGCAACTTTTTGACACTGATGTCATGTCTCTAGGTACCCGGACATTGCGGATGGCTGGGCCGAATCACTCGGGGCCAAGGTATGACTCCTCTTTTCCAGCCTGTATGTCATTGAGACGGTGTCGTGCATCTTCCGGAGCGAGCTTCTTGTTGGTTCTGCTACCACGAGGCTCGTCCTGCGCGGCCCAGCTTTTGCTGTGCCTAGGCTCATCATGGTTTCCCTGACTCCCGCCTTCGTGCCTGGGCACTGGTGGTGGGGATCGTGTACGGTCCCTGCTCCACCTTGGAGGCGGGGGATCGTCACGGTTGCCGCCACTTCTTGGCGGCTGGTGGTTGTCTCTGCTGCCGCCATCCCTTCTAGGCGGCGGAGGTGGTGGGTCTTGTTGCCTTTTGCCGGTATGGGAAGCCTCATCGCGGTGTCTCCTGGGAGGCGGCGATTTCCGAGGCTCCTTGTCCTTGTCCTTCCCCTTGCCATGGCTACTGGAGCCGGATGGGTCATTGGGGTTGCCGCCGGCAGCAGCTATGCAAGCATTGGATTTTGATTCCAAACGCTGATGTAGCCCAACCTAGGACCATCAACATGTCAAGCACTCCAACACTCCACAAGTCACCATGGACATCAAAGGTGAACTCATTCCTCTTCGAGAACTCACTTCCGACCCGTTTGAATGGTATACTACTTGACCATCGTTCCCTTTACACTTCTAGGTGTGTCACCACGGTTACGAGTCCACGGGAAGATGGCCAAGGCGCAAGAGGAATGGAGTCCGACAACACGGTGGCTTGGAAACGGAGAAGGAAGAGGAGCCAAGAAGAAGAAGAGGAGATGTTGAAGTCCCAGGCGGCGGTACTACCGCCAGAGGCAGCGGTACTACCGCCAGGCTCCAGCCAGCGGTACTACCGCCAGCGCTACCGCCCAAGACAGCCCTCTGGAGGACCCAGCGGCAGCTCCAGCGGCACCGCAGCGGTACTACCGCCACCCAGCGGTACTACCGCCAGGCGCAGCGGTACCACCGCTGCAGGACGCCAGGCGCTCCAGGAAGCCTCCAGCGGTACTACCGCCAGGGTAGCGGTACTACCGCTGCGGAGCCAGGCCAGCTCGGGATGGAGGCCCTTATCCTCTCCCACCTACCTCCCTTTTGGGTCAACACTATAAATAGGCACCTACCCCCTCCAGATCTAGATAGACTATGTTTTGAGATTAGAGTAGAGCTAGACTCCTTCTTCTCAAAGGTCTTCTTCCTCCCCTTGTGGGGATGGTTCCTCCCCTAGTGGAGAAGATCCCCTTGTGGATTCAAGACCTCTACTTGTAGTTTGACTACTTGCCAATCTTTCATCTTCGGGTGACTTTATTGGAGCGGTTCGGTTGACCGTTGGAGAAACAACCATCCAAGATCCCTTCTTGTATCTACTTGCCGATCTCCCACCTTCGTGTGGATTCTATTGGGCCGGTTGGACCGACCGGTAAGGGAAACGGTTCTTGTATCTTGTGTGTGTTCTTGTGTTCTTGGTGTTCTTCCTCGTGTTCTTCGTGTTCTTGCGTGAGTTCGTCCACTCGTTCGTCAATCCGTGAAGATCGGGCCACCCTAGAGATCCAATCCTCATCATATGGTATCAGAGCATGGTTGCCACGGATTTGACATGTGTTTCCACCCCCAAATCCCCCAAATTTTTCTTTGATTTTGAGAAATTCGAAAATTTCCACCAAAAATAGCCCCAAATTGCTTTTGGATCGATCTGAGATTTGAGTGCGTTTTTGCAAGTTTTGATCCGTGGATCTATTGCTATACTAGTTGATCTTGCTTCCTTTGCGTTCCCATGGCCTAATTCCATCTTTGCCCCTTCGATTTGGCCATTTTCGGGTCGTTTTTCCGCCCAAAATCGCGAAAATTCGCGTTCTCGGGCAAAATCTCCGTCCCGTAGCGGTACTACCGCCCCCCCTAGCGGTACTACCGCCCCTACCAGCACTACCACCAGCGGTACCGCCAAAAATCGCTTTCTGTTGCTCCCAGCGGTACCTCCAGCGGTACTACCGCCCCTCCCAGCGGTACCTGCAGAAAACTGAAATTTTCAGAAAATTGTTTTGGCCATATCTTTTGATTCCGGACTCCGTTTTTGGTGTTCTTCGGCTCGTTTCGAAGCTACGATCAAGGCCTTCGTCACCATTGCGGAAGATCCATCATCTACCACCACCAAAATTCGTGGGCAAGCACGAAGCTTCTACAACAAAGGGTGAAGAACATCGACGAAAGGTATAACATCGCCAATCTTTACCCCTTGCCATTCCGTTGAAAGCCACACTATATCTTTGCGATTACCATGTCCTATTGAGGCTAGCTCTTGATGATTGCTTGGGCTTTGCACATTTGCACCGTGTAGTTTCCGAGCAAAATTGTATGCGCTAGTTATCATATATCATATATCTTGTTGTTGGCATCAAAAGAAGTGGGTGTGCAAAAGAGAAAAAAAAGTCAAAGAGACAAGAGAAAAGAAGCAAAAAGTGCCAAATCAAAAGAAAGAAAGAAACACCACTTGCCATATCTTGTAGGAAAACGCAAGCTCGATGAACATCTAGTAGGTGGTGCATTGTTGTGCAAATCTTGTAGCCCACCAAATAAATTGCAATCGAGCTAGTAGCTCTCCTTGTACTTGTGCAACACGAGCTTATAGTCTTCGCTAGGATCATTTGGTTCTTTAGCTCACTTCTTGGTTGCATAAGTCCCATTTATCTCTCCGCGCGTGTGTTTCCTTGTACTACATTCCTATCTTTGAGATTGACTTGTATTTGCTTTGTGATCATCGTGGTTCTCTACTTGCTTTGACAATATCTTGATTTCCGGTTGGTTCAATTTGCTTTCCACCTACCATACCTTCCTACCAACTTTTAAGCCGTGTGTGTTTTGGAGTTTGCTTTGGATACTTGAACACAAACATTTTACTTTGTGATCGTTTCCCTTGGTTGTCCACGACGTCCAATACTATCTACAAGGTGAGAGGTTGTGTTTTAGTTTCTTTCCACTCCACATATATACACTTGTCTTGTGAGTTAACATGTCTAGGGAGAGTGAATATCACTATGGAGGCCAAGATGAGAATGAGTACATGATGAGCCACAACAACTATGATGCCTCAAACTTTGAGGACATGGGGGACTACTACGACTACTACACCGACAACGACCCCCATGACATGATGGATCATCACCAAGACTTCCGCTACAACTACTCCGACTACGACTCCGACTATTCGAGCGTCCACGACAAGGAGCGGTACCATGACGTCAAGCAACCTTCATCAAATTGTATCGACTCCAAGTACGTGCGAATCTACCACGACTCCGACTACACAAGCTTCAACGACAATGAGGCGCAAGTGTCTTCACATGCCTCATCACATGGTACCAACTTCGACTACGACAACATGGTGGAGCGCCATGACTACGACTACCACTCCGATGACATGGTGGAGAACGTCTACGACTACTACTCTTGTAGCATGTGCGGCGACTTCGACAACATGCAAGAGGAGAGGATCCCCATCACCACCATGTTCAAGAGCGGCACCACCAAGCGTCATGGCACAACCTACTTCTATGGTTCACGCTCAAGACGGTGCTCCGACAAGAAGGCCACCATGAGTTCATCCTATGGAGCTCCATCTACTTTCAAGAGTGCCAAGCTTCGCCATTCGCCATCAACTTCAAGAAGGAGCCATGACAAGGCCGTTGCCAAGAGCGACAAGCTTCGACATTCTCCTTCAACTTCAAGAAGGCGCCATGAGAAGGATAACGCCAAGAGCGCCAAGCCTCGCCACTCTACATCGACAACAAGAAGGCGCCACAAGAAGTGCATCGACAAGGCCAAGCTCCAAATTGTCAAGGATGCCATGGACGAGTTGGCCAAAGCCTACGTCCTTTATCTAGCTCATCAAGGCACCACAAGAAAGATGCCAAGGTGGACCACAACATGTCACCAAGCTCTAGTGGAAGCTCCAAGGAAAGGTACCAAGACAACAAGCACGCCGACGTCAACATGAGGAGAAACATCCAAATGACTTTCGGCGACACCCTACAACTCAAGAACGCCAACGTCGACATGAAAACAAGACGGCGACAAAGGCGCATCCTATGGTGTCCCCTAGTGCTACCACTCCCATCACTGACGAGATCATGGCCGACTTCGACAACTTCATCGAGCAACTCCAACGTCGACGCCGGAAGAAACATGGTCTCAAATGTGAGGCCACAACCAAGACGGCGCCCTTCTCAAGCACTTCTCTTGATATGACGTCTACACCAAGTGCCACCACCACATTGGCCCCCATATGGCAAGAGGAAGACCTCACATGCGACATTTGCCAAGGCCAAGACCATGATCCACGAGAATGTCCCAATCTCTTGTGCCCACTATGCAATAGAAGAGGTCACATGATGTGGGAGTGCACAAATGAAGACCAAGATGTGAGAAGACGGTCGAGCATGGGATTTTCCCTTCGACCAAGGAGGCGAGCATGGAGAATGCTATCACCTATGACCATGGGTCAAGTGATGATGATGCCGAGCATGGGATGTTCCCTTCGGCAATGGAGTCAAGTGATGAAGCGGAGCATGGGATTTTCCCTTCCGCAAAGGAGTCGAGTGATGATGCCTACACTATGGCATTGACCTTTGGAGGCGAGATGGTTGAGGAGGTTGAGCATGGGAGTTTCCCTTCGACCTTGGAGGCGTATGGAGATGAGGAAACCGAGCCTATCCCTATGAGCTTGAGTTATGAGATGGTACAAATCCCATGTGAGAATGAGAGCCACTTAGCCCACTTGAGTGAGAGTGAGAGTGAGTTGAGTGCCTCCACCATATGTGAGTTTGAGTGCTTTCACCTTGAGGGAATGAGTGATACACCACTTGAGTTGAGAGAGGTAGTTGATAGGTCTTGTGAGGCCATTTTGATTTCTAACAACTTAACCTCTAGCTCTAGTGTGTTCTCTCATTGTGTGCTAGGTTCCTTGGATGATGAGACGCCTATCTTTGACTTGACGGTGCCTCAAATGGAGAAGATGTCCATGGAGGATGATGATGATGCCACCCCATGTCTACTTCAAGATGAAAAAGTCGGCTACATGGAAGCCCCTACTACTTCAACACCTACTTCTCATGAGCGGGACTATCAAGGTATGGGTGTTGATGTGACCATGATCCCGCTAGTGGACATGATGAACTATGATTGCTTGCATGCTATGGATGATTCTTTTGAGGTCACATATGATTCATTCTTATTCCCTTATGATACTTTGTTTGAAACCAATGTTGATCATGTGGAATCACCTATTTGTGATGATTTTGCCATGAGCATGCCTTGTTATGAATGTTTCTATTTTTCTCCCATTGTGGCTTGCAACATGTTGAACAATTTCTCTTTCACATGTGTTGCTTGCACTAATGTTGAAATGCTTAATAATGAGATTGCCCCCATAGCTTTCTCACTTTTTGGAGAAGTTTCGTTTTCTCTTATGGGCCTTGTTCCATCCTTCACTTTGCATAGTGACCATCCACATATGTCATATTTTCCAATTGATTTTTGTGTGGTTGGTGATGTGCAAATGAAGAGACACTTCATGATGGATGATGTGTTCATATACCGTGCACATAATTTCTTCATATGGTGTCTTGTGTGTGCCGGTAAACGCATGATAATGTCAACCTCAATTGAGCATGAGTTGACAATACGAGAGTAGTGGATCGAATCCAACTCTCAAATCTTTCTCATGTTTTGCATCAAACAAGTTGAACAATTTCTCTTGCTTATGGTTTGTTTGCAATCATGATGGTGTTTTTGGTCTCTCCTATGACAAGCATGTTTCCTTGACCTTTCACATGAATGATTTATGTGTTGCACCAAGTATGATGAACAATTGTTCTTTCCAATGGCTTGTTTGCAACCATAATGACATTTTAAGCATGTCTTGTCATGAGTTTATTTGTTTCCACCAATTTGGTGTTGCAACAAATATGAAGAAAACTTGCTCTTTCATGTGTTTTGTTTGCACCCATGATGATGTTTCAAGAAGTTGCTTGCACATTGACTTTGCATATGCTATAACTTTCACATATTTGTGTTGTGCTAATGGTGTAATGAACATGAATGGACATGTCATTGATGATATGCTCCTCTATCTTGCACACACATGGTTTGCTTGGTCTTTGATGTGTAGGTCGTACCTTTGGATGAGCCTCCATGAGTTGTTTCAACCACGCATTTCTATGACGGAAGTTCTTGCAAGTAGAGCACATCGGCATCTTGCTAAGGTGACTTCCTTCTACATTAGCGCTCATGCGATGACCTTCAAGAATTGGCTACTCTTTGAGTGTTGTTTCGTCTTTCTTGTGAGTCTTGTAGGTTACTTGAAAGGCGAAGGGACATTGAAGAAGTGCCACATCATTTCCATCGACTACATGGTGAACCACACGACAAGGTCTACACGTCTACCTCCTTGCCATGATGATGAGCAAGAGTCGAGGACGACTCTTTTTAAAGGGGGGGGGAGATGATGTAGCCCAACCTAGGACCATCAACATGTCAAGCACTCCAACACTCTACAAGTCACCATGGACATCAAAGGTGAACTCATTCCTCTTCGAGAACTCACTTCCGACCCGTTTGAATGGTATACTACTTGACCATCGTTCCCTTTACACTTCTAGGTGTGTCACCACGGTTACGAGTCCACGGGAAGATGGCCAAGGCGCAAGAGGAATGGAGTCCGACAACACGGTGGCTTGGAAAGGGAGAAGGAAGAGGAGCCAAGAAGAAGAAGAGGAGATGTTGGAGTCCCAGGCGGCGGTACTACCGCCAGAGGCAGCGGTACTACCGCCAGGCTCCAGCCAGCGGTACTACCGCCAGCGCTACCGCCCAAGACAGCCCTCTGGAGGACCCAGCGGCAGCTCCAACGGCACCGCAGCGGTACTACCGCCACCCAGCGGTACTACCGCCAGGCGCAGCGGTACCACCGCTGCGGGACGCCAGGCGCTCCAGGAAGCCTCCAGCGGTACTACCGCCAGGAGTAGCGGTACTACCGCTGCGGAGCCAGGCCAGCTCGGGATGGAGGCCCTTATCCTCTCCCACCTACCCCCCTTTTGGGTCAACACTATAAATAGGCACCTACCCCCTCCAGATCTAGATAGACTATGTTTTGAGATTAGAGTAGAGCTAGACTCCTTCTTCTCAAAGGTCTCCTTCCTCCCCTTGTGGGGATGGTTCCTCCCCTAGTGGAGAAGATCCCCTTGTGGATTCAAGACCTCTACTTGTAGTTTGACTACTTGCCACTCTTTCATCTTCGGGTGACTTTATTGGAGCGGTTCGGTTGACCGTTGGAGAAACGACCATCCAAGATCCCTTCTTGTATCTACTTGCCGATCTCCCACCTTCGTGTGGATTCTATTGGGCCGGTTGGACCGACCGGTAAGGGAAACGGTTCTTGTATCTTGTGCGTGTTCTTGTGTTCTTGGTGTTCTTCCTCGTGTTCTTGCGTGAGTTCATCCACTCGTTCGTCAATCCGTGAAGATCGGGCCACCCTAGAGGTCCAATCCTCATCAAACGTCCACCTCGCGCGTCCGCCTGATCAGCACGAGAATCAGCCCGTGCCTGCTGCTCCTGAGCCTTGTAGGCTAGAGTAGAGGCATAGTAGATCTTCTCGTCCTTGTCGTAGTCGTCGTTGTTGAGGATGTCCAAGGCGGCCGTAGTGTTGAGGATAGGCGTGCTCAAGATTAGGTCGCGGTTCTTTTCCTTACGCTGCGGAGCTGATGCCCACTCGAAACCGTCTCTGTGCGGGCGACTTGAACTCCTTGGGAGGCGGATCCCGATTCTGCAACGTACTTTTCTTTGGTGGTGGCAACTTTGACTTGGCCACCGGTGTAGTTGTGAAGAGGTTCATTCTGGCGGTCAGCTTGGCTTGCTCCGCCTTGGCCTCCTGAAGCAAGTTCATGACCTCGTCTTGCTGTGCTTGCAGATTCCTGGTTTGGTTGACGAGGACCGAACGGAGTTTCTCCAGGTCAGCCGGAGATGTCTTCTCGGTAACTGGCGTGTACAAGATTTCCGCCAACGTTGCCTTCTCTGCATCGTCAAGGGCGTCCTTGCTGCATCCGCCTCTTTCCAAGTGCGTCCTCTTCATGGGAGCCGGCGGAGGCTCCAGATCTGGCAAGGTAGCTGCCGGAGTGCTGGCAACGACAGGCTCTGTCGTTTTAGCCGGATCTGTTCCGGTAACATCTGCCACGAAAGCCCGTTGCATGGTTGAACTTGCCACCTCTGATGGCTGTGGTTCTGGTGCGTGGAAGCACTTTTGAACCTTTTGTTCAAACATGCTGACAGACTCTCCATCGGAGTCAGAGTCTACGTTGACTTGAACAGTATCTCTGGATCCGACATCTGACATCGCATCGTCCTGGAGTGCAGGAAGGATGGATTCAGGATCATTGCTATCCGGCTGAGAGTCGGATCCCAGTCCAGCAACACCATAGAAGTGGAGATCGAAACCCGCGGACTCCTCGGAGGAGGCTGTTTCAGATCCGTCCTGTGCGTAGTCGAACTCCGGGTGGTGGGTGGGCGCGAAAACGGTGTGATTCCTAGGGAAACCCATCGCCTCTGGCGTGAACCCCATGAAGAACTCGAAGCCGCCAATTGGGACGAGGGTGTAGGCGATGAGGCCATCCTTTGCCGGCACCCACGTTCCGTCATCTTGGACGTAGGCGACAGATCCGACTCGCGAAGCGCAGCCAACGGCGATGGTGTCGCCGATGCCGCCAATTGTTCCCGCCTGGAACGTGACGCCAGACGCCTTTGGCCCCATGGTGGGCGCCAACTGTCGTCGTATCGGCATCGTAGATAAGAGACGGGGGTCCTCTAGCCGAGTGTTAACCGAGGGGGTGAAAGGGAGCGTCGTCGAGGTCGGGATCGAACAAGGCAGATTACCCAGCTTCGGATCTCGCAGCGTTGGCGAGCTCCTACGTGCTGCTATAACTCACTATAATGGCAATAGCCTTGATCGGGTTACAATGAGTAAGAAAGTATGCCCTAGAGGCATCCCTGGTGCGGCTTATATAGGCGGCCAGACGCAGGGTTACAGGTTGGTTACGTGTCCGGCAAGTATACTGAGTCCTAAACTTATCCGGCAAGTATGCCGACTACCGCCTTCATCCTGATGGCTTCTTGGGCTTCGGTCTTGGGCCTCCTCCTTGCCGGCATCCGCCTACCTTGGTCGTCAGCTATCTGGGCCGCCCGGCAGGCTAAGCCTTTACCACCACTGCGGGCCACCCTGGACTAGCCGGATTTGCCCATGTTGGTGATACCCCTAGTTGGTATATCCCCAACATTGCTTGCACTGAAACTTGGAGAACTTGCTTAACTGACAGAAATTGCACTCTGTCAGTTACTGTTCACTTTCTGGCACAGAGGTGTTCTTCATCTTTTGGTTTGATTTCTTCTTCCTCTGATGATCCAATCATGCTCAACTATGCTCCTTGGCACTTCCAACAGATAGCACTTGCTTGAATTTGCACTTGAGCTTCAACAAATGCACTGACAGGAATTTGAGTTCTCTGTCAGTTACTGTTCATCATCTGAAAACAGGTGTTCATCTGGATTTCTTGCTTGATTTGATCTTGTTGATCATGGCCATCTTCTCTACTGCATTGGGTTCACTTGTGTGGATCTTCTTGCTTCATATTTGCACTTGCTTTTTTGAAGAAAGTGTGCACTTTGCACACCGAACTGCAAAATGGACAAATGCACTGTAAAATGCAGATAAAAGCAGTACTGGATGTTGATGCAGTGAGGTTTTTAGGGTTTTAGGGCTATGAAATACACATAAAAATGATGATGATTAGTGCTTCGGTTAACAACCGCTTGAGCTCATTGAAAGCAAAATCATGTGAGTTACCCCAAATGAAAAAGGTACATTTTTCTTTGTAAGTTCATGGAGAGGACAAGAAATGGTGGAAAAGTCCTTTATGAAGCGGCGATAAAATCCGGCAAAACCAAGAAAACATCGCAATTCTTCAAGGGATGTGGGAAAAGTCCAAGTTCTAATTGTATTGATCTTGGCATCATCAACTTCAACTCCATCCGAAGAAACAACAGAATCCAAGAAAACAAGTTTGTTGGTGGCAAATGTGCACTTAGAAAGATTTGCATAAATCTTTTCATTTTGAAGAACCAACAAAACTTGAGCAACATGAGAAGTGTGCTCTTCCAAAGATTTTCCATAGATAAGGATGTCATCAAAGTATACAACAACGAATTTGCCAATGAAAGGTCGCAAAACAAGATTCATGAGACGCATAAAAGTGGAAGGTGCATTGGAAAGACCAAATGGCATGACAAGCCATTCATAAAGACCAAGCTTTGTTTTAAATGCGGTCTTCCATTCATCACCCTCACACATCCTTATTTGGTGGTATCCACTTTTAAGATCTATTTTGGAAATATAGCGGAACCGCAAAGTTCATCAAGCATATCGTCAAGTCGAGCGATAGGGTGGCAATACCTCACCGTGATGGCGTTGATGGGGCGATAATCCATGCATAGACAAAGAGTGTTATCGTGCTTGGGTACCAAGATGACGGGCACGACGCACGGACTCAAGCTCTCGCAGATATGTCCCATGGCAAGGAGTTCTTGAATTTGCCGCTCAATCTCTTTGGTCTCCTCGGGGTTGGTGCGGTATGGTGCGCGGTTCGGTAGTGGTGCGCCGGGAACAAGGACGATGCGATGCTCGATGCCGCGAAGAGGAGGTAGTCCCGGTGGCACTATTTGAGGGAAGACATCTTCAAAGTCCTTCAAAAGAGACATTAAAGGAGGAGGTAGGTTTGTGAAAGTGTTAGTCATAGAAACTTCACCCTTGCATATGAGCACATAGTGAAGGGTGGATGGGTCCTCTCGCAACTCCCTCATCTCTCTTTTAGTGGCAAATAAAGTAAGCTTTGTTGGGGCTCTCTTTGAGGTGGCACTCTCATTTGGTGACGAGGGGTTAGCTCGGCAAATCCCATGGTTAGGCACCTGGGGTTGAGATCGGGAGAGAGATTTAGTAGCACTGGTGGTGACTACGGCTGACAAGCAAGGTTTACCCAGGTTCAGGCCCCCGGAGGGTAACACCCTACGTCCTGCTTGTCTGATTATTGATGGTTGTGAACAATGGCCTTACAATGGAGTCCCAGCGAGATGTCGATCTTGCTAGGGTTTTGGTGGCTAGGGTATTGCGTGTCCCCGATCGGCGGCCCTCCCAGCCTTTATATAAGAGGCTAGGTCTCGAGGATTCGCAACCAACTTGGTTTACAAGTAAGGTAAGTCTAAACCGACTCTATCTACGCTTGACTTGGAGCATACTCCTTCTTCGTAGGCCCTGGTCCTGGTTCCTTAGTGGGCCTCCATGTGGGTCCTGATCCTTATACGTGCACCAGGTATCCTCATAGTGTGGCACCCGAAGGGTAGGCCCACGTCAGTAGCCCCCGAGTGCCTGGCCGACTCGAAGATTCGGGCAGGGACTCCTCCGTAAGTGCACATCTTGAATCATTTGTCTTGCTTGTGTACCAAGCCAGTCGACAATGTTTCGACTGACCCCCTTTTTGCAGGTTTCAGTGCGATAATAATTTCGGAGTCGGTAATAAGTCGACTGATGCTTTGAACATAACTCTTGCTGCCTTTATGACAGTTTTTAGGGATAATGACATAGTAGGCCTAGTTCACTCGATTGATCGGGACTAGTTAACTGCACTTGGGCAAAACCTTACTAGCCTACATCAAGTTCGAGTCCCCAGACTCGAACCTGGAACAAGCTGGACAGGTTTGACTCAGGCCGCGGTGGTCTTACAGAGTCGACCTGCAGCATAACTTTTGCGGGTACCTAACGCGTCCGCTAGAATTTTCTTCATGTCGTCAGACATGGAAAGTTTCAGGGCAAACGCAGTATGTGCGGGCCCCGGCCCATTCGACGGATCGATGGGTCTTACCTATGCACTATACGTGCAGCTTCCAAGGGTCGAAGATACATCTTGGGGAGATACGATCGCGATTTTCTTTATGCCATCAGCTAGGCAGCTGAGTCGAACAAGCTTCGACTGTACATTGTGTACTTTGTTCTGGCTTGTATCTTATCGGTTGCGCGACAGCGCTCCCGATGGGAGTAGCCCCCGAGATTATGGTTAATTGCTTGCAGTTGAGGATAATCTCAACATTTTCTGAACTTCTTTGCAACAGTCAATGAAATTTTCGACTCGCTCCCGATGGGAGTTGAATGCTTTTGGACTAGGATCAATCGAATCTCCCTTTGCCTGTTTTTCTGCTCTCTCTCTCAAAGGAATGACGTCAAGGATGACGCTCTTTGGCGACTGCGCACTCTGACAAGTGGTGGCGTACGTTGATGAGATGGATGAGACGCGACACGTGGGTCCCACAATGCAGTGTTGACCAAAAGACGGTGCCGTTTGGACTGGATTTGACCGCTTTGGCGCGGTTTTCACGGCGGCGTGATGATGACCTCCTCGTTTCCCATGCGCAGTGGGTGGAGTGGCCTGCGACGGTTGCCCTCCATGCCTGCCACATGTACGGTTGGGTATGCATTGCGACACACGATCCCAGATCAACGGTGGAGATGGGTGGTCTTTGTGAATAAGTATGGGAACGGCGGGGCGAAATATTTTCACTTCCATTCGTTCCCCGCCACTGCTGCCTCTGCTTCTTCCTCCTCTCTGTTCCCCACTATCATAGCCACCACTGCCATGGCCAAGATGTCCAAGAGGAAGGCCGCCGCAACCGCTACTGCCGTCGCTGGTACCGCACCGGCCGCCGCCACGAGTGTCGTGGCCCCGCTGAGGAAGAAGGCCGGCGACTGGACGAGGTCCAATCTGACGGCCTCGAAGCTGGATGGGTACCGGCGGGACGGGTGGCTGCCCACTGCCGAGCTGCTGACAACTCGTCTTCCCGGCGATGAGGTAAGCCCTCAACCCAAGGAGGGCGAGCGCGTTTGCTTCCACGATTTCGTGACTAGGGCATTTTCCTTTCCTATCCACGATTTCGTGCGTGCATTGATGTATGCTTACAAGGTGCAACTGCACGATTTTACCCCCAACTCCATAATGCACATAGCCGTTTTCTTCGTGCTATGTGAATGTTTTTTGGGAGCGCATCCGCATTGGGGCCTTTGGAAGAAGATCTTCAACGTGAAGAGGAACGTCGGCCCGGGCGGCGTGTATGCTGTCGGTGGTTTCAACATCCAGGCTCACAAGGAGGTCGAGTACTTCGACATTCAGCAAGTCGAGTCCGCCCAGAACTGGCGCAAGAGGTGGTTTTACTTCAGAACCCAGCAAGAATGGCTGCCGGACTTTGACGCCCATGCGCCTCTGGTGAAGACCCGAGCTTGGCTCCACCAAACATCCGCCGCTAGGGAAGCTGAGGCGAAGCCTTTGATGGAGAAGATTGCTGAGCTTATGAAGGCTTCTGGCCGCGTGGTGAGCGGTCTTCATTTGATTTCGACCTTCATCAAGAGAGGAGTGCAGCCTCTGCGAGTGCGGGCGCACCCACTGTGGGAGTTTCAAGGCGTGTACGACCCGACACGCCTGGCTGGTGAGGAACCTTTGCCAGCGAAGAAAGAGGTGGAGACCCGACTTCGGGGAATCATCAAGCTGATAGCGAAGGACTCTTGTCCTCTCGACTGTCCTGTTGCCACGTATGATAGCGAGCATCCGCTGTCCGAGGTATACCCTGACATACGCTTGCTACCTTGATATGCGTTTGTCGACTGACAATTTTTGGTTTTGCGTGTACAGGGCCACCCTTCTTTCACTTGCCTGCCCCCACTACCTGAGGATGGGGAGACTTCGGAGGTGGAGGTTTTGTAGGTTGAATTGGAGAATGACGAGATCTCCCTCGCCGCGCGCACTCGCCAACTGACGAGGCAGAAGATTCAGAGCACGAGGGGGTGGAGGAGGAAGAGATGGTCGGCAAGAAGCGTTGCCTGAACTGGACCACTTCGACTGCCGCAATCCCGCGCTCCGTGCACCAGCCGAACGAGCTTGACGATGACAATTCGAGCTCATCTTCTCCTATCGCGAGGGAACCCGTGGCGGCGACTCCCCTGCGCATGGAACCTCCCGTGAGTGCTTCTGGATTTGGGACGCTTCTTGACATCAACAGCCTTGTTGACGAAGATGATGCAAGGTATGCGCCTTTTTTCTTTTGCTTCAAATTCATGTGATGCAGTAGCTTTTGTGGTTTGTGATTTTTTGTTTGGATTTTTCTCACTGCAGTCCTGACAAGGACGACGCTACTCCAGTCGATGCTCCTTCGAGTGTGCCGGAGATGACTCCTGCATCATCGACTGGTGATGTGGTCCGAGCGGAGCCTCACTCGACGGTTGGCGCGAGCGCCCCTCCTAATCTTCCGGAGTATGCGCCTTCTTCTTTGGGCGCGGCCCTGTCTTTGCAATGTGATCATGTAAGTCTGTCTTTTGCCCTATTTTTTATCGGGTGCGCGACAGCGCTCCCCATGGGAGTAGGCCCCGAGGCTATAGGCAACAAGGATAGTTGGGTATAGTCTCAAGAGCATTCCTTCTATGTTCTTTGTTTTTGCTGAAATCTTCCCCTTTTGGTAGCCCTTTTTCCGCCTTATGGTGGAATCAGGCACTTCATATGTGCAAATGGAGCAGGAGCGGGACCAGCTTCGGTCAAAAGTGGAGCAGGCAGAACGTAAGTGTTTTTCCCTGTCCCTCCATGCTTACTTCTTTTCGTACCCGAGGTGAATCGCGTTATTTTTCGCAGGTGAGTGAAAAGCTGCGCTCGACCGCGTGCAAGAGCTCGAAAAGGAGCTTAAGTCTCAACACGCAGACGCCAAGAAGAAGATGAAGCAGGTGAAGGAATCTGAAGGACTTCAGGTGGCCTGGCTCCGTGCGATGGCCAGCGTGGTTGAAGGTAAGTGCTGCTTTTGTGTCATCCAAATGAAGGTTGATTGACCCTGTGCTGATCTGGTTTCTTATTTGTGTGTTCCACCAGACGCTCTTGGCGTGGTGCCTGCTGCCGAAGGAGTGGATGACTCGCTGGAAGGTGTTGTTGGTGCTTTCGACTTACTATGCGCTCGAGTCAAAGATTCCCTGAGCAAGTCGAAAGGTACCCTTGCTGCTGTCTATCAGAACGTCTTTCCACAAGGCATTTCCCCTTCCTCTACTAACGAGATGGTCCAGCTCTACGGCCCTGGATCATCGACTCTAGCGGACTTCACACGCACCCAAACGGTATGTGGCTCGGAGTCCGCATTCATGCTGATGCTGATGCACGGAATTGCCGGTGACTACGAGAAGGTTGTGGCCGATTTTCCAAAGAAATCTGAGATGCCGACAGTTCCACTGAGTGCCATCAAGGAGCAGGCTGTGCAGCTAGGCAGGGACATAGTAGCGATGATGGAGAAGCGTGCTGCCGATGTCGCCGAGCGCGCGGCTCGTTCTGCTAGGGCTAGGTCAGAGTCGACCTCTTAGTTAGTGAGGTCGACCCTATTATGCCTTTGGTTGTCTTGTAATGAACCCTGATACCGTATGGGGCTTTTGTAAATAGTAGTTTGCTCTTATTTCCTTTGAGTTGTGATTGTTCTTCTGAAACCAGCCCCCGAGTCTGTTTGAGTAGGGGGTGATATTGTTTTCTTCATTGCCCTTATGTCTGAAGCTGTTTTTGTGTAGCCTGGAATGACTGGTGCATCAGCTGGTTCTTCTGCAGGGAGTGCCGCTCCCAAGACGAACACTCGAAGCAAGAACGACTAGAAGATCATCGACTACCTTCAGCAAAAGCTTTCGGATGTGAAACAGGAGCTGAAGGATGCGAAGGAAGCTTTGGCTGATCTGCAATCGAGGCCGTCACCGGCGACGAAGCAGGAGCTCTTTCTTCTTGCGGAGCTAGACAAGGTGAACCTTCAGCTTGAATGTAAGTGCACCCGCAACAGAGCAAAGAACTTTCCAATCGCTCGACTGTGCAATAATGCTTTTCCTGGCCTTGCGCAGGTGTTTGCTTTGATGAACAAGCGGAGGAAACATGCGTACGCGAGCGGCTGGACAGTCACGCCAGCAGCCCGGTATACTCCACCCATCCCTTCTGGTCGGATAGGGCGAGAGGTCGCGTGCTGGTTAGGCTTCAGGACCGTGCATGGCGCGCGGCCGTTCGGCTAGAAACTTGTAGGTTAGCACTATCTCGAGTGCATCGGGCTTTGTTTCCTTTGAACAAATAGCCGCAGGGTCTGGCCACTTTACTGGGGAGGTTTCGTCAAGGCAAAGCCATCCAGAAGTTTGTTCGGGAGTAGCTTGTTAGCGGGCCAAACATTGCCCTCAGCTTCGTACGCGCTCACCTGCCAAACCTTGACCTGAAGAAAATTGCACTGGGTCCGCCACCGGTGCCTGGTGGCGGTCCAGTACCTATGTTAGAACATTATGGCGTGACTCGTGTAGATGCTCTGGTCCTTGTTCACCAGTTGTTGAAAGAAGAAGAGAACTGGGTGGAACCAAAGGAGGATCCTGAAGAGTAGGTCATAGTACAGTGTAACATAGGTGTGAGTTTGTAATGTATAGATGTCTTTCTGCGTTGGTGCAGTATGTATGTATGTTTGGTTAAACAAACTTCTTTGATCTTATGGTGGTGATCCCCCGAGCGTTCGGATGCTCTTGAAATAGCGCAGCCCCCGAGTCCTTGAATGGAACTGAATTTGTAATTTTTGTACGGCGTAGCCCCCGAGCCGTCGGGTGTGGCTAAGTTGGAGGTTTATTTTATGTTTTGAACGGCGTAGCCCCCGAGCCTTCGGGTCTTACGATTGTTATGATTTATATGAGCGTTGTATGGCGTAGCCCCCGAGTCTTCGAGTGTAACCTATTTGTGTTAGTTTTCTGAAGTTTTTATGCGACTTAGCCTCCGAGTCTTCGAGTGCAGCCAAAACTTACGTTGTATGTCTTAGGCAAAGAAATAAAGAAAGAATTAGAGGAACATTGATTTTATTCCACTTTTTGTAAGTTAAGCTGCAGGCCGTCTCATTAAAATCCTTCCAGCCTCCTTAGGTATCCTGGTAAGGAAAATAGCGCGTCTGAAACCTACGGCTATCCGACATATTGCCTATTACATTTGATGACAGAGCAGTCTAAGCATAAAAACGGCGCAGCTGCGCAACGTTCCATGGATTGTGGGCGAGTTCTCCCGTCTTCGCATGCTTCAGTCAATACGCCCCGCCGTCGATGACCTCTGTGACGATGAAGGGTCCCTCCCATGGTGAGGCGAGCTTGTGAACCTTTTTCTGCTTCAGGCGAAGGACCAGGTCGCCAACCATGAAGGACCGGGTGCGCAGTCGACGGCTATGATAGTTGTGGAGGCTTTGCTGGTAGACAGCTGTACGGGCGAGGGCGATGTCATGGGCTTCATCCAGCGTGTTGACGTCGTCCGCGAGTGCCTCCTCCGCTTCACCTTCCTCGTATGCGGTGACTCTGGGTGCGTCGAACCGAAGGTCGAACGGCAGGTGTTGGGGATATACCATGGCAAACAAGGCGGATGACAAAGAAGGCGGATGACAAAGAAGGCGGATGACAAAGAAGGCAGCCGGCTGGGTGGCAAATAAGGCAGACGGCAAGAAGGAGGCCCAAGACTGAAGCCCACGAAGCCGCCAAGTCCAAGATAGAAGGCGGTAACTTGCCGGCTAGGTTTAGGACTCTGTATTCTTGCTGGACACGTAGTTTCCTTGTAACCCTAGGTCTGGCCGCCTTTATAAGCCAGACCTCGGGAAGCCTTTAGGGCACATCCAACATCCAATACTCTCAATACTCATTGTAACCCGATCAAGACTATTGCCATTATAGTGAGTTATAGCAGCACGTAGGAGCTCACACTAGTACAGAACGACACATCGGAAACAGGCTAAAAAGCCCATCGGCAACGGAGAAAGGGTCCGTGTCCCCGCCTCTGTCACTGATGTGAAGCCTCACAATGGCAACGGAGATTTTGATCGTTTGCAATAAGTTTTGCAACGGGCATAATATATAATCGTTGCCTTTAGTCTTTATATCAGATTCGAAGATTAGTTTTTGACCGTTTCTAATGAGGGCTAAAGGAAACAAAAAAAAGCCGGTGACGCCTGCTGCGCCGTCGACGGAGCCCTGTGGTTCCTGCTTGACGGCCGCCGGTTTTTCACCTTCCTCTTCGCCCAGCTTCATTGCGTGGTCTTCTTCTACCTATTTAGTACTGCACAAAAGTCTTACTCCTGGAGGCGCCGGCTTCAGTGGACCGTGTGGACGGAGCCCCGCTCCTACGCCTTCACGGCCATCACATAGTCTCCAGGTTTCCTCCTCGCCCTAAAGGAGATGAAAAAAAAATCAAAATGTAAGCTCCTTCATCTCTATACACAAGACAGATGCTTCTTCATCGGCATTACAGAAAATATAGAACTAATTACAACTAGAACATAGTCTAAACAATGCCTCATATATATGTAGATTGGACACACAAATTCCAGGATGGAGCTAGTGAGCCAAGTAGGATGCACAAGATCGGTATTTGTGCATACCACAAGGATCACTAGCGCCACCCTCGAATCACACCGTGTCACCTTATTTTAATCATCTGCATTATATAAAATATAGAACTAATTACAACTAGAACATATCCTAAACAATGCCTCATATATAGGTAGATTGGACACACAAATTTCAGGGATGGAGCAAGCGAGCCAAGTAGGATGCACAAGATCGATGTGTATTTGTGCATATCACAAGGATCACTAGCGCCACCCCCGGATCACACGGTGTCACCTAATTTTAATCATCGGCATAACAGAAACAAAGCTAAAATCTATGTGTAAACAATGCCTACTAAAAACAGAGCAAATCGATGGATAAACAATTAGCTACTTACAACTAGAAAACAGTTAAAATCTATGTGTAAACAATGCCTACTAAAAACAGAGCAAATCTATGGATAAACAATTAGCTACTTACAACAAGAAAATAGCTAAAATCTATGTGTAAACAATGCCTACTAAAAACAGAGCAAATCTATGGATAAACTATTAGCTACTTACAACTAGAAAACAGCTAAAATCTATGTGTAAACAATGCCTACTAAAAACAGAGAAAATCTATGGATAAACAATTAGCTACTTACAACTAGAAAACAGCTAAAAATCTATGTGTAAACAATGCCTACAAAAAACAGAGCAAATCTATGGCTAAACAATTAGCTACTTACCAAAATGCCTAATAAGAACAGAGCTAATCATCTGAAACGAGCAAAAAGAAGTGAAAAAAAAAACTATCCTACTGAACTGGGGTCTTACATTAGGCGAGGCGGGCTCGCTTAGCGTCGCCGCCGACGACGGAGCTAGCGCCGGCCTCCCCTGGCGGCGCCTTGCCCTCGCCGTGGACCAAAGAGAGGGCTATGGCGGCCCGGAGGTCAGACTGGTAGACCGCCTTCTCGGCGCGTTCGACCAGGGTCGAGGCCTCAGAGAGGAGGACCGCCGCCTCCAGATCGGCCTCGCCCTGACGACGCTTGGCGTCATCGCGCTCGAAATCGGCGCGGGAGAGTTGGCAAGCGATCTCCAGATCACGATCCTCCTCCTCTCCCTCTTCCTCTTCCTTGTCGTCGGAGGAGGAGGAGGAGGAGGAGGAGGAAGACGGATGGTTCAGAAAGCGAGGACGACGGTCGGGGTACATCGCCTGGCGGATCTCGCGGTAGCTGCAATGGCGGCCAAATGAGCGGGTGCGGCCGGAAGGGTGCGGATCACTGGAGACTTCGCCGTGCTCTTCCAGCGGACGAGCGCCAAGGGTGCGGGACCGGCCCATGGGGGCCGGAGCGGCGGCGGCCTATTCCGCAAGCCCGTCCCGCAACACTAGCTGACCCTGCTGCTGCTTGAAGGCACGGAGGATGGGGCGGCCACGGCCGCGGCCGCGACCACGACCGTGGCCGCGATGGCTGGATCTACTAGCGCCGACGGTGGAAGCCATGCAACAGAGTGGAGAGAGAGGAGACTGTGCAGCGGCTAGGGTTGGAAGTGAGACAGTGAGAGTGAGAATGAAGGGCATAGTAGGTTCTTATAGGCCGCGGGCTGTCGGGCTGCTTCTAATGGCAACGGAGATTACGAAATTGTCCGTGTGCGATGAGCACACATCGGTAACGGAGGTAAACTAACCTCCGTTGCCAACATATATTCAACTATTCACCCATTGCCTTTGTTGTGGGCCTACTTTACGGCCCAGTGCGGGCACGCGGGGGATGTCGCGATTTATCATCGCCTAACTCCTGTCGTTGCCAAAGAGGGGTATCCGATGTGTCGTTCTGTACTAGTGTCACCACCGCTGCGAGATCCGAAGCTGGGTAATCCGCCTTGTTCGATCCCGACCTCGACGATGCTCCCTTTCACCCCCTCGGTTCACCCTCGGCTCTAGGACCCCTGTCTCCTATCAATTATGCCGATACGACGACAGTTGGCGCCCACCGTGGGGCTGGAGGCGTCACGTTCCAGGCGGGAACATCTTCATCGACAAAATCGCATCTGGCCGGCTGATTTGCTCCGGCACGATCAATGTCATCAGCCAGATCGCATCTAGCCGGCTCACCGGCGTGATCAAATTCATCATGTACGATGTCCGCGAGTGCATCGTCGTATCTCGCCGCAAGGCTCAACTTGGTCCGCCTCCACACCAGAAGCCTCGCATCGCGAGAGCCGTCAACTGCCATGCTGGCGGCAGGATCTAGCAGATCATGCCTTCCGTGGAGATGGTAGTGTCGTCATCCATCAGCCTCAGGGCTAAGACGGCAAATCCACACGTTTGTTGGGAGACCCCAACAGAAAGGTATGAAGAGTGCAGCAGCAAGTTTTCCCTCAGTAAGAAACCAAGGTTATGGAACCAGTAGGAGCAGTAGCACTTCAGAAGGTTGTCAGTGGCGGAATGTGATGCGGCGCAACACCAGGGAATCCGGCGCTGACGTGGAACCTGCACACAACACAATCAAACTACTTTGCCCCAACGAAACAAGAAGGTTGTCAATCTCCCCGGCTTGCTGAAAACAAAGGATTAAACGTATGGTGTGGAAAACAGTGTTTAATTGCAGAAAGTAAAAGAGAACAATGATTGCAGTTGGTGGTTTTATCAATGTAAAGAATGGACCGGGGTCCACAGTTCA
Source organism: Poa pratensis (assembly GCA_947311845.1). Taxonomy (NCBI): domain Eukaryota; kingdom Viridiplantae; phylum Streptophyta; class Magnoliopsida; order Poales; family Poaceae; genus Poa; species Poa pratensis. The sequence goes on from CAMZMU010000096.1 coordinate 92,640,137, forward strand.
CTAGTGGTGTCTCTCCATAAAAATAAATGACATGTTGGGTAAACAAATTACAGCTGGGCAATTGATAAAATATTGAGCGCATGACAATGCATATATATAACAAGATGACTACCATGATATTTAATTGGGCATTACGAAAAAATACATAGACCGTTATCCAACCGCATCTATGACTAATAATCCACCTTCAGGTTGACTTTCGTGTTCCCCGTTGGTATTAAGTTGCAAGCAACGGATAATCGCATTAAGCAATGTGCGTAAAGTAAACAAGTACATATGACCGTGGACATAGCATTGTTATGTTACCCCTAGTAGCAACAGCACATCCACAGCCTTAGGCGTTGCTGTCATTCGCCCAGATTACTGGAGACTGAACCCACTATCTAGCATAAATACTCCCTCTTGGAGTTACAAGCATCTACTTGGCCAAAGCATCTACTAGTAGCGGAAAGCATGCAAGATCATAAATAACATGTATCATAGATTAATAATCAACTTGATCATAGTATTCAATATTCATCGGATCCCAGCAAGCACAACATGTAGCATTACAATAAGATGATCTTGATCATGTTAGGCAGCTCACAAGATCTAAACATGATGGTACAAAGTGGAGAGACAACCATCTAGCTACTGCTATGTACCCGTAGTCCAAGGATGAACTACTCACGCATCACTCCGAGGCAGACATGGTGATGTAGAGCCCTCCGGTGATGATTCCCCTCTCCGGCAGAATGCCGGAAAGAGGTTCTGGACCCTCCCGAGCTAGGGTTGACGATGGCGGCTCCTCTGAAACTTTTTGTGGAATATGACTCGGGTATCTAGGGTTTTTGCTTCGGGGGGAATAAGTAGGCGAAAGGGCGGCGGCTGGAGACCCCCGAGGGGCCCACACAACCCCTCAGCGCGGCCCCACCTTTGGCCGCGCCGAGGGTGCGTGTGGCCACCTGGTGGCTCTTCTCCGTCTCCCCTTTGGACTCCATGTGTGTCTCGGTGAAATAGGGCGTCAATTTTCATCCAATTCCGAGAATATTTCCAGAATAGATTTTCTGGAATACAAAAACAGCATAAAACAGGAACTGGCACTGTGGCATCTTGTTAATAGGTTAGTCCCAAAAAATGTATAAAAGTGGTATAAATTGACTGCAAAACATGTAACAATCTATTATATAATTAAAACAACAAATAATTAACGGTGAAGATTTATCGCTCTAAAGTTAAAATGTCTCAATGGCTTAGATTCACCCTGATACCACGTCACGTTATGGCTTAGAATCACCCTCATCCACAGCATGTACGCCTGATTGATCGTTGGCAATCTTTGGAAAGACACGTATACAAATAGGAGTCCAAGAAACGAAACTATTGCCTGATGGATTTCCATAACACACGGACAAGCATCCATAGCACGCACGTCTGCACGTTTAAGATCCCAAAACTCCACGTCCAACCAACACGTTCGCAGCCACAATCCGAGCATCGATTGAGAGAGCTTGAACAAATGCGACGACGCCATTACGATCCCATAAAGAAGCCCGACGCCTGGACCGGCGGGCGGCTGATCAACGGCATGACAGCGATGCATGCAGCAGGGCGGCGCCTTGGCGGATCGACGGCCCCACGACATCTTGATCGCAACACAGACAATACGGGCTATGACGATCCCATCAGCAGCCTGGCGGGCGGTGGTTCGACGGACGGCAGCGATGCATACACATCAGGGCGGCGGATCGACGGCACGGCATCTCGATCACAGCGCAGCCAATACGGGCTATGACGATCTCATCAAGCAGCCCCGCGGCCGGCGGATGGACGGCACGGCAGCGATGCATGCAGCTCGGCGGATCGACGACGCGGCATCACTGCTTGCAGCACGCGCTCACGCCGCATGAACCCTGACTAACCCATGATTCGATCTCAACGCAGACAGCCAGCGACATTAGCACGTCCAGCGGATCAAAAGAAGATAACAGCAACACCGTCAACTATAGGTAATATCCTGTCGATCACCAACTTCATGTATATTTTAGACGTAGAGATACAGATATAACTTTCTTATTTCTTAGGAACAACCTATAAAGAACTACTTCATATTTGTTAGAAAATACTATTGATTTCTCTTCGGCAGAAACTTGCTCTACCGCGTCCGCTTAATTGCTGCAGCCGCCGGCCGCCGATTTTAACGAATGATCAAACCCAGATACTGCTCTCAAATTAATTTGTCCGTCGTAATCCATGGAGTCAGCACTTAGCACGCATCATTGAGCATTCTGTCCGGCCGTCCTGGAGTTGATTCAACAATAGAAAGGTATATGATCCCATCTACTAGCATGTCCAGATTTCTTGATCAGTCTAGCATGTATATTCTGAGTTCTGCCACATATTTTATCTCACCATTGTTGATTTAGAAGTGGAGGATGTGCAACGGATCTTTGAGAATATTTGGTGGCCGACGCCTTATGTGTGAGGCTGCTGCGAGGAAGACTGGCGGACTGGTGATGCAGCTGTTCAGTTCCTCGAAACCTTAGAAACTTCCGACGCCCAATCACCACGCAAGAATCTATGTACGATCAAGTTCTTTGCTCTAGATATAACTTCACCTCCACAAGCTATAGTGGTGCTGGATTGGTTTCATGCGTTTCACTTGCTATCTAAGATGGAGCATGGATGTCAGCAGCATATTAATTTTGTTTTTCACTCTCCGGTTAAGTCTGCACAGAGGTTTTGTTGTGATTGCTTCAGTTTTTCTATTGGTCGGTGTATTAGGACCAACTATCTAACACAACGAGGTAATATTTGTTGACGAGACTTGCTTATTGCTAGCTTTCTATGTTACCATTAATGGCTTATTTAAATTTCTCAATGACATGCATCTGAGAAGCCTCAAAATAGTACTCAATATTTCTTTATGCTTTTTGTTTAAATCTAGAGTTTACTTGGGATTTGTTTAGTTGTGACGTCTCAGTCTGGAATGCAGATTTCTGCATGCAGGTTAAAGGATCGGACGAATATAATTGTAGTCTCAACCATGAAATATTACCAAATAATATGTCTTCAATTATATAACACCCAATTGGTGAGAGCTGAAGGGAGGTTAAATAATTAATATTCACGTGCTGGATCAGATATATTATAGCCCTCCAAATCGTATTGTATCTAATACAACGAGGTAATATTTGTTGATGCCTTGCTTATTGCTAGCGGTCTATGTTAGCCTTAATGGCTTATTGAAATTTCTCAATGTCAGGCATCTGAAAGGCCCTCGAAATAGTACTGCATTATTTATTTATATTTTTTGTTTGCATATAGAGTTTACTGCATTCCGGACTGAGTCACAACATTAGCATTGTGATGGTTGTTTGCATGGCTAAGAGCTTTTACTGTCTGATGTACCAAATAATGTGTCTTCAAATATAACACCCAATTGGTGAGAGCTGAAGAGGAGGTTAACTAATTAATATTCACGTGTTGGATCAGATATATTATAGAACCAAAAGAGAAGGATCAAGGTAGAGCCCAGGTGCTATCTCTTAGTGAATTCCTTATTTGTAAGACTAAATTAAATGATATAAAGGATTATCTTGAAATTATTTAGTTATATCACTCTCATATGCATGTGATTTAGAGAGAAAGATTCTTTTGATTTGCCACATAATAATAACATAGGTTGTCACACCGGGCCCTATGTAACTTAAACAGTTCAACTACTTGGGAAAAACCTTGAACACCCTGAAGGTCTATCCCCAAAGCTATATTTTGGTGATTAGAGGATGACAGAAGAATACTTAGGTAGACACCCGGTGAGTAACTTTCTTCTAAAAGGTAAGCTCTGAATCATCTGATTCAATGACTCTGATATGGCATAAGGCCTAATGATTGTTATATTTTTTTCTTCAGGAAATTGGAGGAATAAGTTAATATAGAGTAGATTCTAAAGCCTTTTACCTTCTTCACCTGCTGCTGTTCTATTGCCCCTATTAAAACTATTTTGTTTAGGTTGCGGCACTATCAGGTTTATTAAAAAGTAATTTAGACCTGGAGATTAATCCAGCTGATGATTAGTTGTTATGTTTGCATGTTTAATGTCTACGCCATGAGATAGCGATTGCCAAGAAGATGTAATTTCCAGAATAAGTGTAAATTTTATCATCGAAAATCTTTTAGCTTATTTCCCATTTTTTCTATCTTTTGATTTGTTTGATAATACATTTTCAATTATGTATTATTAATGTAAAATTGATCCAAATACAGTTCATTCAAGATAAATTGCTTAGAGTCAAGTCTCAATTAGTACATTTTTTTCTCGGCTAAGTAATCATTTTAAATTTTCAACTCCGTATATTTTAACTATAGTTGGTCTTCAATGTGACTATGCCAGAATTTGAACTGTAAATGAGATATACTGTGTAATATTCTATCTAATCTTTCCTAGCATAAAGCCGATATGTTACTCACTGATCATATTGATGTTTGCTTTTAGCTCACATGCCTAACTACCTGATTGTTTCTCAAAACTCTTCTCTATTTTTAAGTAAGGCATTGCAGGCGCAGTAAATTTAGTACGCACTGCAGCCAAATGCATTACTGTACATGTGATAGCTAACATTTTAACCAGCAGCGAAGTTCAAGTTCTGTGTTTCTTCTTCTTTCCTTTACCGTCAAGCAGAGAACTAGGCTAACATTTTGCGTTTCGTACTGTGACAGCTTTGGAAAGATCGTCCTGTCGACCAAGCGGATAAAGTGTACGTCCCCTATTGGTGCCACATTTTATTTGTACTTTTTTTACTCCTAAATTAGTTGTGCGCCAAGTCAGCCCATTGGCTTATTTTCTGTAATTAAGGATCAGTGATACGATGGGCTTAACTTAACATTACTGTACATGTTTGTCTTATTATCAAAATGAATTTGCCAATTAGAAATTGGGACTATGAAACTTTTTTTTTTTGTGATGAGGAGGAGTATGAAATATAGTTTAGTTAATCACTTGGATTATAGCTGAATGGATTTTCTAATCTGTGTTGGAACTTTGACCTGTTTGAGATTGTATATATATTGCTGTGTTGCCCTTTGTTATGGAACCAAATCAATGTCAACATGCATGACTTTGTCCTATGTACCAAGTGAGCCATCTCCCTCTTCCCGATCGATGCATTTAGTTTTCCAATTATTTAGTTATATCCATCTAATATGAGCATCCATGTTTGGAGTCCCTTTTATTTTCATTTGTACTAATTATGTATAATCAGTAACCATCCATATTAGCAATGAATTCTGAAAATGACAATGATTACGGTTTGCCTTATTTAATGCCAATAAGAAAAAAGTCTATAAAAAACATCTAATCCCTAAAAAGATCCAAAATCATATTGAGAGTTAAATAAAAATAAATTCTGATGTGTGGATTGTAAAGACGAGGACAACAAAGCAAAGACGAGGAAGAATATAGAAAATAGAAAAAGGATCAATACAATATTTTGTTGGACTCAAATGACATTAGAAAAATAGACCTAAATTAAGCTCCAAAAGACGTTTAAGACATTTAATTTAAATGATCTTGAGAAATCAGAAAAATGGAAAATCTTTATCTAGCGACCATTAATGAATACAATTTTTGAAACATATTTGTTTACTTTATCAAATAGGTGTATCTAAGAGCTTACTTTTACATATTCTACATTCCGAGAAATATGAGCCCGATGGAGAAAAGAACCTATAATTAGCTTTTCGGGAAATTATCCAACGAATAATTTCAACGAAATATTTCAATTTCTCATTTTATTATGTTCCACTTTTATGTAATTTTTGAAGTATTAAATATTGTATACAAATAATGGATAATGTTTTCTACATTTAACAACATAGTGGGAAAATATAACATAGATAGTCTAGCCGCGCAAATGCGCAGGCCACCCTGCTAGTTAGGATGAAAGAAGGAGATGAATGGAAAACTGCTTTCAAAACTAAATTCGGGTTATATGAGTGGTTAGTGATGCCGTTTGGTTTAACTAATGCTCCTAGTACTTTCATGCGATTGATGAATCATGGTTTGAGGCATTTCATTGGTAAATTTGTGGTAGTATATTTTTATGATATCTTGATCTATGGCCACAATGAATCTGAACATACTGATCATATTCGACAAGTTTTGCAAGTGTTGCGTGATAATAAGCTGTATGATAATCTTGCTAAGTGCACATTTTGCAAAGATAAGGTCATATTTCTGGGATTTGTTGTTTCTAAGCATGGTGTAGAGGTAGATGAATCTAAAATTACAGCAATTAAAGATTTGCCTACTCCCATGAATCTTAGTCAAATACGAAGCTTTCTTGGTCTTGCTGGGTTTTATAGATGCTTTGTGAAAGACTTCAGTACTATTGCTGCACCTTTGAATGATCTTACTAAGAAAGGTATTGCGTTTGTGTGGGGCGCAGCCCAAGATGCTGCGTTTGATGAGCTAAAACGTCGTTTGATTTCTGCACCGTTACTTATGCTTCCTAATTTCAATAAGCAATTTGATATTGAATGTGATGCTAGCGGCATTGGAATAGGAGGTGTGTTGATGCAAGAGGGTAAACCGATTGCATATTTTTCTGAAAAATTGAATGGTGCACAATTGAACTATCCTGTTTATGATAAAGAATTGTATGCTCTTGTTCGTGTTCTTGAGGTTTGGCAACATTATTTGTGGCCAAAAGAATTTATCATACATTCTGATCATGAAGCCTTGAAATATCTGAAGTGCCAATCTAACTTGAATAAGCGTCATGCTAAATGGGTTGAGTTCATTGAATCTTTCCCATACATTATTAAGTACAAGAAAGGCAAAGTGAACGTGGTTGCTGATGCACTCTCTCGGAAAAGCATGCTTTTGACACACTTAGATGTTCAAGGTCCTGGTTTAGAGAGTTTGCGTGATTTATATGCGAATGATACTGATTTTTCCATGCCTTTTGCTAAGTGTTCGGCAGTGAAAGCTTGGGAAAAATACCATATGCATGATGGATACTTGTTTAGAGCTAACAAATTATGTGTGCCCGAGTCGTCCGTGCGTTTGCTGTTGTTGCCGGAATCACATGGTGGCGGTTTGATGGGACACTTTGGACGTGAGAAGATGTTGCTGATGTTGGCTGATCACTTTTATTGGCCACATATGAGGCGTGATGTGGACAGGTTTGTTAAGCGTTGCATCACTTGCAACAAGGCAAAGTCCAAACTGAAGCCTCATGGTTTGTATACTCCTCTTCCTGCAACTACAACTCCATGGGAGGACATAAGCATGGATTTTGTGTTAGGATTGCCTAGAACCAGGAGAGGACATGATTCTATTTTTGTGGTAGTGGATCGATTTTCTAAGATGTCACATTTTATTGCCTGCCACAAAAGCGACGATGCGTCGCATATTGCTAACCTGTTTTTCAGGGAGATCGTGCGCTTACATGGAGTACCCAAGACAATCGTTTCTGACCGTGATGTGAAGTTCATGAGCTACTTCTGGAAGACACTTTGGGGCAAGTTGGGAACGAAGCTGTTGTTTAGTACCACTTGTCATCCCCGAACTGATGGTCAGACGGAGGTGGTGAACCGCACACTTTCGGCGTTGTTGCGGACAATGGTCAAGAAGAATCTGCGTGTGTGGGAGGAGTGCTTGCCGCATGTGGAGTTTGCATATAACAGGGCGGTGCACTCAACCACGCAATTGTATCCGTTTGAGGTGGTGTATGGTTTCAAACCCATTACTCCGCTTGATTTGTTGCCGCTTCCGTTACATGAGAGAGTCAACATGGAGGCATCGAAGCGTGCAGATTTTGTGATGAAAATACATGAGAAGACTAAAGAGGCTATTGAGAAGAAAGGCAAGTACAATGCTGCACGTGTAAACATGAAGAGAAAGGAGGTCCTATTTCAGCCCGGCGACATGGTTTGGGTGCACTTTCGCAAAGACAGATTTCCTGTTCAGCGCAAGTCCAAGTTGATGCCGCGTGGTGATGGTCCATTCAAGGTTCTTGCCAAGATAAATGATAATGCCTACAAGATAGATCTTCCAACAACTGAGTTTGGCGTGAGTAATACTTTCAATGTTGCGGATTTGACGCCATATGATGGAGAAGACCTTGACGCGTCGAGGACGACGCCTTTTCAAGGGAGGGAGGATGATGAGGACATCCCTAGTCCTTTACCATTTTCTTCCATTGATGATATTGCTGTTCAAGACAAGCCCGATGAAGTGAGGATTGGACCGATGGCAAGAGCTCGTGCCAAGCTACTTGGACAACAGGTGAACTCACTCTTAATTGAATACGATGTTTGTGATAATGAGAATTTTATACTACCTAAGTCTATGCACTTGTGTATGATCAGGGTTGTTGATAACACGAACGTTGACAGAGGGCTAGAGGAGCAGCAAGGAATGGAGCACGACGTCCCCAATTGCGCGAGGGAGGAGCGGGAGGCATGCGCAAGAGGGGAAGACGAAGAAGGAGCTGCGAGGAAGGAGACAGGCCAACCGGCCTCCAGCCCGGTTTGGTCCGGTTTCCAGGTCGGACATACCACAGAGAAGACCGGCCTTCAGCCCGGTTTGGACCGGTCTCACGACCGGCCAAGTACCCGAGAGATCCGGCCTTCAGCCCGGTTTAGGCCGGCCTCGTGACCGGCCATGCACCCGAGCCAACCGGCCCCCAGCCCGGTTTTGGCCGGTTTCACAACCGGACGGGTCTGCGCGCCCTGTTTTTGACCGAACCACTTTTGGTCGGTTTGTATCCGTTTTAGGTCGAACCAAACCCTGTTTTGAGTCGGATTAAGTCCTAGGTCGGCTGGCCTCCTTAAATAGCCAAGGCCGGTGCCCCAATTAGGTTAGACCACGTTTTGATTAAACCCTAGATTGGATTTGCTAAGGCATTCATATATCGAATTTCCCTTTGTTGCGATCGGAAGTTCAACCCCTCCACTTTGTTGCGATCTGGAGGTTCTTGTTACCGAAGTTTGAGTGTGATCTGTTTTTCCACTGGGAATTAGTAGATTGCAGAAACCGCTTCGTGGTCGGCGGCTACATTGCACCGGTGTGAGGCGTCGCGAATATCCGTTGGGTTGAAGAGCTGTTGCATTGGCAACAGGGGAGCAGCCGGAGAGTTCGTCGGATTCTTACAAGTTATCTTCCACCATCATCCATCTACCCGCAGCTCACTGAGAAGATCGGGCCACCCCTTATCATCTTGGTATCAGAGCTCCAGCGTTTACTCGGTGAGCATCCACAAATCCATCCCCGTAGATTTGCTGTTTTTCATCCTATCCAGAAAAGGCCCAAAAAAATATTTAGGTTTAGATTTTGCCTTAGCCCTAGATTGCATCGGTTTACAAGTTTTAGTTGCTGGTCGTTTTCCTTTTGCGTAGCTTCTTCTTGTTTCCGAGTCGTAGAAGTCTAGGTTTTGTTTCCGAGTCGTTTACGAGTTTCTGCCGTGGCACAGTTTTCTGCCGCGGTTACGGGTTTCAGTGTTCTGTCGAGTTTCGTCAGGTTTTTGCTTACGCGCGACACAGTTTTCGTCAGTTTTTCCTGCCGTGAGTCGGTGTCGGAGACAGTTTCCGACAGTTTTCCGACTGTAACTTTGACCGGCCATAACTTTTGCATACGAACTCCGTTTTCGACGTTCGACCACTCAAAATTGTCGTGAGAAAAAAGCGCATCCAGCCAAACCTACTTCGTTTGTTTACGGATTTTCGTTCGCTCAGAATTCCCAAAAGAGTTCGGGAAGGTCAAGTTTTTGCCACTTGTTTGAAAAACATAGACACAACCTTTCTACAGCCCGTGTTAGGAGCTTACCCAATAAGACTAGCTAACGTTTTATGCTCACAGGCTGCTCATTGTCGTGTGTCTTGGTGTATTTCAAGTTGTTGGCCATAGAAAATTGAAAAAAAAGAGAAAGTATTTAAAAAAAGAGAGAAAAAGAGGCCGAAGTGCAAAATTTTCCTTATCAATTGTGACACTGCTAGTACTTGAGCAATCGTGTGCCTGTTAATTTGAGCTACTTGCTAGTGTCTTTCCAGTGCTTTGTGACATTCTTGTTAATAGTTGCTTTGCCCCGTTTATCTCCACCGTGTGTGTTTCCAAGTGTGTCATACGATCAGCACTAGGATTTGTAAATTGGTGTAGTTAGGTATCCCTACCAAGCTCCACTAAAATACCCTGGTTTTGTTGTGTGACGCTTTGAGACCCATAGTATTCGCTTCACCCCAGCCGTGCATGTTTCAGTCCCTACGTGTGCTAAGCTTTACTATTCACTTTAGAACGGTAAGATCCACAATTTCTTTCGGTTTTTGAGTGAGTTGAGAGTTTTCCACATACATATTATTATATATACTTGTGTGCACTAATCATGTCTTCAGACGAAGAGATGTATAGCGTGGTGAGACAAAGGAAGGAAGGCACTGCAGCTGTTTCTTGGAGAGAGTATGAGGCTCTTCGTGATCACTTGTCCCGGCAGTTCAACAATCAGTGTGACAAGATACAAACAGATTTGGCGGCCACAGATGTCAAGCTTGAGAATGTCCTTCAAACAGCTAATGATTCTGCGGCTACACTACATACTATCCAAGCAAATCTTGACACTTTGACTCATGCTGTGCGTACATTGACGCAGCTTCAGAACCAGCCTGCAGATGATGCAAGTATTCATGGTAATCACGGAGATCAGTTTGATGCTGACAATATCGAGGCCGAGTATGCTCGTGCTCGCCATGGTCCCCAACCACATGCCAATGTTGGGCGTGGTGGAGGCAGAGTTGGTCCAATTCCTGGACGCGGCTTTGCGCCGGTTGGTGCACGCCGTAATTTGGGTCATGCAGCCGATGTTGATGATGATGTTCTGGGAAAGCCCAAATTCAGCATTCCTAAATTTGAAGGATCTATTGACGTGGATGAATACATCAATTGGGAGCTGAAGATGGAAAAATTGTGACGATTGCATGACTATACTGAAGATTGAAAGGTCAAGCTCACATCTTCTGAATTTGATGGGTATGCATTGCTATGGTGGGACGGTCTTGTAACCGCGAGGCGTGATGCTAATGAGTTGCCAATTCTTTCTTGGCGAGAGATGAAGGACGAGATGCGTCATCGTTTTGTGCCTCGTAATTTCATCCATTCTTTGTATGATAAGTTGCAGAATTTAAAGCAAGGCAACCAGTCTGTTGATGAGTATTACAAGGAGATGGAGATGATCATGCAGCGTGCTAAAGTGCGAGAAGAACCTGAGCAAACTATGCAGCGTTTTCTTTCAGGTTTGAGTTTTAATGTCAAGAGAATTGTGCGTCACCATCAATATGGCGATGTGCAAGATTTGTTGCATCAAGCACGTGAAGCTGAACTACAGTTGGCCGAAGATGCCAAGTATGCGCCTCGTTCGTCCTTTAGGCGAGGAAGTATTACACCACAGACTACACCTAGTGCGGTATCCCAGTCCTGCTTCTAGTTTCCGTGGTCCTGCTACAGCCTCCAAATCAGTTTCGGTTGCCCCTCCAGCTAAACCGGCACCGCAGCCAGCAGCTAGTGGTACTGGTTCTTCTAGTTCTACAGCCCGTACACGTGATATGAACTGCCATACGTGTGGAGGTAAAGGTCACTTCAAGCGTGAATGTCCAAACAAGAAGGTGATGTTGATCAATGAGGAGACAGGAGAATATGAGAGTGGTGATGAGGCTGATCCGAATTCTGAACTTGTGGAGGAAGATGAGACTCGTGTGCATTATGCGGATGCTACACGTTTGCCATCTATTGTTTGCACACCTCGAGCATTGAGTGTTACACCTAGTCCTGCGGAGCAGCGCTGCAATTTGTTTCAAACAAGAGCTGCTGTTGGTAATGGTAGGTCGTGCAAAGTGATCATTGATGGTGGCAGTTGCCACAATTTGGCTAGTAAAGAGCTTTGTCAGAAACTGAATCTGAAATATTTGCCACACCCCAATCCATATTATATTCAGTGGTTGACGGATAGTGGAGATGAAGATTAGTCACATTGTGCGCATTGATTTTCAGATTGGACCGTATAAGGACACCGTGGAGTGTGATGTCGTTCCTATGACGGTGTGCCATTTGTTGTTGGGACGTCCTTGGCAATATGATCGTGATGTACGTCACAATGGGCGAGCCAACACATACCAGCTCAATTGGCAAGGCAAGGAGATAGTTTGCAACCTTTGACACCGCAAGATATTGTAAATGATTCCGTCAAAAGGTTGAGGTTCACCGTGAGAATGGAGTGAGAGATTAGCTAGTCGAGAGACTCCACCTTCGGTGAGTGAGAGCCACCAGCCAAATTTGAGTGGTAAAAAGAAAAGTGAGGGAGAGAAGAAATATGCTATGTTAGCCACCAAATCTGATTTGAGAGAGTTTCGTGAGGATCCCACTCTAGTACCCATTGTGCTTATGTGCAAGGGGGAATTCTTGTTTCTAATGACATGACCCCTCTCTCTATTGGTGTTTCTGATGTTTTGCAGGATTTGGTGACGTTTTTCCAGAGGAAGTGCCCGTGGGTTTGCCACCATGCGGGGTATTGAGCATCAAATTGACTTGATTCCAGGAGCTACACTTCCCAACCGAGCTCCCTATAGGACCAACCCCGATGAGACGAAGGAAATACAGCGACAAGTACAAGAGCTTCTTGACAAAGGGTATGTTCGGGTGAGCTTAAGTCCTTGTGCTGTTCCTGTTATTTTGGTCCCTAAGAAAGATGGTACATGGCGCATGTGCGTAGATTGTAGAGCGATTAATAACATCACTATTCGTTATCGACACCCTATTCCACGTTTGGATGATATGTTAGATGAACTTAGTGGTGCGTTATCTTCTCTAAAATTGATTTGCGTAGTGGTTACCATCAAATTAGGATGAAAGAAGGAGATGAATGGAAAACTGCTTTCAAAACTAAATTCGGGTTATATGAGTGGTTAGTGATGCCTTTTGGTTTAACTAATGCTCCTAGTACTTTCATGCGATTGATGAATCATGTTTTGAGGCATTTCATTGGTAAATTTGTGGTAGTATATTTTGATGATATCTTGATCTATAGCCACAATGAATCTGAACATACTGATCATATTCGACAAGTTTTGCAAGTGTTGCGTGATAATAAGCTGTATGGTAATCTTGCTAAGTGCACATTTTGCAAAGATAAGGTCATATTTCTGGGATTTGTTGTTTCTAAGCATGGTGTAGAGGTAGATGAATCTAAAATTACAGCAATTAAAGATTGGCCTACTCCCATGAATCTTAGTCAAATACGAAGCTTTCTTGGTCTTGCTGGTTTTATAGACGCTTTGTGAAAGACTTCAGTACTATTGCTGCACCTTTGAATGATCTTACTAAGAAAGGTGTTGCGTTTGTGTGGGGCGCAGCCCAAGATGCTGCGTTTGATGAGCTGAAACGTCGTTTGATTTCTGCACCGTTACTTATGCTTCCTAATTTCAATAAGAAATTTGATATTGAATGTGATGCTAGTGGCATTGGAATAGGAGGTGTGTTGATGCAAGAGGGTAAACCGATTGCATATTTTTCTGAAAAATTGAATGGTGCACAATTGAACTATCCTGTTTATGATAAAGAATTGTATGCTCTTGTTCGTGTTCTTGAGGTTTGGCAACATTATTTGTGGCCAAAAGAATTTATCATACATTCTGATCATGAAGCTTGAAATATCTGAAGTGCCAATCTAACTTGAATAAGCGTCATGCTAAATGGGTTGAGTTCATTGAATCTTCCCATACATTATTAAGTACAAGAAAGGCAAAGAGAACGTGGTTGCTGATGCACTCTCTAGGAAAAGCATGCTTTTGACACACTTAGATGTTCAAGTTCCTGGTTTAGAGAGTTTGCGTGATTTATATGCTAATGATACTGATTTTTCCATGCCTTTTGCTAAGTGTTCTGCAGTGAAAGCTTGGGAAAATACCATATGCATGATGGATACTTGTTTAGAGCTAACAAATTATGTGTGCCCGAGTCGTCCGTGCGTTTGCTGTTGTTGCAGGAATCACATGGTGGCGGTTTGATGGGACACTTTGGACGTGAGAAGACGTTGCTGATGTTGGCTGATCACTTTTATTGGCCACATATGAGGCGTGATGTGGACAGGTTTGTTAAGCGTTGCATCACTTGCAACAAGGCAAAGTCCAAACTGAAGCCTCATGGTTTGTATACTCCTCTTCCTGCACCTACAACTCCATGGGAGGACATAAGCATGGATTTTGTGTTAGGATTGCCTAGAACCAGGAGAGGACATGATTCTATTTTTGTGGTAGTGGATCGATTTTCTAAGATGTCACATTTTATTGCCTGCCACAAAAGCGACGATGCGTCGCATATTGCTAACCTGTTTTTCAGGGAGATCGTGCGCTACATGGAGTACCCAAGACGATCGTTTCTGACCGTGATGTGAAGTTCATGAGCTACTTCTGGAAGACACTTTGGGGCAAGTGGGAACGAAGCTGCTGTTTAGTACCACTTGTCATCCCCAAACTGATGGTCAGACGGAGGTGGTGAACCGCACACTTTCGGCGTTGCTGCGGACAATGGTCAAGAAGAATCTGCGTGTGTGGGAGGAGTGTTTGCCGCATGTGGAGTTTGCATATAACAGGGCGGTGCACTCAACCACGCAATTGTGTCCGTTTGAGGTGGTGTATGGTTTCAAACCCATTACTCCGCTTGATTTGCTGCCGCTTCCGTTACATGAGAGAGTCAACATGGAGGCATCGAAGCGTGCAGATTTTGTGAAGAAATACATGAGAAGACTAAAGAGGCTATTGAGAAGAAAGGAAAGTACAATGCTGCACGTGTAAACACGAAGAGAAAGGAGGTCCTATTTCAGCCCGGCGACATGGTTTGGGTGCACTTTCGCAAAGACAGATTTCCTGTTCAGCGCAAGTCCAAGTTGATGCCGCGTGGTGATGGTCCATTCAAGGTTCTTGCCAAGATAAATGATAATGCCTACAAGATAGATCTTCCAACAACTGAGTTTGGCGTGAGTAATACTTTCAATGTTGCGGATTTGACGCCATATGATGGAGAAGACCTTGACGCGTCGAGGACGACGCCTTTTCAAGGGAGGGAGGATGATGAGGACATCCCTAGTCCTTTACCATTTTCTTCCATTGATGATATTGCTGTTCAAGACAAGCCCGATGAAGTGAGGATTGGACCGATGACAAGAGCTCGTGCCAAGCTACTTGGACAACAGGTGAACTCACTCTTAATTGAATACGATGTTTGTGATAATGAGAATTTTATATGATGCGGGTAGGTCCCGATTTTCACGGATTTGTGCGGAGGGAAGGATGATACCATATGATGTAGTACGGGACTACTAGGGTGGCCCGATCTTCACGGATTGACGAACGAGTGGACGAACTCACACAACAACGCGAAGAACAAGAGGAAAAACGCAGCGGAATACTCGAACACAAACAAGATACAAGAACCGTTTCCCTTACCGGTCGGTCCAACCGGCCCAATAGAATCCCAAAGGGAGAGATTGGCAAGATACACAAGAAGGGATCTTGGATGGTTGTTTCTCCAACGGCCAACCGAGCCGTTCCAATAAAGTCACCCGAAGATGAAAGATTGACAAGTAGTCTAGCTACAAGTAGAGGTCTTGAATCCACAAGGGGATCTTCTCCACTAGGGGAGGAACCATCCCCACAAGGGGAGGAAGGAGACCTTTGAGAAGAAGGAGTCTAGCTCTACTCTAATCTCAAAACATAGTCTATCTAGATCTGGAGGGGGTAGGTGCCTATATATAGGTTTGACCCAAAGGGGTAGGTGGGAGAGGGATACAAGGGAATATTCCCTGCTTCTGCACGTAGGCAGCGGTAGTACCGTTGGGACAGCGGTAGTACCGTTCCAGGTCAGGTAGCGGTAGTACCGCTGCTCCAGTGGTAGTACCGGCGGACTCTCACGAATAAGATTGATGTTCTCCAGCGGTAGTACGAGGCAGGTACCGGCAGGTACCGCTGGCGATCCAGAGAGCATTTGGCGCGGCACGGTAGTTGTGGCGGTAGCGCTAGCGGTAGTACCGCTCCTGGGACTCAGCGGTAGTACCGCTCGGATGGCGGTAGTACCGCTGCAGATGCTGCGGCTTCTCTTCCTTTTTCTCTTCCATGCGACCGTCTTGTCCGGCTCGCTTCCTCTCGTTCCTTGGCCATCTTCCCGTGGTCTTGTACCCGTGGTGACACACCTATCAATGCAATGGGAACAATGGTCAAGTAGTATAACGTCCAAAGGTGACATATAGTGAATCACATAGTGGAATGAGTTCACCTTTGAGGTCCGATGTGACTTGAGGTGTGTTGGAGTACTTGACATGGTGATGGTCGTATGTCGGGCTACATCATCAAGGCTCTACTTTAGTTCCCAAATCATAGTCTAACCCTAGATCTAGTCCAAGGAGTGCTATTTATAGTCTAGATCTGAAGAAGGACAAATGGATAAGGCTTCACGGCAGATCTGGCGAGCAGGCTCCCGCACTGGCGGTAGTACTGCTGGGATAGCCGGTGGTACCGCCAGCGCGGGCGAGCTTCGATTCATCCCATGCCCCCGGTACCAAGTGGTACCGCTCCAGCTGCCGCTGGCGGTACCGGATGAAGGTCCAGACGGAGGGTTCCGGCGGTAGCGGCGGCGGTAGCACCGCCGGCGTGGGGTCGCCCATCCCACGTCCCCGGTACCGGTCGGTACCGCTGCCGGTACCGCTGGCGGTACCGCCGGCGTGGGGAGTGTCCGTGCTGACTGGGCCAGGGGCGGTAGTACCGCTTAACCTGGCGGTAGTACCGCCGCCTGGGATTTCTTCTCCCTTCTTGTCTTCTTCTTCCTCATCATCTTGGCGCTTCCTCCTCCTCTTCCATGCTTACACCTTGGATGAACTTGAGTCTTGGGCTTCCTTGGCATCTTCCCGGTTGTCCGTACTCGTCGTAACAAACCTAGCATAGCAAAAGGGGAGATGCTCAAGTAGTATACCATCCAAAGGGACACGAAATGGGTTCTCGTAGAGGAATGAGTTCACCTTTGAGTTCGATGACGACATGGGATGTGTTGAGGGTCTTGACATGGTGATGGTCGTGACCAGGGCTACATCATCTCCCCCCCCTTTAAAAAGAGTCGTCCTCGACTCTTGCTCTTCATTATCATGCAAAGGAGGTAGATGTGTTGTCGAAGAATTTGAATTCACCATGCCTACAAACACTAAAGACCAAGCAAAACATGTGTGTGCAAGAAAGAGGAGCATATCAAAAATGACATGTTCTTTCTTTGTCATAGCACCGTTAGCACAACACAAGAATATGAAAATGTAGTGCAAGTGCAAAGTTAAAGTGCAAGTAATCCAATGCAACATCTTCAAAATGTGAGTACACAAAAACTCCATAAAAATATGAGGATGCCATCGAGGTATCTCATTTGGAATCATATGATCATTAGTGGACACAAGGCATTGGAAAGAACAATTTGTCATCATCCTTGATGCAATAAGCGAAGAGTTTGGCAAAAACACACAATGAAGAATGTCCAAAATATCATTAAGGGTGCAAACAAAGCACATGAAAGAGCAAGTTTTCAACATATTTGTTGCAACACCAAATTGGTAGAAACCAATAAACTCATGACAAGACAAGCACAAAATGTCATTATGGTTGCAAACAAGCCATTGGAAAGAACAATTGTTCATCATATTTGTTGCAACACATAAATCATTCACATGAAAGATGGGAAAATTTGTCTTGCCAAAGGAGAAACCAACATCACAAACATGTTTGCAAACAAACCAAATGCAAGAGAAATTGGTCAACTTGTTTGATGCAAAACATGGGAAAGGTATTAGAGCCGGGTTCGATCCATGACTCAAGTGTATGCTCTCAAGAGCTCGCATTGTCAACTCATGCTCAATGGCGGTTGACATTATTATGCGCTTACCGGCACACACAAGACACCATGTGAAGAAATGATGTGCACGGTATATGAATACGTCATCCATCATGACGCGTCTCTTCATTTGCACAACACCAACCACACCAAAATCAAATGGAAAATATGACATATGTGGGTGGTCACTATGCAAAGCGAAGGATGGAACAAGATCCATAAAAGAGAATGAAAAATCTCCAAAAGGTGAGAAAGCTATGGGTGCCATCTCATTATCAAGAATGTTATCATTGTTGCAAACAACACATGTGCAAGAGAAATTATTCAACATGTTGCATGCATCAATGGGAGAAAATTGCAAGCATTTGTTGCAAAGCATGCGGAAAGCGTGATCATTGTTGTCAACAAACATTGGAAAAGAGCAATTGTTCGTCATGTTTGAGTTGACAACGGGAAAGAATTGGAAACACTCATAACTAGGCATGTCTATGGAAAAATCATCACAAATAGGTAATTCCACATGATCAACATTGGTTTCAAACAACGTATCACATGGGAAATAGCAAAAGGGAGATGCTCAAGTAGTATACCATCCAAAGGGACACGAAATGGGTTCTCGTAGAGGAATGAGTTCACCTTTGAGTTCGATGACGACATGGGATGTGTTGAGGGTCTTGACATGGTGATGGTCGTGACCAGGGCTACATCATTATACTACCTAAGTCTATGCACTTGTGTATGATCAGGGTTGTTTATAACACGAACGTTGATAGAGGGCTAGAGGAGCAGCAAGGAATGGAGCACGACGTCCCCAATGGCGCGAGGGAGGAGCGGGAGGCATGCGCAAGAGGGGAAGACGAAGAAGGAGCTACGAGGAAGGAGACAGGCCAACCGGCCTCCAGCCCGGTTTGGTCCGGTTTCCAGGCCGGACATACCACAGAGAAGACCGGCCTTCAGCCCGGTTTGGACCGGTCTCACGACCGGCCAAGTACCCGAGAGATCCGGCCTTCAGCCCGGTTTAGGCCGGCCTCGTGACCGGCCATGCACCCGAGCCAACCGGCCCCCAGCCCGGTTTTGGCCGGTTTCACAACCGGACGGGTCTGCGCGCCCAGTTTTGGACTGAACAACTTTTGGTTGGTTTGTATCCGTTTTAGGTCGAACCAAACCCTGTTTTGAGTCGGATTAAGTCCTAGGTCGGTTGGCCTCATTAAATAGCCAAGGCCGGCGCCCCAATTAGGTTAGACCACGTTTTGATTAAACCCTAGATTGGATTTGCTAAGGCATTCATCTATCGAATTTCCCTGTGTTGCGATCGGAAGTTCAACCCCTCCACTTTGTTGCGATCTGGAGGTTCTTGTTACCGAACTTTGAGTGTGATCTGTTGTTCCACTGGGAATTAGTAGATTGCAGAAACCGCTTCGTGGTCGGCGTCTACGTTGCACCGGTGTGAGACATCGCGAATATCTATTGGGTTGAAGAGCTGTTGCATTGGCAACAGGGAGCAGCCGGAGAGTTCGTCCATCTGCCCGCAGCTCACTGAGAAGATCGGGCCACCCCTTATCACAGCCTCAACCTGCTGACGGCGAAGGTCCTGACTATTCTTCAGATTCCTCTTTCTCGCCTGCAAGACACCGGAGTGTTCCAAGCCGTGAATGGAAGCATCACTCGACCCCTCAGGAAGATCACGCTTCCGGTCACTTTCAGCGACTCCAAGAACTTCCGCACCGAGGAAATCGTCTTCGACATCGCAGACACCCCACTCCTGTACAACGGCATACTTGGCCGGCCTGCTCTGGCCAAGTTCATGGCCGTCTCCCACTTCGCCTACAACATGCTGAAGATCCCGGCACCATGGGGTGTGATCAAGATCAAGGCCGACATCGACGACGCTATCTACTGCGTTCACCAGCTGAACCAGACGGTGGCGATCATAGCGGACATCCCTCAAGGCGTACAGGAGGATGATGTTGGGGCACTCCCCGGGGGCGAAGGGCACCCTGGGGGCTCCACATCAACTCCCTCCAAGAAGGCACCATTCCATGGCGATCCCAGCTGACCAAGAAGGTGGCGCTGACTAGTGACGGAGTTCACTCCATCACTATCGGTGCCCGCCTCACTGACAAATAGGAAAGCGCGCTCGTCGCCTTCCTTCGGGAAAACTCTGATGTCTTCGCGTGGGAGGTGTCAGGTTTACCCGGTGTTCCAAGGGAGGTGATCGAGCACAAACTGGCGGTCAGTCCGGGAGCTCGCCCCGTGAAGCAGGTTCTCCGGAACCAAAGCAAGGAAAAGCTGGAATTCATCATCGCCGAAGTTCGTAAGCTGATAGAAGCTGGCGTCATCCGGTCGGTTTCCCACCCAACCTGGGTGGCCAACCCATAGTGGTACCGAAGCCCATGACTTTCAAGTGGAGACTCTGCATCGACTTCACAGACCTGAATAAGGCCTGTCCCACGGACCCGTTCCCCCTGCCACGGATCGACATGATCATGGACTCCACGACCGGGTGCGAGCTGCTGTGCTTCTTGGATGCCTTTTCCGGGTACCACCAGATCATGATGGCGGTCGAGGACCAAGAGAAGATGGCCTTCATCACTCCCAAGGGCTGCTACTGCTACACCCGGATGCCTTTAGGCCTCCGGAATGCTGGCGCTACCTTCCAGCGCGCTATGCAAGCATGCCTCGGACCTCAGCTGGGCCGCAACGTTGAAGCGTACATCCACGACATCGTGGTCAAGACCCGGTACAAGGACTCCCTCATCCAAGACCTGCACGAGACATTCGAGAACCTCGCCGGGTCAACTTCAAGATCAATCCTGACAAGTGCGTGTTTGGGGTCCCATCCGGCAAGCTGCTGGGTTTCCTGGTCTGTCACCGAGGGATCGAGGCGAATCCAGACAAAATCAAGGCAATTGAGCGCATGGAGGTGCCTCGGCGGGTCAAGGACGTACAGCGCCTCAACGGGTGCATCACCGCACTCGGGCGCTTCATCTCAAGGCTTGGGGAGCAGGCCTTACCGTTCTTCGGCTGCTCAAGAAGTTAGGCCACGTGGAATGGTCTCCGAGGCCGAGGAAGCCCTGCAGTCCCTCAAGCGCTACCTCGCCTCGCCACCAATCCTCGTGGCACCGAAGAAAAGGAGCCCCTGCTACTGTACATTGCTGCCACCAACCAGGTGATCAGCACTGTGCTTGTGGCAGAGCGTGACACTCCTTAGAAAAAGTCAAACAGGATCAAGGGCAAGCGACCCGGGAATTATCTCCCGGGACAACCATGCAAGAAAAGGCTGCCGGGTGACCAGGGGTCTAACGGCCCTGACGTCGCGGCAACCTTACCAGATGGCGCGAAGACCGTCAGCGACAGAGAATCTCCCTCCGACAAGACTCCGCCGGGGGCTACCTCGTCCCCCCCAAGACGTCAACAAGGAGGAAGCCGAGCCCTTCAGGACTCGGTAACCCGCAAGGTGCAGCATCCGGTCTACTTCGTCAGTGCAGTGCTGCGAGACGCCCGGGAGTGGTATCCCATGATGCAAAAGCTGCTGCTGGCAATCCTCGTTGCCTCCCGCAAGATGAGGCCGTACTTCCAAAGCCATCCCATCACGGTGGTGTCCAAGTACAACCTCAGAAGCCTGGAGAACCCACTTGCCACTGGACGCATATCATGGTGGGCCATGGAGCTTCATGGTTTCGGCCTCAAGTTCGAGCACACGGACAACATCAAGAGCCAGGTGCTGGCAGACTTCACTGCTGAGTGGACCGAGACGGCATTCGACGAACCGGAAGAGGAAACCTGCCTCCCTGGAAAAGAAGACCCTAGCGCCTGGATCATGCACTTCGACGGCTCCTACACCAAGGGGAAAGGAGGTGCAGGGGTTGTCCTAACCTCACCAACCGGAGACAGGCTGAAGTACATCGTCCAGATGCACTACCAAGGGAACATCTCCAACAACACGGTGGAGTACGAGGGCCTGCTTGCAGGACTTCGTGCTGCCATTGGCCTCGGCATCAACAAGATCGTCGTCAAGGGTGACTCTCAGCTGGTCATCAAGCAAGTGAACAAGGAGTACGCATGCCCTCAGATGGCGCCGTACGTCGAGGAGGTCTGGAAACTACAGCGGCGCTTCGACAACTTCTGGGCAGTGTATGTCCCACGGGGAGAAAACACAGCCGCGGACGAGCTGTCGCAGGTGGCATCAAAGCAAGAACCAGTGCCTCCCGGGATCTACATCGAGGTTCTCAGGCAACCTTCGGTTCCACCCAAGAGGCTCGCGGCAAGATCTGCGCCGGGGGCTGGCGACCCTTCTACCTCGACAACATGGGTAGCCAGCCCAGAAGCTCAAGACCCAGCAGCTCCTCCGGCAGAGGAAGCTATGCTTTCCTTCTGTCAGATAATGCTACCGGTGGAAGGAACCCACCCACCCTGGGCCCAGGACATCATCAAGTACATGACGGAGCACGCCCTCCCGGAGGATGATCACGACGCCTAGCGGGTGGCTCGTCAAGCCAAGCTCTACGTCTTGATCGACGGCGAGCTCTACCGGCGACGGGACAACGGAGTCAAGCTCTGCTGCATTTCTCAAGAACAAGGCCAAGTACTGCTAAGGGACATCCACGAGGGCACGTGTTCAAGTCATGTGGCATCAAGATCATTGGCGGGGAAAGTCTTTCGTCACGGGTCCTCAGTGATGCCGAGCAGCTAGTCAGGACATGTGAAGCCTGTCAGTACTATGCGAAGAACATACATCAGCCGGCCAATCTCCTGGCCGTTCGCGGTCTGGGGGCTGGACATCGTGGGGAAGATACCGAAGTCTGTCGAGAGACATGAATACCTCTTCGTGGCTATTGACATGTTCACAAAGTGGGTGGAAGTGATGCCAGTACCGCGACAGACAGCTCAGGCAGCCATCAAGTTCATTGAAGGGATCGTCTAGCGCTTTGGAGTACCCAACAGGATCATAACGGACAATGGCACTCAGTTCACAAGTTGAGCCTTCCTCAACTTCTGTGAAGAGCTGGGCATCAAGGTGTGTTTTTCCTCGGTGTCCTATCCAAGGTGCAACGGGCAAGTGGAGCGAGCCAATGCAGAGGTCTGAAAGGGTTTGAAGACCAAGGCCTTTGAAAAGTTGGAAGACAAGGGCAAGAACTGGATTGAACATCTACCAAGTGTCCTATGGTCCCTCAGAACCACACCAAGCAGAGCAACTTGAGAAACACCATTTTTCCCTGTCTATGGAGCCGAAGCCGTCTTGCCAACAGAACTCAGGCACGGATCTCCCCGGG
Source organism: Poa pratensis (assembly GCA_947311845.1). Classification (NCBI taxonomy): domain Eukaryota; kingdom Viridiplantae; phylum Streptophyta; class Magnoliopsida; order Poales; family Poaceae; genus Poa; species Poa pratensis. The sequence continues at coordinate 92,663,300 of CAMZMU010000096.1, forward strand.
TACTTTCCTATAACGAAGACACACAAGCTGAGAGAAGGATCAATGACATAAACTTCCTGAAAGAGGTGCGGTGTGGAGCATCTTTACGATCAGCTCGATACCAGCAAGGTCTCCGTCGCTATCATGATCGCCATGTTCGCTCACGGGCACTGGAACCCGGAGACCTGGTACTCCGCAAGAAACAGAAACTGGATGGCATGAACAAGTTGTCTTCCAAGTGGGAAGGACCTTATCGGGTGACGCATACCCTGAGACCCGGAGCTGTTTATCTGGAGGACGAGAAAGGCAGGCCGGAGGGCAACGCCTGGAACATCGAGAATCTCCGGAAATTCTACCCTTGAATACGAACATGAATCGCAGATAGTCGAATCAACTAAGCACGCCCAAAGGGGCTAGTGTTCTGTATAAGGGTGTAAGAATCGTTGCCAAGGAATAAAAGATAAGTTTTTCAATTCCGTGAGCCTCTCTTGTTGTCATGAAGTGTGTTATCCGTTACAACCCCCAAGCAGGGGGCCGACATGGTACCGGTGGCTGACAGGTCGAGCGCGAGTAGCCTATCAGTAGGCGCTGCCACCTGATCGTGCCGTACTACCGCGGAAAGAAGTGGAACGGGCAGTGCTGTGTTTTAAAGAACATAAACACAGAAATGCACATTCAACTTTGCTTGCGGGTTGCTTCGGATGAAACACTTTCACGACATGTAGGGGAGTGTCCATTCTTTTCCTACTGAAAGTTGTTGTGTGTGGCGCCTCTCCCGGGACAGGAACGGATGCTGAAGAGCGGCTAAGGAGCTGGATACCCGGGAAGGATAGAGCAGATCAAGAGTGCGGCAAAAATCAGCTAAGTCTTTTCATGTGCATCTTGCATACTAGGCATAATATCTCGCTCGGAGTCAATATACCACCAACCTGCGCATGCTTGACAGTTGATGAGAACCTTTGCGTGGGTAATGCGTCCTCCCCGGCGAACGGTCCGATTTCCCTTCTGGCCTAGTACCCGTGGCTGTGGAGTGGACTCCCGGAAGGTATAGTGCTCTTAGGGGTACTGGTACCGGTACAGGCGGCCAGAGTACTTGGCACCTAAGAGACCTCCTCTGAAAACTCGACGACGCGTTAGTGCAAAGGAAGGTTTGGGAAATGACCCCGGGAGTTGAGCCATAGGATTGCATTCATCTGAACTTACATTCTGAACTACATTCAGTTATTCGACTCTCAGAGTACATATTTATCCTATGCTACTAAGGCCAGCTCAGAGCTCCTCGCTACGCGAACTTGTCTTCTGCTGGTTGCCCGCCGGGTGGACTCCTGATCCCCGGGACGCCTGGGGTGAGGAAGACACTTGTGCAGGATTTTCAGGGACCCCACAGACCAGGGAATTTTCTGGCAAACCCCAGGACATGTTAGTCGCAGACGAAGTACACATGGTCCACGAACCTGTCCATGGCATCTTCTTCCTCCTGCACAGGAAGAAGAAAGCGGGTCAAAACGAGGGTGTTTCATCAAGATCTACTCACTCCCCTTCAAGGAAGCCTTGCCTTGAACACGTCGTGAAGATCGCAGCGGAGACGGATCAATCTTGGATTGCCCATAGCTTCTCTCCATAGGTCCTCCTTGATGATATCCTTCCGGGTGGCCAGCGCCACCGCTGCTTCCATGGCGGCGGAGCCAGCGATGTTCCCCACCGCGGGAAAAACTAAGGAAGGGCGAGGTCGAGGAGCGACCTGCCCTTTCATCGGTGGCTTGGGCTCCAGCTTCGCTGGGTGCCTCCGCCGCACCTCGAAAGGCCAACTTCGCCGTCGACACATCAGAGGAAGCCATCCCTGCTTCGCCAGACATCGTTCTGCGGTTCGTGGAGGAGCAAGGGAAGAAGCGGAGCGGAGCGGAACATGAAGATGTGGCGAGAAGGCTGGGGTCTGAGGGCTTTTTATAGGCCTCTCACCTCCCACCTACCCCAGGCGATACGGCTGCCGCAGTAATGGGAGCGCATTTTGTAAAAAACTCGTTCTCATTCACAGAAGGGCAACTCGAAGACAAGAAGGAAACAAGCTCTTCTTCACTTACAAGGACAACAAGGGGACGATCTTTTTACAACAAAAAGGTTGGCTCCCGGCGAACAAGGAGCACCGCCGCACAATGAAAGGCACTACTTCCAGAAGTACGTCGACAAGGCCACCAAGAAGGAGGTCAACGAGATCTCCACGGCCTTCACCCGAAGCTCCTCGCCCTCTGGAAGACGAGCTCCCCTCGACCTTGATGTCGGATGAGCTTTCCACATCGTCATCCTCGTCGTAGGAGCTCGAGCTGCCGCTGCTGCTCTCCATGCAGCACTCAACGCGTCCGCCGGCGACACCGAAGATCTTCACGGAGAGCGTCGCATCCCCGTCGTACTCGAACACCAAGCACTGCCCCGGGACAGGCGGCGGGCGCGGGAGAACGACTTCCACCCCTGACCCAGGAGCATGGCACCTTCGATGGTGTACTCCACGAAAGCCCAGGAGGGGCCATTGGGACAGTGATACGTCTCAAACGTATCTATAATTTTTGATGTTCCATGCTTGTTTTATATCAATTGCTACATGTTTTATATACACTTTATGTCATTTTTATACATTTTCTGGGACTAACCTATTAACAAGATGCCACAGTGCCAGTTCCTGTTTTCTGCTGTTTTTGTATTCCAGAAAAGCTAGTCAGGAAATATTCTCGGAATTGGACGAAAATTTACGGAGGCCCCTCTTTTATCAATATACACACGGAGTCTGAAGAAGAGACGAAGTGGAGCCACGAGGGCTCCACACGTGGGCTCGGCACGGCCAAGGGCCCACCGGCGCCCAGGGGTGGTGTGGGCACCCCGTGCACCGCCTCGCGACGCCCTTTTGACTATATATTGCCCCTGACCTAAAACTCATGAAAGAATCGACGATTTCCCCAGAAAAGTTCCAGAGCTCCGCCGCCACCAAAAACCCTAATTCGGGGGACAGAAGTCTCTGTTCCGGCACCCTGCCGGGACGGGAATTGCCCCCGGAGCCATGTCCATCGACGCCACCGCCTCCATCGTCATCGTTGCTGCCTCCCATGATGAGGAGGGAGTAGTTCTTCATCGGGGCTGAGAGCTCTACCGGTAGCTATGTGGTTTATCTCTCTCTCCCATGGTGTGATCTTTATATGATCATGAGCTTTGTAATCTAGTTGAATCCATAGATGTTACTCTTCATTATATTATGAATATGCTACTCAAATGGTTTTATTAATGTAATATCCGGAGTCACCTTTGTCCCATGGTGCGAAGTTGACAGTGTGCGCCTCGTGTGTGGCTCTTAGGCTAAAGATAACAGGAATACTTATCATGAGTTATTATTTGCGTTGGATGTCTCTATGAAATTGTGGTGTTTGTCTAGTACTATTTAGGGCGCTCAAGTTGACAGTGTGGGGTTCACTAGATGTGGAATGCGACTTTAAGGTGTGTTGTTATAGCCCTACGCAGTGGATTGGTGTTCGTTATCCTACGAGAGAATAATTCAGAGTAGCATAGTGAAGAGGAAATATCTATGTATTCAATTATATTATTATTGTTGAGAGTGTCCACTAGTGAAAGTATGATCCCTAGGCCTTGTTTCTAAGCATTGAAACACCGTTTACAACCAGTTCTGCTACATGTTTGCTTGCTGCCACTTTTATTTCAGATTGCAATTACCACTTATAATCATCCATATCACTTGTATTTTAATATCTCTTCGCCGAACTAGTGCACCTATACACCTGACAAGTGTATTGGGTGTGTTGGGGACACAAGAGACTTCTTGTATCTTAATTGCAGGGTTGCTTGAGAGGGATATCTTTGACCTCTACCTCCCTGAGTTCGATAAACCTTGGGTGATTCACTTAAGGGAAACTTGCTGCTGTTCTACAAACCTCTACACTTGGAGGCCCAACACTGTCTACAAGAATAGAAGCGTGCGTAGACATCAAGCTATTTTCTGGCGCCGTTGCCGGGGAGGTAAGGTAAAAGGTACTCACATCCTCCAGCTACTTAGCTATTTTCTAGCACTGTTGCATACGTGTGAGTGCTCGAAGGTATTTCCTTTAGATTCTGCAATTATATGTTTTTGTTTCTTGTTTTTATTTTACTAGTTAGGCTTAATGGAAAACAACAAAAAAATTAGAGATCTTTATGAAATTTATCTTGAATTAGGACATGATGCTTTTGAAGAGAAAATTAAAAAACCTATGGAAAATTATTTGCATGATGGTAGCAATGTTATTACTATAAATGCTTTGAACACCATTATTGCTAATGCTATGAAAAGGTCTAATCTTGGGGAAGCTGGTTTTGATGAATATGATATTTTCAGTCCCCCAAGTTTTGAGGAGAAAATTTTCTTTGATGATACTTTGCCTCCAATTTATGATGATTATAATGATAGTGGTATTTTGGTGCCACCTGCTATGGAGGATAAAGTTTATTATGATTATACTATGCCTACAATTTATGATGATTACAATGATGGTTGTGATAGTTTTACTCCCACTATTTATGTGGAGAGTAATGATAATTTTATGCATGTGGATCATGATAAGAATGCTTTATGTGATAGCTATATTGTTGAGTTTATTCATGATGCCATTGAAAATTATTTTGAGAGAGGAAAATATGAGTATAGAAATCTTCATGTTATTAAATTTTCTCTCTTTGTGATTAAAGTTTTGAGCTTTCTCTTGTGTTGCTTTTATTTTCTGGATACTTTAAGACCTACTGGTCCTTATGAGAGAGGGAGACACGATTTCATATATCACAATAATATTAAGTCTCCTCTCTTTATGTTGAAATTTTTGAATTTACACTTGTTTTGCCTTCCTATGCTAGTCACTTTGTTCTTCATTGACTTGTTTTTTTACAAGGCTCCTATGCATAGGAAGAGTGTTAGATTTAAACATGTTTTATATATGCTTCTTGATGCTCTCTTTTATGTTTCAACTCTCATCTTTATGTGAGCATCATAAAAATCACTATGCCTAGCTAAAAGGCGTTAAAGAAAAGCTCTTATGGGAGGCAACCCATTATTTTTATTTCTGCAATTTTTCTTTATTTGAGTCAAGGAGTTTGTTTACTTCTGTAGCAACTCCTTTGTATCTTTACTTTCTTGCATTGTTGTGCCAAGAGTAGCCTCTAGTGTTAAGATGATGCTTAATTTTGATTGTTGCGCAGAAACAGTTTTTTGCTGTTCACTGTACGAAATTTCTAAAATCACCTGATTGTTAATTAAATCTGAAATTTTTTGTGTGTAATCTTTATGAATGTCTGAATCTTTCATTAGTTCAAATTTTTCGATCTGAGGGTTTTAAGTGTCTCGAAAAAATTCGTCTTTGCGGACTGTTCTATTTTAGACAGATTATGCCTTTTTATTTTGCATTCTCTCTTTTACTAGTGTTGAGTGAAATTCTTTTTTGGGAGGAAGAGCTTCACATAACATCAGTGGCAGTAGCTAATGTTTAAAGTAACAAGTCATATTGCGTCTTTATAAAACATGTGAGTTTTTGAATATGCACTAACCCTCGAATGAGATTTGCTTTGAGTTTGGTGTGACGGAAGTTTTCAAGGGTCAAGAGAGAAGGATGATATAATAGGATCCAGAAGAGTGAAGAGATTAAGCTTGAGGAGGCTCCCATGGATCTCCCCAGCATATTTCAAGAAGACTCAAGCGTCTAAGCTTGGGGATGCCCAAGGCATCCCCTTCTTCATCGGCAAAATTATCAGGTCATCTCTAGTGAAACTATATTTTAATTATTTCACTTCATATGTGCTTTTCTTGGAGCATCTGTGTGCTTTTATTTTCAGTACTTTTATTTTTGCAATAAGCTTGATCACAACATTCTTGATTGGGAGAGAGACACGCTCCGCTTTTTCTTGGAATACTCTTGTTCTTCACTTATATTTGTTGAGTATTCAATTTTCGCGCTGTTTAGCTTCTAGCTCTTGGTTTTCATGTATCTCTTGTCAGAGCTATTAGTTCTTTTGTAGAAAGTACTCTCTTGCTTCACTTATATTTGTTTGGAGAGTTGCTTGGTTAATATGTTGGTTCAGAAAATGTTGCGTGTGGTAGTGGTATAATGAAAACTTGCATAATATTGTAGATCATTGAACTTTGATAACCTGATTCCTTGCTAGTTAATTAAGTTAAAATCATTAGTGGATTATTGTCTTTAAGCTTGTACCGTACTACAAACTCTACTAAAATTGTTGAAGGTGTAGTTGGACTTGATAGCTTTCCATGTCTGAAAAGTGGTTCGTAATAACTAGGTTGTGTGTGAAGGTCGAGGGATCTAACGGGGTACTTGTGCCGCCGTTAACGGCCCTCCTTGGGGTAAATGTTGACCATGCGCTTAATGCTGAACCTGCTAGTTGTTTGCAATAAACTTGTGAGTTCTTTTTGACTAATGTTAAGCTACGGTTTTGGCACTTCCACCATCCAAATTTGCTAGCCTCTTCGGTGCTGTGCATTGCCTTTTCTCACATTGAGAGTTGTGCATACTTCGCCAGTACATCCAAAACCCGTGGGAGGACTTCCTTTTGTTCTCCTACACATAAGCCCATACATCTTCCTCAAAACAGCCACCATACCTACCTACCACAGCATTTCCATAGCTGTTCCGAGATATATTGCCATGCAATTTCCATCTTACATTACATGACTTGTTGTCATTTATCATTTATATATTGCTTTGCATGATTCTATATAGCTGATGTGTCGTTTACCCATGTTACGCTGGATCATTGCACATCCTGCTACACTGGCAGAGGCATACAGTTCTATACATCATGTTTTGTTCATTATGAGTTATTTGTACCAAAAGTTGTAATCATATTAGAGTGTTTCCCCCTGCTAGAAAAGAGCCATGGAGGCCATCGAAAAGAGAAACAGAAAAAGAAAAAAAATAGAAAAAACAAGAATAAAGAAAAGGGGGGGGCAACACTACTATCTTTTATCAAAGTTGTGCTCATGTTTAGCACCTGCTGTTTCATAGTTATCATATTTGTGCTCATGTTTAGCACCTATGCTCCATTTGAGAGAGTTTTCATGTTTTACTAGTATAACTATGTGGGGAATTTACACTATAGAACTTGGGTTGTATATTCCAATGATGAGCTTCCTCAAAAGTGCTCTAGGTCTTTGTGAGCAACCGAGTTGGACACCCCCACTAGTTCCATTGGAGAGCTTTCATACACATATAGCTCTATGTGCATCCGTTGCATGGCAATCACTACTCCTTGCATAGCTTCGATTATAAGACTTCCTCTTGTCTAATGATCACTTATAGCATTGTGAGACTTTCTTCCATTGGCCTTCCAAACCCCCATTAACGTTCTCTTTGACATAACATCCTGGTGCCAATACTAAATGCTTACACTCACTGGTTGAGTAGGCTTCGAAATAGCTGATTCATGACGTGCGTGTTTGAAAGTACATGTGTTGCCCCATGCGTGGTTTTGGTAATTAAAGCAAGCCTAAACCGGAAAAGTTTTAATCGCCTATTCACCCCCCCTCTAGGCGACATCCTTGTCCTTTCAGTGTTTACTTTTACTTGACTGGATCCTTTCTCTAAGTTATGAAAAATTGCTTGATGCTTGGAATTGAAGGATAGAACTCCTACACTGGATATTTAAAACATCTATAATGAACCTTGTACGGTTTCATGTCTTAAAGGCCGTCATTCATGAAAACTTTTAGCTTGTTTAACTATCTTGCTTTATTATCTCTTATTTAATATCAATTATAGACATTTGTTTTGAATGATTTGATCTCAGCTCACTTGCCATTACATCAATATTAGATCAAGATTATGTTGGTAGCATGTCACCTCAAAAATTATATTGTTTTATCGTTTACCTTCTCGAGGACGAGTAGGAACTAAGCTTGGGGATGCTGATACGTCTCAAACGTATCTATAATTTTTGATGTTCCATGCTTGTTTTATATCAATTGCTACATGTTTTATATACACTTTATGTCATTTTTATACATTTTCTGGGACTAACCTATTAACAAGATGCCACAGTGCCAGTTCCTGTTTTCTGCTGTTTTTGTATTCCAGAAAAGCTAGTCAGGAAATATTTTCGGAATTGGACGAAAATTTACGGAGCCCCCTATTTTATCAAGATACACACGGAGTCCGAAGGAGAGACGAAGTGGAGCCACGAGGGGCTCCACACGTGGGCTCGGCACGGCCAAGGGCCCACCGGCGCCCAGGGGTGGTGTGGGCACCCCGTCACCGCCTCGCGACGCCCTTTGGACTATATATTGCCCCTGACCTAAAACTCACGAAAGAATCGGCGATTTCCCCAGAAAAGTTCCAGAGCTCCGCTGCCACCAAAAACCTTTATTCGGGGGACAGAAGTCTCTGTTCCGGCACCCTGCCGGGACGGAGAATTGCCCCCGGAGCCATCTCCATCGACGCCACCGCCTCCATCATCGTCGTTGCTGCCTCCCATGATGAGGAGGGAGTAGTTCTTCATCGGGGCTGAGGGCTCTACCGGTAGCTATGTGGTTTATCTCTCTCTCCCATGGTGTGATCTTTATGTGATCATGAGCTTTGTAATCTAGTTGAATCCATAGATGTTACTCTTCATTATATTATGAATATGCTACTCAAGTGGTTTTATTAATGTAATATCCGGAGTCACCTTTGTCCCACGGTGCGAAGTTGACAGTGTGCGCCCCGTGTGTGGCTCTTAGTCTAAAGATAACAGGAATACTTATCATGAGTTATTATTTGCGTTGGATGTCTCTATGAAATTGTGGTGTTTGTCTCGTACTATTTAGGGCGCTCAAGTTGACAGTGTGGGGTTCCCTAGATGTGGAATGCGACTTTAAGGTGTGTTGTTATAGCCCTACGCAGTGGATTGGTGTTCGTTATCCAACGAGAGAATAATTCAGAGTAGCATAGTGAAGAGGAAATATCTATGTATTCAATTATATTATTATTGTTGAGAGTGTCCACTAGTGAAAGTATGATCCCTAGGCCTTGCTTCTAAGCATTGAAACACCGTTTACAACCAGTTCTGCTACATGTTTGCTTGCTGCCATTTTTATTTTAGATTGCAATTACCACTTATAATCATCCATATCACTTGTATTTTAATATCTCTTCGCCGAACTAGTGCACCTATACACCTGACAAGTGTATTGGGTGTGTTGGGGACACAAGAGACTACTTGTATCTTAATTGCATGGTTGCTTGAGAGGGATATCTTTGACCTCTACCTCCTGAGTTCGATAAACCTTGGGTGATTCACTTAAGGGAAACTTGCTGCTGTTTACAAACCTCTGCACTTGGAGGCCCAACACTGTCTACAAGAATCGAAGCGTGCGTAGACATCAAGCTATTTTCTGGCGCCGTTGCCGGGGAGGTAAGGTAAAAGGTACTCACATCCTCCAGCTACTTAGCTATTTTCTAGCACTGTTGCTACGTGTGAGTGCTCGAAGGTATTTCCTTTAGATTCTGCAATTATATGTTTTTGTTTCTTGTTTTTATTTTACTAGTTAGGCTTAATGGAAAACAACAAAAAAATTAGAGATCTTTATGAAATTTATCTTGAATTAGGACATGATGCTTTTGAAGAGAAAATTAAAAAACCTATGGAAAATTATTTGCATGATGGTAGCAATGTTATTACTATAAATGCTTTGAACACCATTATTGCTAATGCTATGCAAAGCTCTAAGCTTGGGGAAGCTGGTTTTGATGAATATGATATTTTCAGTCCCCCAAGTTTTGAGGAGAAAATTTTCTTTGATGATACTTTGCCTCCAATTTATGATGATTATAATGATAGTGGTATTTTGGTGCCACCTACTATGGAGGATAAAGTTTATTATGATTATACTATGCCTGCAATTTATGATGATTACAATGATGGTTGTGATAGTTTTACTCCCACTATTTATGTGGAGAGTAATGATAATTTTATGCATGTGGATCATGATAAGAATGCTTTATGTGATAGCTATATTGTTGAGTTTATTCATGATGCCACTGAAAATTATTTTGAGAGAGGAAAATATGGTATAGAAATCTTCATGTTATTAAATTTTCTCTCTTTGTGATGAAAGTTTTGAGCTTTCTCTTGTGTTGCTTTTATTTGCTGGTACTTTAAGACCTACTGGTCCTTATGAGAGAGGGAGACACGATTTCATATATCACAATAATATTAAGTCTCCTCTCTTTATGTTGAATTTTTGAATTTACACTTGTTTTGCCTTCCTATGCTAGTCACTTTGTTCTTCATTGACTTGTTTTCTTACAAGGCTCCTATGCATAGGAAGAGTGTTAGATTTAAACATGTTTTATATATGCTTCTTGATGCTCTCTTTTATGTTTCAACTCTCATCTTTATGTGAGCATCATAAAAATCACTATGCCTAGCTAAAAGGCGTTAAAGAAAAGCGCTTATGGGAGGCAACCCATTATTTTTATTTCTGCAATTTTTCTTTATTTGAGTCAAGAGTTTGTTTACTTCTGTAGCAACTCCTTTGTATCTTTACTTTCTTGCATTGTTGTGCCAAGAGTAGCCTCTAGTGTTAAGATGATGCTTAATTTTGATTGCTGCGCAGAAACAGATTTTTGCTGTTCACTGTACGAAATTCCTGAAATCACCTGATTGTTAATTAAATCTGAATTTTTTGTGCGTAATCTTTATGAATGTCTGAATCTTTCATTAGTTCAAAGTTTTTCGATCTGAGCGTTTTAAGTGTCTCGAAAAAATTCGTCTTTGCGGACTGTTCTGTTTTAGACAGATTATGCCTTTTTATTTTGCATTCTCTCTTTTACTAGTGTTGAGTGAAATTCTTTTTTGGGTTGAAGAGCTTCACATAACATCAGTGGCAGTAGCTAATGTTTAAAGTAACAAGTCATATTGCGTCTTTATAAAACATGTGAGTTTTTGAATATGCACTAACCCTCTAATGAGATTTGCTTTGAGTTTGGTGTGACGGAAGTTTTCAAGGGTCAAGAGAGAAGGATGATATAATAGGATCCAGAAGAGTGAAGAGATTAAGCTTGAGGAGGCTCCCATGGATCTCCCCAGCATATTTCAAGAAGACTCAAGCGTCTAAGCTTGGGGATGCCCAAGGCATCCCCTTCTTCATCGGCAAAATTATCAGGTCATCTCTAGTGAAACTATATTTTAATTATTTCACATCATATGTGCTTTTCTTGGAGCATCTGTGTGCTTTTATTTTCAGTACTTTTATTTTTGCAATAAGCTTGATCACAACATTCTTGATTGGGAGAGAGACACGCTCCGCTTTTTCTTGGAATACTCTTGTTCTTCACTTATATTTGTTGAGTATTCAATTTTCGCGCTGTTTAGCTTCTAGCTCTTGGTTTTCATGTATCTCTTGTCAGAGCTATTAGTTCTTTTGTAGAAAGTACTCTCTTGCTTCACTTATATTTGTTTGGAGAGTTGCTTGGTTAATATGTTGGTTCAGAAAATGTTGCGTGTGGTAGTGGTATAATGAAAACTTGCATAATATTGTAGATCATTGAACTTTGATAACCTGATTCCTTGCTAGTTAATTAAGTTAAAATCATTAGTGGATTATTGTCTTTAAGCTTGTACCGTACTACAAACTCTACTAAAATTGTTGAAGGTGTAGTTGGACTTGATAGCTTTCCATGTCTGAAAAGTGGTTCGTAATAACTAGGTTGTGTGTGAAGGTCGAGGGATCTAACGGGGTACTTGTGCCGCCGTTAACGGCCCTCCTTGGGGTAAATGTTGACCATGCGCTTAATGCTGAACCTGCTAGTTGTTTGCAATAAACTTGTGGTTCTTTTTGACTAATGTTAAGCTACGGTTTTGGCACTTCCACCATCCAAATTTGCTAGCCTCTTCGGTGCTGTGCATTGCCTTTTCTCACATTGAGAGTTGTGCATACTTCGCCAGTACATCCAAAACCCGTGGGAGGACTTCCTTTTGTTCTCCTACACATAAGCCCATACATCTTCCTCAAAACAGCCACCATACCTACCTACCACAGCATTTCCATAGCTGTTCCGAGATATATTGCCATGCAATTTCCATCTTACATTACATGACTTGTTGTCATTTATCATTTATATATTGCTTTGCATGATTCTATATAGCTGATGTGTCGTTTACCCATGTTACGCTGGATCATTGCACATCCTGCTACACTGGCAGAGGCATACAGTTCTATACATCATGTTTTGTTCATTATGAGTTATTTGTACCAAAAGTTGTAATCATATTAGAGTGTTTCCCCCTGCTAGAAAAGAGCCATGGAGGCCATCGAAAAGAGAAACAGAAAAAGAAAAAAAAAGAAAAAAAAGAATAAAGAAAAGGGGGGGGGGGGCAACACTACTATCTTTTATCAAAGTTGTGCTCATGTTTAGCACCTGCTGTTTCATAGTTATCATATTTGTGCTCATGTTTAGCACCTATGCTCCATTTGAGAGAGTTTTCATGTTTTACTAGTATAACTATGTGGGGAATTTACACTATAGAACTTGGGTTGTATATTCCAATGATGAGCTTCCTCAAAAGTGCTCTAGGTCTTTGTGAGCAACCGAGTTGGACACCCCCACTAGTTCCATTGGAGAGCTTTCATACACATATAGCTCTATGTGCATCCGTTGCATGGCAATCACTACTCCTTGCATAGCTTCGATTATAAGACTTCCTCTTGTCTAATGATCACTTATAGCATTGTGAGACTTTCTTCCATTGGCCTTCCAAACCCCCATTAACGTTCTCTTTGACATAACATCCTGGTGCCAATACTAAATGCTTACACTCACTGGTTGAGTAGGCTTCGAAATAGCTGATTCATGACGTGCGTGTTTGAAAGTACATGTGTTGCCCCATGCGTGGTTTTGGTAATTAAAGCAAGCCTAAACCGGAAAAGTTTTAATCGCCTATTCACCCCCCCTCTAGGCGACATCCTTGTCCTTTCAGTGTTTACTTTTACTTGACTGGATCCTTTCTCTAAGTTATGAAAAATTGCTTGATGCTTGGAATTGAAGGATAGAACTCCTACACTGGATATTTAAAACATCTATAATGAACCTTGTACGGTTTCATGTCTTAAAGGCCGTCATTCATGAAAACTTTTAGCTTGTTTAACTATCTTGCTTTATTATCTCTTATTTAATATCAATTATAGACATTTGTTTTGAATGATTTGATCTCAGCTCACTTGCCATTACATCAATATTAGATCAAGATTATGTTGGTAGCATGTCACCTCAAAAATTATATTGTTTTATCGTTTACCTTCTCGAGGACGAGTAGGAACTAAGCTTGGGGATGCTGATACGTCTCAAACGTATCTATAATTTTTGATGTTCCATGCTTGTTTTATATCAATTGCTACATGTTTTATATACACTTTATGTCATTTTTATACATTTTCTGGGACTAACCTATTAACAAGATGCCACAGTGCCAGTTCCTGTTTTCTGCTGTTTTTGTATTCCAGAAAAGCTAGTCAGGAAATATTTTCGGAATTGGACGAAAATTTACGGAGCCCCCTATTTTATCAAGATACACACGGAGTCCGAAGGAGAGACGAAGTGGAGCCACGAGGGGCTCCACACGTGGGCTCGGCACGGCCAAGGGCCCACCGGCGCCCAGGGGTGGTGTGGGCACCCCGTCACCGCCTCGCGACGCCCTTTGGACTATATATTGCCCCTGACCTAAAACTCACGAAAGAATCGGCGATTTCCCCAGAAAAGTTCCAGAGCTCCGCTGCCACCAAAAACCTTTATTCGGGGGACAGAAGTCTCTGTTCCGGCACCCTGCCGGGACGGAGAATTGCCCCCGGAGCCATCTCCATCGACGCCACCGCCTCCATCATCGTCGTTGCTGCCTCCCATGATGAGGAGGGAGTAGTTCTTCATCGGGGCTGAGGGCTCTACCGGTAGCTATGTGGTTTATCTCTCTCTCCCATGGTGTGATCTTTATGTGATCATGAGCTTTGTAATCTAGTTGAATCCATAGATGTTACTCTTCATTATATTATGAATATGCTACTCAAGTGGTTTTATTAATGTAATATCCGGAGTCACCTTTGTCCCACGGTGCGAAGTTGACAGTGTGCGCCCCGTGTGTGGCTCTTAGTCTAAAGATAACAGGAATACTTATCATGAGTTATTATTTGCGTTGGATGTCTCTATGAAATTGTGGTGTTTGTCTCGTACTATTTAGGGCGCTCAAGTTGACAGTGTGGGGTTCCCTAGATGTGGAATGCGACTTTAAGGTGTGTTGTTATAGCCCTACGCAGTGGATTGGTGTTCGTTATCCAACGAGAGAATAATTCAGAGTAGCATAGTGAAGAGGAAATATCTATGTATTCAATTATATTATTATTGTTGAGAGTGTCCACTAGTGAAAGTATGATCCCTAGGCCTTGCTTCTAAGCATTGAAACACCGTTTACAACCAGTTCTGCTACATGTTTGCTTGCTGCCATTTTTATTTCAGATTGCAATTACCACTTATAATCATCCATATCACTTGTATTTTAATATCTCTTCGCCGAACTAGTGCACCTATACACCTGACAAGTGTATTGGGTGTGTTGGGGACACAAGAGACTACTTGTATCTTAATTGCATGGTTGCTTGAGAGGGATATCTTTGACCTCTACCTCCTTGAGTTCGATAAACCTTGGGTGATTCACTTAAGGGAAACTTGCTGCTGTTTTACAAACCTCTGCACTTGGAGGCCCAACACTGTCTACAAGAATCGAAGCGTGCGTAGACATCAAGCTATTTTCTGGCGCCGTTGCCGGGGAGGTAAGGTAAAAGGTACTCACATCCTCCAGCCACTTAGCTATTTTCTAGCACTGTTGCATACGTGTGAGTGCTCGAAGGTATTTCCTTTAGATTCTGCAATTATATGTTTTTGTTTCTTGTTTTTATTTTACTAGTTAGGCTTAATGGAAAACAACAAAAAAATTAGAGATCTTTATGAAATTTATCTTGAATTAGGACATGATGCTTTTGAAGAGAAAATTAAAAAACCTATGGAAAATTATTTGCATGATGGTAGCAATGTTATTACTAAATGCTTTGAACACCATTATTGCTAATGCTATGCAAAGCTCTAAGCTTGGGGAAGCTGGTTTTGATGAATATGATATTTTCAGTCCCCCAAGTTTTGAGGAGAAAATTTTCTTTGATGATACTTTGCCTCCAATTTATGATGATTATAATGATAGTGGTATTTTGGTGCCACCTGCTATGGAGGATAAAGTTTATTATGATTATACTATGCCTGCAATTTATGATGATTACAATGATGGTTGTGATAGTTTTACTCCCACTATTTATGTGGAGAGTAATGATAATTTTATGCATGTGGATCATGATAAGAATGCTTTATGTGATAGCTATATTGTTGAGTTTATTCATGATGCCACTGAAAATTATTTTGAGAGAGGAAAATATGGGTATAGAAATCTTCATGTTATTAAATTTCTCTCTTTGTGATGAAAGTTTTGAGCTTTCTCTTGTGTTGCTTTTATTTGCTGGATACTTTAAGACCTACTGGTCCTTATGAGAGAGGGAGACACGATTTCATATATCACAATAATATTAAGTCTCCTCTCTTTATGTTGAATTTTTGAATTTACACTTGTTTTGCCTTCCTATGCTAGTCACTTTGTTCTTCATTGACTTGTTTTCTTACAAGGCTCCTATGCATAGGAAGAGTGTTAGATTTAAACATGTTTTATATATGCTTCTTGATGCTCTCTTTTATGTTTCAACTCTCATCTTTATGTGAGCATCATAAAAATCACTATGCCTAGCTAAAAGGCGTTAAAGAAAAGCGCTTATGGGAGGCAACCCATTATTTTTATTTCTGCAATTTTTCTTTATTTGAGTCAATGAGTTTGTTTACTTCTGTAGCAACTCCTTTGTATCTTTACTTTCTTGCATTGTTGTGCCAAGAGTAGCCTCTAGTGTTAAGATGATGCTTAATTTTGATTGCTGCGCAGAAACAGATTTTTGCTGTTCACTGTACGAAATTTCTGAAATCACCTGATTGTTAATTAAATCTGAATTTTTTTGTGCGTAATCTTTATGAATGTCTGAATCTTTCATTAGTTCAAAGTTTTTCGATCTGAGCGTTTTAAGTGTCTCGAAAAAATTCGTCTTTGCGGACTGTTCTGTTTTAGACAGATTATGCCTTTTTATTTTGCATTCTCTCTTTTACTAGTGTTGAGTGAAATTCTTTTTTGGGTTGAAGAGCTTCACATAACATCAGTGGCAGTAGCTAATGTTTAAAGTAACAAGTCATATTGCGTCTTTATAAAACATGTGAGTTTTTGAATATGCACTAACCCTCGAATGAGATTTGCTTTGAGTTTGGTGTGACGGAAGTTTTCAAGGGTCAAGAGAGAAGGATGATATAATAGGATCCAGAAGAGTGAAGAGATTAAGCTTGAGGAGGCTCCCATGGATCTCCCCAGCATATTTCAAGAAGACTCAAGCGTCTAAGCTTGGGGATGCCCAAGGCATCCCCTTCTTCATCGGCAAAATTATCAGGTCATCTCTAGTGAAACTATATTTTAATTATTTCACATCATATGTGCTTTTCTTGGAGCATCTGTGTGCTTTTATTTTCAGTACTTTTATTTTTGCAATAAGCTTGATCACAACATTCTTGATTGGGAGAGAGACACGCTCCGCTTTTTCTTGGAATACTCTTGTTCTTCACTTATATTTGTTGAGTATTCAATTTTCGCGCTGTTTAGCTTCTAGCTCTTGGTTTTCATGTATCTCTTGTCAGAGCTATTAGTTCTTTTGTAGAAAGTACTCTCTTGCTTCACTTATATTTGTTTGGAGAGTTGCTTGGTTAATATGTTGGTTCAGAAAATGTTGCGTGTGGTAGTGGTATAATGAAAACTTGCATAATATTGTAGATCATTGAACTTTGATAACCTGATTCCTTGCTAGTTAATTAAGTTAAAATCATTAGTGGATTATTGTCTTTAAGCTTGTACCGTACTACAAACTCTACTAAAATTGTTGAAGGTGTAGTTGGACTTGATAGCTTTCCATGTCTGAAAAGTGGTTCGTAATAACTAGGTTGTGTGTGAAGGTCGAGGGATCTAACGGGGTACTTGTGCCGCCGTTAACGGCCCTCCTTGGGGTAAATGTTAACCATGCGCTTAATGCTGAACCTGCTAGTTGTTTGCAATAAACTTGTGAGTTCTTTTTGACTAATGTTAAGCTACGGTTTTGGCACTTCCACCATCCAAATTTGCTAGCCTCTTCGGTGTTGTGCATTGCCTTTTCTCACATTGAGAGTTGTGCATACTTCGCCAGTACATCCAAAACCCGTGGGAGGACTTCCTCTCGTTCTCCTACACATAAGCCCATACATCTTCCTCAAAACAGCCACCATACCTACCTACCACAGCATTTCCATAGCTGTTCTGAGATATATTGCCATGCAATTTCCATCTTACATTACATGACTTGTTGTCATTTATCATTTATATATTGCTTTGCATGATTCTATATAGCTGATGTGTGGTTTACCCATGTTACACTGGCAGAGGCATACAGTTCTATACATCATGTTTTGTTCATAATGAGTTATTTGTACCAAAAGTTGTAATCATATTAGAGTGTTTCCCCCTGCTAGAAAAGAGCCATGGAGGCCATCGAAAAGAGAAACAGAAAAAGAAAAAAATAGAAAAAAAGAATAAAGAAAAGGGGGGGCAACACTACTATCCTTTATCAAAGTTGTGCTCATGTTTAGCACCTACTGTTTCATAGTTATCATATTTGTGCTCATGTTTAGCACCTATGCTCTATTTGAGAGAGTTTTCATGTTTTGCTAGTATAACTATGTGGGGAATTTACACTATAGAACTTGGTTTGTTTATTCCAATGATGTGCTTCCTCAAAAGTGCTCTAGGTCTTTGTGAGCAACCGAGTTGGACACCCCCACTAGTTCCATTGGAGAGCTTTCATACACATATAGCTCTATGTGCATCCGTTGCATGGCAATCACTACTCCTTGCATAGCTTCGATTATAAGACTTCCTCTTGTCTAATGATCACTTATAGCTTTGTGAGACTTTCTTCCATTGGCCTTCCAAACCCCCATTAACGTTCTCTTTGACATAACATCCTGGTGCCAATACTAAATGCTTACACTCACTGGTTGAGTAGGCTTCGAAACAGCTGATTCATGACGTGCGTGTTTGAAAGTACATGTGTTGCCCCATGCGTGGTTTTGGTAATTAAAGCAAGCCTAAACCGAAAAAGTTTTAATCGCCTATTCACCCCCCTCTAGGCGACATCCTTGTCCTTTCAGTGTTTACTTTTACTTGACTGGATCCTTTCTCTAAGTTATGAAAAATTGCTTGATGCTTGGAATTGAAGGATAGAACTCCTACACTGGATATTTAAAACATCTATAATGAACCTTGTACGGTTTCATGTCTTAAAGGCCGTCATTCATGAAAACTTTTAGCTTGTTTAACTATCTTGCTTTATTATCTCCTATTTAATATCAATTATAGACACTAGTCGTCAACCCGTGCATCCGCACGGGCTATTTTCTTACTAATCATTTGTAACAAATTAATGTAATAGAACTTTTCGTTTGAATCATGATTCCAAGTTTTTGGTTTAAATTTATATAACCAAATGTGAGTACCATACTTTGAGTAAATTCATATATGCCATAGCTGTTTTTCAAAAAAAACTTAAATATTAATTGCACATGTATACGCTCTAATTTTGTAAACAAATAATCAAATAATTAAGAAGATTGTCGACCTTAGATCTTCTTTGATTATTGATTAATTAGTTACATTTAAAAATTTCCAGCCAGTACTATAGCCTCGCAAGAAAAAGACAAAAGAAAAAAGAGAGAAAGAGAACAAAAGCTATATACATGACACTAACACACACAAAATCAGCTCGTTCCCGTAGCTGCTGCTTCTGGTTGTGTGACCGTGTGGCCGGCATCAGTACATCAGCTATTCGTTGGAATATTCTTGAGTCGTAGCTGTGGCTATGCCCTGGCAGATTCTAGCATGCATTCGCTACACCTTACATAATCAGCGTGGCAAAGCATTGTGAATCTTTCAGTTTGCCGGAGATGTTTTTACACCAAGCATGCAAAGGTTTTAGTTAGTCAGAGCTAATTATTCTGGTTGTGGTATTTTGCAAACAGTCATGTAGAGAAACTGCAAGCAGTGATTCAAAATGCACATATTTTGCTCAGCAAAAATCAATACTACTTCAAAATATGTTAGATCATGGGCTCCGAAGTATGTAGGGAATCAAGGGTAAACGGCTTAACATATTGAGACTGGCATGACCTATGACAGTCTACAGTCAGTTTTACTGTTACAAACTACCTGGATATGCCTTAACAGTAAGAAGATTTTACTCCTGCTTTGTGGCACTCCTATCTATACTGCCCAACTGTTACACTTCTTAAGGCACAAAAATCAGTGGCCAAATTAGCCAATGCAATAGACTGAGATGACATAGGTATGGTATATTGCGAGGGAAGGAATGGCAACCGTGAGGGTGTCAACATAAAATAAAATTCCGAGGGAATATGCCATTCTTACATAATATTGAGTTGGATCATTATTTTCTTTAATAAATAAATATAAAGGAACACCAAGGAATTTCAGTATCATCTAATCTCAAATGTTAATTGGGAAAGAGAAAAGCAGAAAGTGCAGTTTAGTCCAAGATACAAACGTCCACTTACATTGACAATTAACTAACTGAAGAACAATGCCATCACAGTCCAGCGTCATCAGGTATCTGGCTATATTTGATAATTAAGCTGCAGGAAAGGATTTTAAAACACTACGGCAATATCTCCTATCCATTTAGTAAACACTAATTCTTGACATATGCAAACATGGCATGGACGAAGAACACGATGGTCTATAGTTAAGAATATGTAGATTAACTTTTTACTGCCATCAATTCACCAACATACGATGTCACTGATTTGGAAAGTGAAAATGGAGGTCGAGCTACATGTCCTTCGGTTTTCTAAAAAACATAATTTAACCTGCATTTTTGTGTTTAATTTTTTTTAGAAACATTCCTAGGTGTAGAGTCCTACAACTGCGCAAAACTTTTAATGAAAACTTCGTTTGTATTTTGGCCTGGCCATAAAGTCAAACGTGCATCTCGACATTATCTATATGTACGATTTTTCTTTCAATTAGCCAGATTCAATTTCATTTTGGAAATCAAGCTACATGTAGCAGCCTCCAAAATGCCCTTTTGACAACGATGCAGTATCTTCCACATATTTATTTTATCAATTTGTAATATAAAGCATATGCCGCTATCATTTCATCAATAGTTTTGGCTCGTTAATTAATTGGTGAAAAAACAATCTTTCAGTGACAAATGATCGACACTAATATAATCGACCAAGAAGGCATACTAATATATGGTCTACATGGTAAATGTGAAGAACCAATCTTTTATAGTTCTTATATCCTGTTGTGGCAAACTCTGAAATTAAGGCGTATAAAAAACAAAAGGCATAATCTTTGACATTAAACTTAAAAATTACAGTGAAGGCCAAATTACAACTATTTAATCACGGTATATTCCAGTTAACTGCATTTAGAAATCGTTGATTACACAACAATTTCATTGAATCGTTTAAAAAAAATCAATGAATCCGCAGTATTCCACTGCAATGATTTCTCCTGCTTTTGAAATATGCACACGGTGGAATGAATTTTGCTCATTGACGCTAGCTTCATTAATTCTG
Organism: Poa pratensis; assembly: GCA_947311845.1. Lineage (NCBI taxonomy): Eukaryota > Viridiplantae > Streptophyta > Magnoliopsida > Poales > Poaceae > Poa > Poa pratensis. Next base: position 92,684,101 of record CAMZMU010000096.1, read on the forward strand.
AGACCTTTACCGTTTTTTTCCTTTTTGTTTCATGCAGAAGGCGTCGCGGCCGCCGGAGACTTGCAGCTTTTTTTTTTCTTTTTTTTTTGCTAGGGGACCGGAGACTTGCAGCTGATCGTAGCTGTTTTAGCTTCCGCACCGGCGGACTACTTTCTTCTCTCGATTCCTGTAAATCAGCAAATATTGCAGTGCAATGCTACGATCAGCTATTTAAATCTGCATTGGAAAAGTTTTGTTTCGCTCACCATGTGCAGGTACTGCGCGCTCTCATATGCTGTCTACACATCACGATGGTGCGCATGCCCATGTCGGACAATCATGAAAGCAGAATCGATCGATCAACCAAAGTCCATCCTGTTGCACTTGCGAGATCGTTGATTGTCGTTAGCAAACAGCTGCCGGCAATGACATTGAATAAGAGGACGCAGATGGTCGAGATGTGCATGATCGATCAATCAACATGTCCATCAGACATGAGCAGGATTGTCGTTTTTTCTGGTCGGCGAGCAAAATCAGACGCCGGCGGCGGATGCGAAAACGTGAGCGCCGCAGTTGTATATTGGTGAGGCAGAATCGATGGAGGAGCCTGTAGTGGATACAATTATGCAGACGTGCAGGTGGGATAGAACACAATGACTCTTTACTTCATCGACAGCGGTAGATAGCTAATAAGAGAGATCGGATGGCTAATATGTTTAGTTGCTGAGGATTAACGTGGAGCCTCCGTTGGTGCCTCCAATTAGTAAATATAGAATTTGTTTTCAATGATTTGATCTCAGCTCACTTGCCATTACATCAATATTAGATCAAGATTATGTTGGTAGCATGTCACCTCAAAAATTATATTGTTTTATCGTTTACCTTCTCGAGGACGAGTAGGAACTAAGCTTGGGGATGCTGATACGTCTCAAACGTATCTATAATTTTTGATGTTCCATGCTTGTTTTATATCAATTGCTACATGTTTTATATACACTTTATGTCATTTTTATACATTTTCTGGACTAACCTATTAACAAGATGCCACAGTGCCAGTTCCTATTTTCTGCTGTTTTTGTATTCCAGAAAAGCTAGTCAGGAAATATTCTCGGAATTGGACGAAAATTTACGGAGCCCCCTATTTTTATCAAGATACACACGGAGTCCGAAGGAGAGACGAAGTGGAGCCACGAGGGGCTCCACACGTGGGCTCGGCGCGGCCAAGGGCAAACCGGCGCCCAGGGGTGGTGTGGGCACCCCGTGCACCGCCTCGCGACGCCCTTTGGACTATATATTTCCCCTGACCTAAAACTCACGAAAGAATCGGCGATTTCCCCAGAAAAGTTCCAGAGCTCCGCTGCCACCAAAAACCCTAATTCGGGGGATAGAAGTCTCTGTTCCGGCACCCTGCCGGGACGGAGAATTGCCCCCGGAGCCATCTCCATCGACGCCACCGCCTCCATCATCGTCGTTGCTGCCTCCCATGATGAGGAGGGAGTAGTTCTTCATCGGGGCTGAGGGCTCTACCGGTAGCTATGTGGCTTATCTCTCTCTCCCATGGTGTGATCTTTATGTGATCATGACCTTTGTAATCTAGTTGAATCCATAGATGTTACTCTTCATTATATTATGAATATGCTACTCAAGTGGTTTTATTAAAGTAATATCCGGAGTCACCTTTGTCCCACGGTGCGAAGTTGACAGTGTGCGCCCCGTGTGTGGCTCTTAGGCTAAAGATAACAAGAATACTTATCATGAGTTATTATTTGCGTTGGATGTCTCTATGAAATTGTGGTGTTTGTCTAGTACTATTTAGGGCGCTCAAGTTGACAGTGTGGGGTTCCCTAGATGTGGAATGCGACTTTAAGGTGTGCTGTTATAGCCCTACGCAGTGGATTGGTGTTCGTTATCCAACGAGAGAATAATTCAGAGTAGCATAGTGAAGAGGAAATATCTATGTATTCAATTATATTATTATTGTTGAGAGTGTCCAATAGTGAAAGTATGATCCCTATGCCTTGTTTCTAAGCATTGAAACACCGTTTACAACCAGTTCTGCTACATGTTTGCTTGCTGCCATTTTTATTTCAGATTGCAATTACCACTTATAATCATCCATATCACTTGTATTTTAATATCTCTTCGCTGAACTAGTGCACCTATACACCTGACAAGTGTATTGGGTGTGTTGGGGACACAAGAGACTTCTTGTATCTTAATTGCAGGGTTGCTTGAGAGGGATATCTTTGACCTCTACCTCCCTGAGTTCGATAAACCTTGGGTGATTCACTTAAGGGAAACTTGCTGCTGTTCTACAAACCTCTGCACTTGGAGGCCCAACACTGTCTACAAGAATAGAAGCGTGCGTAGACATCAGACAGCCGTCCACTTGTAGCCAGAAGCCGGTGGGTTTGGCTTCCTCCATTGTCGACGCAAAGGAATCCGCAGGAGAAGTCGGCTGCGGTGCCTGCGGTTCAGATCCACGATGAAATCGAACGACGCGAAGCCAGTGTGGACCATGCTCCTTGGAGTAGGAGCAGCGGAGCAGCGGCCACCACGACCGCCACGACCGCGAATCCCACGACCTCGTGGAGCGGCCCGACCACGGTTGGAAGGGCCACTCTCCGCAGCAGCTGAAGAAGAACGGGGACGCCTAACTCCTCTCTTTGCCTCGCCATTGGCTGTGGCGGCTTGTGGGGAGGTACGGAGTTGGGATGTGGAAGAAAATGGATGAAGGTGCAAGGGGCGCACCGAGCTTTTATAGCCTCGGCGGCGCCTTCGTCAGGGGTCTCCTTGTTTTCTCCGTTACTGGGAATCGAGGAGGCCATCGTAGTTACTCCCCCAAGTGGAGCAGCTCCAAGACCATCAAGACGATTGACGCAACAAAGCAGAGAACACCAGATGCCCGGGGACCCACTTTGACCTATCTTTAGCTCATAGCCCCGGCAGCTGGGGCAAGAGCAGCCGGGACCATGCCCGGGGGCTACTGTCGCAGCAGTGGAACATGGGGTTCCCTAGTGCTGCCAAAGTGAGTCCACCCCATGTGGGCCCAAGATGAAGATGGACAAGGCCAAGACCTAAGTCAGGTTGGCGGGTTCACTGTCCAACACCTCAGAGACCAAACAAGACCTACATCGACAAAGGGCTCCGGTCCTGGGGGCCTGCCGGGTCCCCGAACCATGTGGGAAGACAAGGAGGTCTCCGAGAGCCCGAGTTCCCGGCAGGAGGCCAGGCTCCCTCTCGGGTACCTCTCCATACCACTGTGGATAAGCTCTCCACCTCATGCTAGAAGACCTCAGAAGACTTGGGAAGGAAGGCGATGGTGGCGCGGGTTGGAGACACAGCCCGTCACTACCAGGAAACTGCCTTTCTATAGAAAGGCATTTTGTGGCGTACCAAAACGTGCGTGCGCCACAAAAAAGATTCTGTGGCGCACCATACTACGTGCGCCACAGAATGTGTGCACATTTTATGGCGCATGCAGCTCAAATGCACCACTGAAAGTGCACATTCTGTGGCGCACGCTTTGAGATGCGCCACAAAAAATGTGTAGGCCCCACCACCAATAATTGAATTTCGAATTCTGGGGTCATTTATGTGGCGCATGCGCAAAGATGCGCCACAGAATTCATGCTTTCTGTGGCGCACGGTGGTCCATGCGCCACAAAATCACACATTTCTGTGGCGCACCCACAAGGATGCGCCACAGAATTATGTGACTTAGCCGTTTTTCTTGCCTTTCTTCTTTCTCTTCCTTACTAACTGCACATAGCACACACTCGCGAGACGCTCGAGCCCACTCGCCGTCGCCGCCCACTCGCCGCCCACTCGCCGTCCTCGCGCAGCCGCCAATGCCCCCGCCTCGGGCCGCCGCCAACGCCCCCGCCTCGGCCTCACCCAACCCGCCCCGCCCCCGCCTCGGCCTCGAGCCTGCCGTCGACCTCGAACCCGCACCGACCTCGGACCTGCCGTCCGCCGCCGTCCTCGAACCCGCGACCTCTCCTGCGCCGCCGCCCTCGACACCACCTCCCTCGGACCCTCTCCATCCCCTCCCCGATCGAGGTGCTGCTCCTCTTCCATCCCTCTCTCTCCTCTCCACACCTGCACATAAGGTGTTTGGTGAAATGCTAGGTTAGTGGCAGTAGATTGTTAGACAAATTGAGTAGCAGCAGTAGCAGTAGAAGGAGTAGCAGTAGATTGTTAGTTGCTTGCTTAGTCCTAGGTTAGTTAAGTTTCTAGGATATTGCCAGGTTAGTGTTAGGTTAGTTTAGTTGTTAGTTGTTAGTTGCTCGGTTAGTTGCTAAAACGTGACAAGGGAACAACTAGGAGGGTTAGGTATGGTTTGGTAACATCGGGAACACCAGGAAAATCGGGAACATCGGGAAAATCGGGAAAATCGAGAACATCGGGAAAATCGGGAAAATCGGGAACATCGGGAACATCGGGAAAATCGGGAAAATCGGGAACATCGGGAAAATCGGGAACATCGGGAACATCGGGAAAATCGGGAACATCGGGAACATCGGAAAAATCGGGAACATCGGGAACATCGGGAAACATCGGGAAACATTTAATTTTATGCAGCTTTTTATGTAATATGACTTGTATGACTCAGATCGTTTTCTTGTTTCTGCTTCAAGTTCATGATCCTTTTCTTCTTTTTTGGTTGTACAGGTGCAGAGGTTCTTGTGTGTGCTTCAAGTTCAGGAAGACGCCCTTTGGTGAGCTATTGGTACCCCGATCGATTTGTGTGTGCTTGTGTTGATCTGTGCTACCACGACCATCGTGTCGTGGTTGTTTGTGCTCCGACCATCGTGTCATGGAGATGCCGGTGATACGGTGAATCACACGTTCGTTGGGAGACCCCAAGAGGAAGGTATGATGCAGTTCAGCAGCAAGTTTTCCCTCAGTATGAAACCAAAGTTATCGAACCAGTAGGAGCAGCAACTCTTCAGAAGGTTGTTGGCGGCTCGCACGGCGCAACGCGATCACCAACGTGGAATCTGCACACAACACAATCAAAGTACTTTGCCCCCAACGAAACAGTGAGGTTGTCAATCTCACCGGCTTGCTGAAAACAAAGGATTAAACGTCTCGTGTGGAAAATGAGTATTAAATTGCAAAGATTGAAAAAGAAACAGTTTGCAGTTTGTGGTTGTTTAATCAGTGTAAAAGAATGGACCAGGGTCCACAGTTCACTAGTGGTGTCTCTCCATAAAAGATAACTAACATGCTGGGTGAACAAATTAAAGCTGGGCAATTGACAAATAGTGAGCGCATGACAATGCATAAATATGACATGATGATTACTATGGTATTTAATTGGGCATTACGACATAATACATAGACCGTTATCCAACAGCGTCTATGACTAATAATCCACTGCCGGGTTGTCATCCGAGTCCCCCGTTGGTATTAAGTTGCAAGCAACGGATAATTGCATTAAGTAAAGTGCGTAATGTAAACAAACACATATGCCTGTGGACATAGCATCGTTAGGTTACCCCTAGTGGCAACAGCACATCCACAACCGTAGAACTTTCTGTCACTGTTCCAGATTAAACGGAGGCATGAACCCACTATCTAGCATAAATACTCTCTCTTGGAGTTACAAGCATCTACTTGGCCAAAGCATCTACTAGTAACGGAAAGCATGCAGGATCATAAATAACATGGGGCATGGATTGATAATCAACTTGACATAGTATTCAATATTCATCGGATCCCAGCAAACACAACATGTAGCATTACAATAATATGATCTTGATCATGTAGGGCAGATCACAAGATCTAAACATGATGGCACAAATTGGAGAGACAACCATCTAGCTACTGCTATGGACCCGTAGTCCAAGGATGAACTACTCACGCATCACTCCGGAGGCAGGCATGGCGATGTAGAAGCCTCCGGTGACGATTCCCCTCTCCGGCAGGGTGCCGGGAAGAGGTTCTGGACCCTCCCGAGCTAGGGTTGACGGCGGCGGCGTCTCTGGAACTTTTCGTGGATATTGGCTCAAGCACTTAGGGTTATTTTCTCGGGGGGAATAAGTAGGCGAAAGGGCGGCGGCTGGAGACCCCGAGGGGCCCACACCACCATAGGGCGCGGCGGAAGGGGGGCCCGTGCCCTGGTGGCGTGTGGCTTCCTGGTGGCCCTCCTCTGTTGCTCCTTTGCTCCATCTGGTGTGTTCTGGCAAAATAGCATCCCCGTGAAGTTTCGTCCAATTCCGAGAATATTTCCAGACTATCTTTTCTGGAATACAAAAACATCAGAAAACAGGAACTGGCACTTCGGCATCTTGTTAATAGGTTAGTCCCAAAAAATGTATAAAAGTGCCATAAAGTAGATGCAAAACATGTAGCAATTGGTATAAAACAAGCATGGAACATCAAAAATTATAGATACGTTCGAGACGTATCAGCCGGCCGGATATGCCGGCCGGAGATGTGGATTTTTTGTGAAATGTCTGCAGGTACCCCGAGAGGCCCTTGAGTTTGCCGGAACGTCGATTAACTTCCGTTACGGCAAATTCGGGAACTCCATATGTCCCTTTTTTTTGCAAAGGTCATGCCAAATTTTTTCGTGAATTTTGGCATGACTTTGCTAAAAATAGGACATGATTTGTGAAATGTCTGCAGGTACCCATGAGGCCCTTGAGTTTGCCAGAACGTCAATTAACTTCCATTCCGGCAAATTCGGGTACTCCATATGTCCCTTTTTTAGCAAAGGTCGTGCCAAATTTTTTCGTGAATTTTGGCATGACTTTGCTAAAAATAGGACATATAGTTGTGTAGCTTAGATTGTAGATAATTTAAGTTGTGAGGGTTTATTATTTACTTACAAATTGTGTTTTTAGTTTATTGTTCTCGGCGATGGTGTCACTGTTGGACCAGAGTGGCGATGTCCGCGACTGGACTCCGCCGGGCTGGCACTGGGAGGTGCTACCTTCCGGGACGCGTATCTTGGTGAGGAATCCGGGTGACGCTGTCGACCCAGATCTTTTTGGTGGCGGTCGCGTGGGCCATGCTCGGTGCAAAGGGAGCCGGCCCCGAGGAGGTGGTACGTCGCCATATCAGGGAGGAGGACGAGCACGTCTGTCGCTACATGTATTTGTTGGATAGGCAGTACAACAATGGATTGTCGTTTCTTCAGAGAGTTCCTCATCACGTGAGCTATGACACTGCGAGGGTTCCTTATCTTTGGATGCGCAGCGCCCGCTGCTCAGGACCCGGTCGAAGTTAGTTTGAGAGGTTCATGCATGGGAGAGATGTATTAGTGATATTATTCGCGATGTATTAGGGTTAAATAAACATGGACCAAATTATTCATGTGATCAAGATGTATTAGTTATACTTTTGCATATTTGATCAATGTCCCTACATGCATGAATATAATTTTGGCATGATTTTGCTAAAAATAATTTTAGTTCTGTTCATTGGTTTATATTATGTAATTTCCACATTGTGTAGTTTGTAGTATATAGTTGTGAAGTTTTTTGATTCTAATGAATTTGTTTTTAATATGTTTTAGTTTCACGGAATGGCCGGGTTTAATGGTGTGAGGGCGTCCTATAGGAAGAAGCTTGGTCGGTACGTGTATGGATGTCAGATCCATATCAACAAGAGGAAGCACTGGGCTGGGCAGTTTGATACAGCGGAGGAGGCGGCGCGCGCCTATGATTATTTCGCCGTACACGAGTACGGTGATAAGAAGAAAGATAAGGATCTGAACTACCCAGCGGATCGCCACCGTGTGAATGAGTACATACCGGAGGGGATCAGACAGGTGGAAATGGCCAAGGAGAAGGAGCACAGGTTGGCTGAGGCGCAGATCGCACGTCGCAACGCACGCCCCCAGGACGACCCGTATGTGAGGCATCTCCTGCAGAACGAGCCAAACTTGATGTCCTACCAGCAGTTCGGCGCTAGTCCTTTTGACGGTGCTGGTCCTTCGTACGGCACCGGTCCTTCCCACGGCGCCGGTCCTACTGACGATGACATCAATTCTGTTGGGATCTGGGCGGAGGAGGAGGAGCAGCAGGAGGAGGACTGGGAGAAGGACTGGGATTCCGACTCTGAGCAGCGGCGGCAGAAGCGGCAGCAGGAGCGACACCAGGAGTGGGAGGAGCGGCAGCAGCAGCGGCACCAGGAGTGGCAGGAGTCGGAGCAGCAGCTACTGCGGATGTTCGGGCTGCCGAACCCCGATGCTTATCACCACAGCGACCCTAGGCACTGGGTCGAGGTGAATAGGCGGGATGGCGTACCTCCGTTCCGCACTCTTCGGGTCGGTCGTGGGGGAGCGAGGACACTGATGACCCCGCAGATCCGATGTTCTGGGCCAAGATGAATAGTCCTAGGGACGACGACCCATAGAGCGACTTGTCCACTTCTTTCCGTATTATGTTTTATGTTGACTTGTCCACTTATCTATGTAGACTGATGTTTCCACTGTACTTGGTTAAGACTAATGTTTTATTTTCATGCATCACATGGTTGACTTGTCCACTTATATTGACTTTCATGTGGTTGTTTGTGCTCCGACCATCGTGTCGTGGAGATGCCGGCCGGAGATGTGGATTTTTTTCTTATATTTGGTGTACTAACTTCGACGTTTTTTTTCTTATAGTTGTGAACATGGCTGACAATAACGAGGCCGGGGGTTCTCGAACAGGAGGCGAGGAACTGATAGAGGAAAATAGTATGATTCAGACGGTCATCGCACAGGCAGTGACAAAGACGTTCACGTCGCTCTTTCCTACCGCCTGTGAGGGTGTCAGGGTTTGGATTGAGGGAGGGAAAAAAGGGCCTCCCCCAGTGATCAGCTTCGGCTCCAACAACTACTCAATCAATGTGGCTACAGAAGATGCACCCCCAGCATCCCCAGAGGTAAAGAAGAAGAAGCACAGGAAGAGAAGTAAGCCAGCTGCTAAGACGACTATCCGGGGGTATGAAGACATGGTATCACCCCGTGCGGATGGCGTGACCCGAGTTCATGAAGCTGGTCAACCGATCCTGTCTCGGGACCTGCTCCGCCTCGCAGGCGGATGCATGCTTCCTTTGCAAAGAAGAGGATCCAAATTACCCAGTGTTCACTGTCAAGGTGCCAAATGACTTGGCCGACTTCGTCCATGAAGCCCCCGCGGATCTGTTCTTCATATCTTACGAGGACCTCTTCAAGCTGTTTCACTATAGACGGCTGGACTATAACTTGGTCCGCCTATACGCGCTCAACCAGGCGATGAGGATCAGGAGAGATAATACCCCGTACGTCAAGGTAGTGGATCCCTACTACATGCGCGACAACCAGCTGGTGGAAGGATCAACGACACGGGCCATGGCCACGGAGTTCCTCTAGAGAATCATGCTGACCAACCAGGATAAGAACAGCCTTCTTCTGCCTTTCTTTTCCGAGTAAGTACACATCCGGTCGCCGCCGTCATATCTTATGCTTTCTTATAGATTTCTTCCGTTGTTGATCCTTTCCAACATTCCGTTTCAATTGTGTTGAGCAGGGAGAAGTACTGCATACTCATCGTCCTAAGCCCGAGGTGGTCCATTGCCACTTATTTCGACTCGGGGAGTCTTAAAGACTACACCAGAATAAAGGGTGTTCTCGATGAGGCTCTCGAGGTCTATGCCCAAATGGGAGGCCACTTCCACAAAGATAAGAATGGGGAACATTTCACGAAGGACAACAAACACAGTTTCCGGCATGGGACCAGGTTCCATTGCATCAAGCATGTGCCTGGCAGCGTGAAGGATGCCTTCTACGTCCTCCATCACATTAAAGGGTTTGTTCGGGATGCAGAGCAAACGAGGTGGCCATCGAGTCTCCAAGAATGGACCAAACTTAGTGGGGAAATGACCGACACTGACCTTAGAGAAGACTTCCATCGCATCCAGATGCAGTTATCGCAAATCATCATGGAAGATGTCATGACAGAAGGGGGTCCTTACACAACGCCAGAGGTAGGATGTATTATAAAAGAAAGCCTTGCCTCACTCGATAGAAGTGCTTCTTTATTTTATTTATTATAGACTTATCCACTTAATTAGATGAATAAATCATACTCTATTTATATTATTAACCAAATATATATCCCAATCCATCTTCAGGGTTGTCTAAGTGGGAGATCGAAGAACGCCTAGACAGGCAAAATGACATGAGGACGTGGATGACGAAAGACTGCTATAAACCATTCCCGGAGCCGATCAAGAAGAAGGCTCAATCCTACCCGTGGAGCTAGACGTGTTCTCCATCATCGCCGATGTACTCAATTTGATCCTAGTGTAGACAGTGGACACTTCATTTGTAACGTGTGAAACGATGAAGTTTTGTATCAACCATTTGTGTAAAAATTCCGCACTTGTCAATTCTACATGTATGTTATCTCGGGATATAAGTAATTTGATGACATAGTAATGTGTTTTTTTTCATATACCTGTCAAAATATATTATTTTTTCCATTATATCTGTATAAATACTGTAATATACCTGCATTCCTGTAATATACCTGTATTTGTACAGCGGGCAGCAGCAAATTCCAAACACCTGTACAGAAATTCTGTGGCGCATGGTTTTTTGTTCTGTGGCGCACCCTTTTCTGTGGCGCACCCCCTGAGGATGCGCCACTAAACACGTTTCTGTGGCGCATGGATCAGCGTGCGCAACAGAATGTTGGGATTTCTGTGGCGCACCCAGTGCGCCACAGAATTCACATTTTTGTGGCGACAATTCTGTGGCGGCACCACCATGGGCCACAGAAAGTCATTTTTGGTGCGCCACAGAAAGGCTTTTCCCTGGTAGTGCGTGGTGGTGTCAGCCACTGTCCACCCCAAGGCGGACGCTCCCACCAAATCCAAAGGAGACGCTAGGCTGAGAAGAGGCCACGTCTCCCCATAACCCAGCTGTGGAGGGTCCTTCCCGCCGAAGGCCCCTCGTGCCCCTCACGAGACCCTGTGGTATCCCCTTAGCCTATAAAAGGAGGACCAAGGCACGGAGGAAAGAAGGAACAGGTCGAACTAGAGCAAGACTAGACTAGGGCTACAAGGGTAGAGGGGAAGGTGATCTCCTCCGGGTCAGGATCTGTCCTTCTTCTACCTCCAGCCAAAACCCTTCCGGGTACCCTGTCCGGAAGCCTCCATTGTAAGCCACAATATGAAGAACCCATCAATCCAGACATGCAGGAGTAGGGCTTTTAGCCTCCGAGCGGCCTGAACCTGGGTAGCTCCTTGTGTCCCTTTGGTTGCATGCTTTGATCGTGGAGAGGAGAGCTTGATCATGGCCTCACCCGAGAGACGATTCTCAGCGTCCTTCGCGCCCCGTGCCGAACCTAAAAGGGGGTATCCTCTACTCCCGGTGTCCGTGGTTCGAGACACGACAACGCAGATGACACATTGATCATAATGCCTGCCTGTCTGAATTAGATCAATATTATGAAGGAGATTCTCAACAAATATGCCATGTCCACTGGGCTGCAAATTAACTATGCTAAATCTCTCATGATCCCAATAAATCATGATGAGAATATGGCTGATCAAATGGCTTAGATCATTGGCTGCACTAGGGGATCCATGCCATTCACATATTTGGCTCTGCCTTTGGGAACCACTAAACCCACGGTTATGGAGTTGATGCCCTTGGTTAACAGGATTGAGAGAAAACTCACTGCCACCTTTATGATGTGACCTATAGTTGGCGTACAACAGTGATTATTTCATTGCTGACCTCGATGTGTATGTTTCATATGTGTTGTATTCAAACTCCACCAAAGATAATGGAGCATATAGAAAAGATCAGGCGGCACTGCTTATGGAATAAGAAAACAGAAGAGGGAGAGAAATGCAATGCACTCATTGCTTGGGACAAGGTATGTAGGTCGAAGGATAAAGGAGGACTGGGTGTTCTAAACGTGAAGATCCAAAATGAAGCTTTGCTCTTGAAGTTCTTCCATAAATTCTACAATAAAGAAGACACTCCATGGGTAACACTAATTTGGAGAGCTTATTATGAAGAGAAAGTTCCTCATGCATTGGAACCATGTGGCTCTTTCTGGTGGAAGCAAGTCTTCAAACTGAGCCATATTTTCAGAGGTATTACAACCTGTACAATAATTGATGGTTCATCAATTCTGTTGTGGAAAGATTTGTGGATGGATCAAACAGCTGATGAAAAATTCCCTAGAGCCTTCTCTTTTGCGGTCGATGAAGACTCCTCTGCCAAGAACTTTTAACAGCCATTTCGCTAGCTGATAATTTTAGTCTTCCACTGTCTCCTGAAGCTATGCAAGAGGTTCGAAATCTCCAAACAGAAACAACTCACATCCAATTATCTACCTCTGAGTCTGATACATGGCAGTACATATGGGGTGATAAACAATTCAAGTCCAAGAAATATTACTCCTATTGTTTCAGAAACATTATATCTCACAAGGCTTTCAAGTGGATATGGAAGTCCAAATGTACAGCTAAACTCAAGTTCTTCTACTGGTTACTTTTTTTGATAGACTAAACACAAGAAACATGCTTCGGAGGAGAAAATACATCTTGAATTCTGGATATAATTGCATAATGTGTAATAATAATGTGGAAGAAACTCTAGAGCATCTGTTCTTCCATTGTCAGTTTAGCATACAGTGCTGTAATAATCTGGGGATCTTTTGGCATAATAATGGTGATAGGCTGCAACTTGTTTGCCTCGCCAAACAAGCGTAGACACAACCAATGTTCACTGAAGTCTTTGTGGTGGCAGCATGGAGCATATGGAAGGAAAGAAATAATTTGCTGTTTAATGGAATTCATGCAACCACCACGACATGGAAAGCAAGATTCATTGAAGACTTTAGCCTCTTAGTTCATAGGACTAAGTCTGAGTTACATCCTTTTATTCAAAACCTTACGGCTAACCTTTGATTCCCCTTGCCCTTGAGGCACTTTGTAAATATGTAAATATTGTCCTTATATTATTAATATAGAGGCAGTAGGGGCCTTCCCTACTGTTATAAACGTTAAAAAAAAATGATATGTCCATTCTTTGTCATAGCACCGTTAGCACAACACAAGAATATTAAAAGGTAGTGCAAATGCAAGGTCAATGTGCCAACAATCCAATGGAACATCTTCAAGATGTGGGAACACAAAAACTCCATAACAATATGAGGATGCCATCTAGGTATCTCATGTTGAACCAAATGATTATTATTGCACACAAGACATTGGAAAGAGAAATTTGTCAACATCCTTGAGGCAATAAGTGGAAAACTCGGTAAAAACACAGAATGAAGAATGTCAGAAATATCATCATGGTGGCAAACAAAGCACATGAAACAGCAAGTTTTCAACATCATTGTTGCAACACCAAATTGATAGAAACCATTATACTCATGGCAAGGCATGCTCAAAATGTCATTATTGTTACAAACAAGCCATCTCAAAGAACAATAGTTCATCATTTTTGGTGCAACACACAAATCATTCATATGAAAGATCAAGGAAACATTCTTGCCATAGGGAAAACCCATATCACAAACATGTTTGCAAACAAACCAAAAGCAAGAGAAAGTATTCAAATTGTTTGATGCAAAACATGGGCAAAGAATTAGAGTTGGATTCAAACCACAACTCACATGTGTGCTCTCAGGAGCTCTTGTTGTCAACTCATGCTCAATTGAGGTTGACATTATCATGCGATTACTAGCACACACAAGACACCATAAGAAGACATTATGTGCACGGTATATGAACACATCATCCATCATGACGCGTCTCTTCATTTACTCATCACCAAACATACCAAAGGCAATGGGGAAATATGACATATGTGGATGGTCACTATGCAAAGTGAAGGATGGAACAAGGTCCATAAGAGAAAACGAAACATCTCTAAAAAGTGAGAAAGCTATGGGGGCAATCTCATTATCAAGCATTTCAACATTATTGCAAGCAACACATGTGAAAGAAAAAATGTTCAACATATTGCAAGCAACAATGGGAGAATAGTGCAAACATCAATTGCAAAGCATGGATATGGCAACATCATCACAAAAAGAAGAATCCACATGGTCAACATTGTTTTGAAGCAAGGTATCACAAGTGAATACGAATGTCTCATATGTAACATCAAGAGAATCATACAAATCATGCAAGCAATCAACATTCATCATGTCCACTAGTGGGACCATGGTCACATCAACACCCATACCTTGGTATTCCCACTCATGTGAAGTAGGTGTTGAATTAGTAGGGCTTCCATGTAGACGACTTGTTCATCTTGAAGTAGACATGGGGTGGCATAATCATCATCCAAGGAACCTAGCACACAATGAGAAAACACACTAGAGGAAGGTGGTAAGTTGTTAGAATTTGAAATGGCCAGCCTCACAAGACTTATGAACTACCTCTCTCAACTCAAGTAGTGTAGCACTCATTCCCTCAACGTGAAAGCATTCAAACTCACAATTGGTGGAGGCACTCAACTCACTCTCACTCTCACTCAAGTGGGCTAAGTGGCTCTCATTCTCACATGGGATTGGTACCATCTCATAAGTCAAACACAAGAGGGTAGGCTCAATGTTCTCAACTCCAAACGACTCCATTGTTGAAGGGATACTCCCATGCTCGACCGTCTTCTCACCGTCTTGGTCACCAACTTTGCACTCCCACATCATGTGACCTCTTCCATTGCATATTGGGCACAAGCACTACAACAAAACAAGCACGTAGAGACGTCTAACTAATAGCTAGAGACACCAAATTTCATCTCTAAGTGCTTGTAAAGACGTCATTAGAAAGCGTCGTAGGAGCGTCTTCTTATCCACCGTCTCAAATGCTATAAAGACGCATTGTTAGCATCTCAAATATAAAATGAGACGCTTTTAAAAGCGTGTTTATGGCAATAGATGTGCATTGTAGATGTACACCATATTGTCTCTACCAACATTGAGTCGCTTTATTGCGTCCTTGAATGGAGATTATTTTGTGCTATATAAAAATATATTATTTCTTTAAATCTTTGCAGTCAACAAGCACACGCGCATACATCATATGACTAAAATCAGATTCTGGTCGTCAAAAGAGCAAGGATTATAAGAACACGGTGCACTGCAGAAAAATATCTATTATATAATTTGATGCGAACTATACTTTAGAAGTGAAATGTACATCATTACAAAGATTTGCAGACATGGCTAAATAGTACATAGAATTTCTGTATGCTATCTCCTAACTAATGGAATTAATCTACTAGATCTTGAAATCATCTGCCATCCGGTCCACTGCTTGGTCTCCGTACTACGCTCTCTGAAAAATCTTCACAAAAATTATCCTGCAAAGGGATAGTTAAACGAGAAAAAAAATCAGTCGGTAAACTAATTTACAATTTGACAAGAACTTACTGCTCATGACCTGGAAGTAACTACCGTGTGCAGTAGAACAAATTATCCTAGAGTTTCCGTCCGACAGAAGACATATACCCAAATGTACAAGATGATGAGTCCAGGCTGTCCAGCAAATATGATCCTGTTTGCATCGAAAATCCAAAACACATCAGTTTGTGCACACAGCCCGGTACTAAGAAACGTAAGTGAATTTAAAATCACTAGGAAATACAATTTAGTCTCTGCAGGTCGATGATATTGGTGCCCTGCGCTGAATACCACCTCCAAGTGTTTGCTCGTTTATTCTCCTCTGTACAAAACATACAACAGTATCCATGAACAGTAGTCAAGTGCAAGTACAAACACTAATCTGTGACATGCAAGAAAAAGTTTCGGAAATATTAGAGGGGAGAGATGGAAGAAGTATAGGGCAACGAATAGTTATCGAAGCGGCCAGAAACTCACTAGTTTCAACATTCATCGAGTCCTGCGGCCGGATGGATCCGCCGGATGTGTGTCTTGGCATGGGTCCCGGGAAAGACAAATAATTTGCACTTCTTCTGTGGCCTTCCCTGATCGTTCGACTTTCGTGGTTGAGGCAGCCGTAGGCGAGGCCGTGAGGGTTCGCTGGAAAGGGAACAGCGATCGGATCTGGTGGCGCCACGGCGGCGACACTAGGTTGTACTCGAGCTGAGGAATATAACAACTTCTAGTTGAGAAAAGAAAATGTGGGGGATGGGGGAATATAACAACTTGGCCTTGGCATATGAGGTCATTCTCGTGGATCATGGTCTTGGCCTTGGCAATTGTCACATATGAGGTCTTCATCTTGCCATATGGGGGCCAATGTGGTGGTGGCACTAGGTGTAGACACCATATCATGTGAGGGTCTTGAGAAGGGCGCCCATGTAGTGGTGGCACTTGGTGTAGATACAATATGAAGAGAAGTGCTTGAGAATGGCGCCAATGTAGTTGCGGCCTCACGTTTGTGACCATGTTTCTTCCGGCGTCGACGTAAGCATTGGTCGAAGAATTTGTCGATGTCGGCCATGATCTCATTAAAGGTGGAACTTGTAGGTCTTGTTGGCGCCGATGTAGCGTTAGCACGAAGGGACAACATAGGATGTGCCTTTGTCGCCGTCTTCTCCTCATGTCGACGTTGACGGTCTTGAGTGGAGGGGTGTCGCCGAAAGTCATTTGGATGCTTCTCTTCATGTTGACGACGGCGTGCTTGTTGCCTTGGCGACCTTTCCTTGGAGCTTCCACTAGAACTTGGTGACATGTGCCGAAGCTTGGCAAGTGTGTCGATGTCGTCTTGAAGCTTGTCCATGTCATGAGCCTTTATGCATGGCATCTTTCTTGTGGCGCCTTGATGAGCTAGATGGGCCTTGACTTGGCTTGGCCTTGTCGATGCACTTCTTGGAGCAATGTCTTGTTATCGATGTAGAGTGTCGAATCTTGGCGCTCTTGGTGATGTCCTTTTCATGGTGCCTTCATGAAGTTGATGTAGATTTGGGACACTTGGTACATTTGGCAATGTCTTTCTCATGGCGCCTTCTTGAAGTAGATGGAGCTCCATAGGACGAATGCATGGTGGTCTTGTCGGAGCATCGTCTTGAGCTTGAACCATAGTAGGTTGTGCCATGACGCTTGGTGGTGCCACTCTTGAACATGGTGGTGATGGGGTTCTTCTCCTCTTGCATGTTGTCGACGGTGTAGTCGATGTCATCGCGCATGCTCGAAGAGTAGTAGTCGTAGACGTTCTCCACCATGTCATCGGAGTTGTAGTCGTAGTAGTGGCGCCCCACCATGTTTTTGTAGTCGAAGGCGGTACCATAAGATGAGGCATATGAGAAGATTTGCGCCTCATTGTCGTTGGAGCTTGTGTAGTCGGAGTCGTGGTACCGCTCCATGTCATCGATTCGTGTGTACTTGGAGTCGATAGCATATGATGAAGGTTGCTTGAAGTCGTGGTACCGCTCCATGTCGTGGACGCTTGAATAGTCGGAGTCGTGGTAGCGGAAGTCTTGGTGATGATCCATCATGTCATGGGGGTCATTGTCGGTGTAGTAGTACCCCATGTCCTCAATGCATGAGGCATCATAGTCCATCTGACTCATCATGTACTCAATATGATCTTCGCCTCCATAGTTGGATTCGCTTTCCCTAGACATGTCAACTCACAAGACAAGTGTATATGTGGAGTGGACGGAAACTAGAGCACAACCTCTCACCTTTGTAGATAGTATTGGACGTCATGGACAACCAAAGGGGATGATCACAAAGTAAAGTGCGTGTGTTCAAGTATCCAAAGCAAACTCCAAAACACACACGGCTTAAAAGTGTATAGGGAGGTATGGTAGGTGGAAAGCAAATTGAACCAACCGGAAACCAAGATATTGTAAAGGCAAGTAGAGAACCACGATGATCACAAAGCAAAAACAAGTCAATCTCAAAGAAACATACGCATGGATAGATAAATGGGACTCATGCAAACAAGAAGTGAGGTAAAGAACCATATGATCCTAGCAAAGACTATAAGCTCGTGTTGCACAAGTACAAGGAGAGCCACTAGCTCGATTGCAATTTATTGGTGGGCTACAAGATTTGCACAAAATGTACCACCTACAAGATGTTCATCGAGCTTGCGCGCTTCCTACAAGAGATATGGCAAGTGGTGGTTTCTTCTTTCTTTTCTTTTCTTTTCTTTTCTTTTGATTTGGCTCTTTTTGCTTCTTCTCTCCTTTTCTTTTTGCTTTTTACTCACCTACTTCTTTTTTATGCCAACACAAGATATATGATATATGACAAGTAGCGCATGCAATTGTTTCTCGGAAATTACACGATACAAATGTGCAAAGCTGAAGAGCTAGCCTCAATAGGACATGGTAATCGCAAAGATATAGTGTGGCTCACAAAGGAATGGCAAGGGGTAAAGATTGGCGATGTTATACCTTTCATCAACGATCTTTACCATTTGCTGTAGAAGCTTCGTGCTTGCCCACGGATTTTGGTGGTGGTGGATGATGGATCAACAGCAATGGTGACGAAGAGCTTGTCCGTAGCTTCAAAACGGAGTCCGAAAGTGAAAAATATGGCCAAAACCGTTTTTGAAAATTTCAGTTTGGTGGGAGGCTGGCCTGGGAGCCAGTCAGGCCGGATTCTAGGCCGGTCAACCTGCTGCGGGTTGACCCTCGAAAATCCGCAACTTTGGTGGAAAAACGGCCCGAAAACCTCAAATTGGAGGGGAAATCAATGGAATTTAGCCATGGGAACGCAAAGTAAGATAGATCAACAAGTTTAGCAATAGATCCACGGATCAAAACTTACCAAAACGCACAAGATTCACAGATCGATCCAAAAGCAATTTGGGGCTATTTTTGGTGAAAATTTACGAATTTCTCAAAGTCAAATACGTGGCAACCTTTGCTCTGATACCATATGATGAGGGTAGGACCTCAAGGGGTCCCGATCTTCACGGATTGACGGCGGATTTGGGCGAACTCACGCAAGAACACACGAAGAACGCCAAGAACATAAGAACACAAACACGATACAAAGACACGTTTCCCTCACCGGTCGGTCCAAGCCGGTCCAATAGAATCCCAAAGGGAGAGATTGGCAAGTAGATACAAGGAGGGATCTTGAATGGTTGTTTCTCGAACGGCCAACCAAACCTATCCAATAGAGTCACCGTAAAATGAAAGATTGACAAGTAGCTACAACTACAAGTAGAGGTCTTGAATCCACAAGAGGGATCTTATCCACAAGAGGAGGCATTGAATCCACTAGGGGATCTTCTCCACAAGGGGAGGCAACACCACAAGGGGTGGGTAAGGAGCCTATGCTCAAACTCAAGTCTAATCTTAGTCTCTCTCCTCTAGAAAGGAGGTGGGGACGAGCTATTTATAGTCTTAGCCCAAAAAGGGGCGGACATAGGAAAGCCGGCCTAGAAGCCAGTCTAGGCCGGGCTAGAGGCTGGCCGCCTCTGTAGGGAGGCCGGCCTGGGAGCCAGTCAGGCCGGGTTCCAGGCCGGCCTGGCAGTTTTTGCCATCTTCTTCAGCTTCGTCGTGCCGCTTTCTCCTCCTCTTCCAAGCCATCGTCTTGTCGGCCTTCGCTCCTCGTGCAGCTTGATCATCCTCATGTGTACATGTACTCGTCATGTCATATCTTGTAAAGCAAAGGGGACGATGGTCAAGTAGCATATCTGATGTAGTGCGCCCTACACATGACACGTCAAGTGGCCCAATGACTAGATTTAGAGTCAAAGCTCTCCATGATAAGGTGAATTCACTCCTATCTATGTGTGATCTCGACACCCCCTTGAATGGTTTGTTACTTCATTCTGATACCTTGAGCATACTCAGGAACAACCCTCGTGAAGATCTCCAAGGAAGTGATGAAGATGGCCAAGAGGCGAGACAAGAGGAAGAAGAAGCAGCAGAACAGCGGTACTACCGCCAGCAAGGCCGGTACTACCGCCAGGAACCTGACTATGCCGCTGAAGCAGCGGAAGACCAGGGCAGCGGTACTACCGCCACCACCAGCGGTACTATCGCGAGCTCCAGGTCCGGTAGTACCACTGGACGTACCACCCAAGCTACCGGCAAGCCTCAAAATGCTACTGGATCCACGACGGTACTTGCCATGTGTCAACCACGTACTACCGCCAGCGTCGAGGAGAAATAAAATCCAAGTGTGCAGCGGTACTATCGCCTCCCCCAGGAGCGGTACTACCGCTACCACCAGCGGTACTACCGCTGCGACCCCAGGAATTCGGGCTGAGGCCCATGTAACCCTCCTCGTCCATACCCCTTCGTCCACTAGACTATAAATACCTCCTCTCTACCTAGGGTGAGGGTTAGACTGAGATTAGACTTGAGTTGAGCTATGCTCCTTTTCCACCCATGTTGGTGTTAACTCCTAGTGAGATGAATCAAGGCCTCCCCTTGTGGAGAGGAATCAATGCCTCCCTTGTGGAGATGAATCAAGGCCTCCTCTTGTGGAGATGAACAATCCCTTCTTCTTGTAGTTGCGATTACTTGCCAATCTTTCCTCTTGAAGTGACTTGATTGGATTGGTTGGATTGACCAATAAGAGAAACAATCCAAAGTGTAAGGTGTGTTTGGAGAAGGAGAATCGGGGCTGCCCTTGGGGTATTGTTACCGGTTGAATTTGGTCAAATTATGCTTTACTAGTTATCTTTACTTGTTTTTCCCCTTTTGTGCTCTTGTGTTCTTCGTGTTCTTCATCGTGTTCTTCGTTCCCTCCGCCCAAATCAGTGGAGATCGGGACCTACCCTACATCATATGGTATCAGAGCTCTAGGTTGCCACGGATTTGACTTTGTTTCCCCCACAAATCCACCAAATTTTTCTTTGATTTTGAGAAATTCAAAAATTTCCACGAAAAATAGCCTTTTGGATTCGAGCCGATCTGTCGATTTGTTGCATTTTTGGTTGTTTTGGTCCATGGATCTGTTGCTTTAGGACCCCCTCCACTTGATAAGGGGTGGCCCGATCTTCTCAGTGAGCGGTGGGTAAATGGATGATGGTGGAAGATAAATTGCGAGATTCCGACGAACTCTCCGGCAGCTCCCCTGTTGCCAATGCAACAACTCTTCAACCCGATGGATGTTCGCGATGCCTCACGCCGATGCAACGTAGCCGGTGACCACGAAGCGGTTTTTGCAATCTACTTATTCCCAGTGGAACAACAGATCACACTCAAACTTTGGTAACAAGAACCTCCAGATCGCAACAAAGTGGGGGGGGGGAGGGCAATTCCTGATCGCAACAAAGAGGAATTCTGATAGATGAATGCTTAGCAATCCAATCTAGGGGTTTAACATAAACGTGGTCTAACCTCTCTATGCCGCCGGACATGGCTATTTAAGAGCCAATCGACCTGGGACTCGAAACGGGACTCTGTTTGACTCAAAAACGGATACAAACCGACCCAAAACGGTTTCGGCCGAAAACTGGCTCGCTGGCCTCGGCCAGGCCGGGCTAAGCCCTGGCTTAGGCCGGTTTTCCTGATTTGCATGGCCTTCCAAGGCCGGGCTGAGGCCGGGCTCAGGCCGGGTGCTTCTGGTGCCTGGTCGGCCTGGGTCAGGCCGGGATCAAGGCCGGGGTCAGGCCGGGCGCCTCTGGTGTTAGGCCGGCCTCAGGCTGGGCTACCTGGTTTCTTCGTCATCCTTCCTTGCGCATGCCTCCCGCTCCTCCCTTGCGCCATAGGTGACGTTGTGCTCCAATTCTTGCTCCAACCTCCTGATCGCAACAAAGTGGGGGGGGGGGGGGGCAAATTCCTGATCGCAACAAAGAGGAATTCTGATAGATGAATGCTTATCAACAACCCTGATCATACATAAATGTATAGACTTAGGCAGTATAAAGTTTTCTTCATCACAAACATTATATTCAATTAAGAGTGAGTTCACCTGTTGTACAAGTAGCTTGGCACGAGCTCTTGTCACTGGTTCAATCCTCACTTCATTAGGCTTGTCTTGAACAGCAACATCATCAATAGAAGAAAATGGTAAAGGACTATGGATGTCCTCATCATCCTCCCCCCCCCCCCCCTTGAAAAGGCGTCGACCTCGACGCGTCATGGTCTTCTCCAGCATATGGCGTCAAATCAGCAACGTTGAATGTATTACTCACGCCAAACTCAGTTGTAGGAAGATCTATCTTGTATGCATTATCATTTATCTTGGCAAGAACTTTGAATGGACCATTACCATGCGGCATCAACTTGGACTTGCGCTGAACAGGAAATCTGTCTGTGCGAAAGTGCACCCAAACCATGTCGCCAGGCTGAAAGATCACCTCCTTTCTCTTCTTGTTTACACGAGCTGCATTGTACTTGCCTTTCTTCTCAATAGCTTCTTTAGTCTTCTCATGTATCTTCCTCACAAAATCTGCACGCTTCGATGCCTCCATGTTGACTCTCTCATGTAACGGAAGTGGCAGCAAATCAAGCGGAGTAATGGGTTTGAAACCATACACCACCTCAAACGGACACAATTGCGTGGTTGAGTGTACCGCCATGTTGTACGCAAAATCCACACGCGGCAAACACTCCTCCCACACACGCAGATTTTTCTTGACCATTGTCCGCAGCAACGCCGAAAGTGTGCGGTTCAACACCTCCGTCTAACCATCTGTTTGGGGATGACAAGTGGTACTAAACAGCAGCTTCGTTCCCAGCTTGCGCCAAAGTGTCTTCCAGAAAACATGGTGCAAAATGGCAGCAGCCCAATCTTCACGCGAAGTAGTACATATTTGATGGATAATACCCAAGTATTAGGAATTTTCTCGCTTTCTACCTAATTTCGCCCATTTAAATGACTTTATGTCGATTTTTTGAAAGTAATTCAAATTTGAACTACAAGTGCGTGATGGTCTGCTCTTAATTTTTTTCAATAATCATTTTAAGGTACAGAATTAGTGATGTATAACAGAACCATTGATAGTTTTGAAAAATTCGACCTCTTTCAGTGAATAGCCATCCTAACAATTTTGACTATGTTTTCAAAAAAACAAATAAAGTGAAAACAAACTCGAAAAAAGAAACACTTTGATGTGTACTAGTTGCTAGGATAAATGATAAACTTCAGTTTTGACACACACTTTTTTTAAAAATCCTTCACAAAAAGTTCCATCATCTATAAACATGTATAGGTTTCAAGCCAACTGATCAAGGTATGGCCATTCTCGTGGCATAGTTTGTGATAAATTGCCCATATTTGGCACATAAATGTATCTTGGCATGGGAAACAATGTTGCCAAACTGAATTTTCAAATTATTAATAGAAATATCATTTTCCATTTTCTAAGTGCAAAAAATTACTTTTTTGTGAAGCAAGTACAAAAAACATGGTGCAAAATGGCACCCATCCATTTTTCCCACAAACGAGTCCACATTTTATCGACAAATACACAATTATTAGAAATTCTCTCACTTTCTATGTAATTTCGGTCATTCAATTAATAACTTTATGTCGATTTGTTGAAAGTATTTCAAATTTAACCCCTCGAGCCAATAAGATGAGGCCATAGCACTCCATGCGGATCGACCCAATCTGACCGAGCGGAACCGTCTACACCTGATCCATCCAATGATCCACCACCTATCCCGCATCTGACCCTAACCCTATCCTGCTATCCACAATCCCACGAGAGACCACATAATGCCATGATCTCTCTCCCTTCCTCTCGTATGCGGCGCCGCTGCCGGCTCTCGGTCGTTCCAACGCAATCGCCGCCACCACTCTTCGACTTCCCTCGATCCCTTTTCTTCTAGCCCCAACCGCATCTGCGATCCCCTCGCGTCCTGCGATGGAGGGACCCGTGCGGGCGGAAGAGCTCTCCAGAGCGCAGGAGCGGCAGAAGGGAGGCACGGAGGAGGAGGATCTACTCATGACCGGACCAGGCTGCTCCTACCGGCGCTGACTCGGAGCTTTCACCGGCCTCCTCTTCACCGACCACGTCCCCAAGCTGCCGCCGCCGGCCACCAACCAGCGGGGGAGAAGGTCCTCGATGATGTCAGTACCTGTCTCCCTCCCTGTTTTACATCTAATCGAAGCTGCAATTTCATGTCTATTTTCTTGGGAAATGAAATCTCACGAAAGGTAGATAGACAGGATGTATTTCATTGTTGCTACGATGTGGTAGAATTTCTTTTTGGGGTTAATTTCTGAAGCAGAGGACGAATCGTTCGTAATTGGAGATGCCAGATATCGAGTTCCCAAAATCAAGGAGCTCCTGTTGATGGACAGGCGAGCTATATTTCATTGTTGTACATTTTAGATGTATATGCTTGTTGTTGTAAGTACTTGCATGTCCTGATACAAAGTTGATTTTAACTGAATCTCTATTAGATATTTGGATGATTGTAGGTTGTTCATTCTTTCCTGGGATGAACGGAAGGTATTAAAACAATTGAGTTTGGACGATCCAGAGAAAAGTCCTCCCCTTGAAAATATCTAACCAAATAAAGTAGCTAATGGTTCTTGCTTTTGGGTCAATTAATCTTGAAGAGTTGATCATTTTGGCAACTTCACATTTGTCTAGTGCAATTTACGAAATGACCGATGTAAAAATGTTTCAGTTGTTCCTTCAGTACCTAGCGCAACAAACAAGTAGAAAGTTGCTTGACTACTTTTTTGTTTCATTTTCTTTCATCAATTCAAGGATGAAGGTATATCTATAATTGAAAAGTGTGTAGCTGCTTTGACATCTCCGTTTTTTTATAGTCGAATTGGCACCCGGGCTATAGGTAGTCCGTTCTTTTATAGCATGAACACCTACAGCTCGTGTATGTGTAGTGCACTTGTGTAGAGCTACTTCTTGTTTGAGGTGATACACATACCGCCAACCTTGTTACCCTTGCAGACCAAAACAACAATGTTATTAATCTTTTTGGTTTTGGGTGAATAAACCATGACACAAATGGTTGCGTGCTCCGCAGGTTTACTTTGGCATGTTGATCTTCCTCGGGCACATGGTATACGACACCCAGGAGATCATCGAGAGGATGCACTGCGGCGACATGGACTACATCAAGCACGCGCTCACCCTCTTCACCGATTTCATCACCGCTTTTGTCCGGATCTTCATCATCACGGTGAGCACCGGAGCCACGTTGGCCGCCTATCACCTGTCCACACACTGGTTGACATAGTTTGTGCTCCAGTTCTATGTGATCTGATCCATTGTGCTGACAATGTTGTCTTTTGTTATAGCCCAAGAACGCAGGTGTCAAGAAATAGCTACTAGTACCACCACTGGTATCTAAGAAAGCTAGCGTAGAATATGTGAAAAGAGGGCTTGACTCACCCTCTTGGGATCTGTGCCTTTCTTGGAATCCAACGGGCGAAACACGCGGCAAGCGGCGTGTCCCCTCGATCCCCACGACTGGCTAATACTATAGCCGTTACCTTCTCAGATTCGCTGAAATCCCCAAATCGCTGCGCAGGAGACTCCGCCTTCTTGACTTCGCCGAGCGCCGCCCTCTGCTTGGGCCGCCGCAATCCCCCACTGCCCCTCGCTCCTATTTCCAGCTCATGGCGCCCAAGCGGGATAGGAGAGGAGTGAGGAAGATGGCGCAATCGGCAGCCGAGAAGATGGCGATGGACGCCTCTCTAGCTGAAGCTCCGCCTCCCAAGAGGGTGACTCAAGCCCTCTTTTCTGCAAGCGAATATGCGTCCGAGGAGGCTATTCGACGCATCAGCCAAACTCTGGCCGCGAGGTTCCGCGGTGCTAAAAGTGTGGTGGTGCGCCCTGAGAGCTGGCCCCAACAAGAAGGCGAGGTGATTACTTTCCACGACTTCTCAGTCGTCGGCCTTCTTCCTCCGTTCTCCAAGTTCTTCACGGCAATCTTGGAGGTTTACGGATTGCACATGCTGCACTTGCATCCCAATGCCGTGATAATGCTTGCCACCTTTGCCTATGCCTGCGAGGCATTCATGGGCGTCATGCCCTCGGTGGCCCTAATTCGTCATTATTTCGTTCCGCGCTTGGGGAAATCCAGGTGGATTGCCGGCGGTGTCTCTTTCTGCCTCCAGAGTGATGCCGCGCACTAGTACCCGGAAACATTCACCAAGGCCTCCGGGGAAGAATGGAGGCACAACTGGTATTTTGTCGAGGTGGATGGGTGATACATCTCAAACGTATCTATAATTTTTGATGTTCCATGTTGATATTATACCAATTGTTACATGTTTTGCATCCACTTTATGTCACTTTTATACATTTTTTGGGACTAACCTATTAACAAGATGCCACAGTGCCAGTTCCTGTTTTCTGCTGTTTTTGTATTCCAGAAAAGCTAGTCTGGAAATATTCTCGGAATTGGACGAAAATTTACGGAGGTCCCTATTTCATCGACAAGTCCCCGGAGTCCAAAGGAGAGACGGAGCAGAGCCACGAGGGCCCCACACGTGGGCTGGGCGCGCCCAAGGGTGGGCCCGCGCCCTACCCTTGTGTGGGCCCCTCGGGGGTCTCCAGCCGCCGCCCTTTCGCCTACTTATTCCCCCCGATGCAAAAACCCTAGATACCCGAGTCATATTCCATGAAAAGTTCTAGAGGCGCCGCCGTCGTCAACCCTAGCTCGGGAGGGTCCAGAACCTCTTCCCGGCACCCTGCCGGAGAGGGAATCATCACCGGAGGGCTCTAGATCACCATGCCTGCCTCCAGAGTGATGCGTGAGTAGTTCATCCTTGGACTACGGGTCCATAGCAGTAGCTAGATGGTTGTCTCTCCACTTTGTGCCATCATGTTTAGATCGTGTGAGCTGCCTAACATGATCAAGATCATCTTATTGTAATGCTACATGTTGTGTTTGCTGGGATCCGATGAATATTGAATACTATGATCAAGTTGATTATTAATCTATAATACATGTTATTTATGATCTTGCATGCTTTCCGTTACTAGTAGATGCTTTGGCCGAGTTGATGCTTGTAACTCCAAGAGAGAGTATTTATGCTAGATAGTAGGTTCAGTCTCTAGTAATCTAGGCGAGTGACAGCAACGCCTAAGGTTGTGGATGTGCTGTTACTACTAGGGGTAACATAACAATGCTATGTCCACGGTCATATGTACTTGTTTACTTTACGCACATTGCTTATTGCGATTATCCGTTGCTTGCAACTTAATACCGACGGGGAACACGGATGTTAACCTGAAGGTGGATTATTAGTCATAGATGCGGTTGGATAAACGGTCTATGTATTTTGTCGTAGTGCCAATTAATTCATGGTAGCCATCTTGTCATATATGTATGCATTGTCATGCGCTCAATATTTTATCAATTGCCCAGCTGTAATTTGTTTACCCAACATGTCGTTTATCCTTATGGAGAGACACCACTAGTGAACTGTGGACCCTGGTCCATTGCTTTTACATTGATAAAACCACCAACTGCAATCATTGTTCTTTTTTACTTTCTGCAATTAAACATTGTTTTCCACACCATACGTTTAATTATTTGTTTTCAGCAAGCCGATGAGATTGACAATCTCACTGTTTCGTTGGGGCAAAGTAGTTTGATTGTATTGTGTGCAGGTTCCGCGTCAGCTGTTGGATTCCCTGGTGTTGCGCCGTGCCATAATCCGCCGCTGACAACCTTCTGAAGTGCTACTGCTCCTCCTGGATTCGATAACCTTGGTTTCTTACTGAGGGAAAACTTGCTGCTGCACTGCTTCATACCTTCCTCTTGGGGTCTCCCAACGAACATGTGTTTCACATCATCAATGGGACCAACCCCCATCTGATGATGCCATCTTATCCAGCGGAGCGTTTGGCGCATTCCAAGTAGAGGAGCTCTCAAGAGGAAGCTCTGGCTCCAGCCATTGGCAGGCTGACTGTGCTCCGGGCTAGGGGAGTGACGGGCGCCATGATTCTGGGTGACTTCCATCGCGGGGGGATTGCCCCTTTGCAGCTCCGAGGTTGCCCGCTCTGGGAACTCAATCAGGTGGGTAGCAGCCTTCCACGGTCCAGATTCCACTTGACAGAGACTACCTAGGCTCTGGCTATGGGCTATGTGTTGCCATGGGTACCCTTTGACTTCCAGGATGACATCTTACCATTGTTCGAAGATCCGGCCGCTGACGATATCCGATCTTCTATGCCCGCGTGCAATGAGTATGGGTTGGCGGGTACCACCAGAATTGAGCCCCCATCGGCACCCAAGGCATGCAGCCAGCGAGAAAGGAGGCCGAGAGAGCAGAGTCTTGCTTTCGGGAACGTTTCCCCAGGAGAACCTGGGTCTTCGGACGATGAAGGCGACGAGGCGGATCCCCCGGAAGTGCCTTCCGGGCACGGAGGTTCTGGCCCTCCTTTTGCGATGGCGACGGTCCCGCTGGGAGTTGAGATTTCAGAACAGCCAGCGCTGCCGGGTTCACCGCCGCTGCAGGAGTCTGACCAGGCGTCGGAGGCTGTCCCACCTCCCCTTGCGGAGGCGGAAGTTGGCGAGGAGAGCCTGTCCTTGCCTGATCTTTTTGAGGACTTGGTGAAGAAGAAGTGGAGCTTCTCCAGGACGAAGAGAGCTCGCCGGTGAGTTTCGTCGGCAACCGGCTTGGGTGCATACTGCTTTCTTTTCACCATCGTTCTGATTTCTTGTTCTCGTCCTTCGCGCAGGAGTCCGACACCGGAGTGGCCAAGCAAGCGACCCCCGGGGAGACGAAGATGCCGAAACGAAGGGCTCCACCGACACCTCGGTTGGGGATGACTCAGATCCCCCGGCTTGCTCCAGGAATAATAGAGGCGGCCCCAGTCATCGTGGGCGTGGCAGGAGCAGAGGAAGTTGCTCGTACGGAAGGCCCCGGGGAAAGGCGCGACGTGGATTCCCAGGCGACCTCCGTACCCCGCAGATTCAAAGCAGGCGAGTCCCTTCCCGGGAGCTCGGCCCCGGGGAGCGCCAAACCTGCCTTGAACCCAGGAGGGTTGAGGAAGGCCCCGGGTTCTCCAAGAAATTCTCCAGCGTCTCAAAGTTTTTGTCGTTCGCCTGCGCCGAGATGGCGCATATGGTGCCTTCGACTTCCGGCGGCGAGGAGCGAGCTCACGAACTGCGGCTTTCAGCGGGAGAGGAGGCTATTGATACCAGAGAGCTGAAGTTGGCGGTGGACGAGGAGCTGCTCTATGCTCGAGAGCTGAGGATATTCGGCCGCGAGAGGGAGCTGGAGCAGCGATTCGCCGAGCTGGATGACGACGAGCTTCGTTATCTTGACACCATCGAGGAGCTCCAGATCATAAAGATACAAGGTGAGGACCGCTTCGAGCAGAGCCTGGAGAATGTGGCTAACTGGACCCACAGCGAGGTCGAACATGACCTCCGAGCCGAAAACAGAGCCATCTCGTCACTGAGCAAACAGGTCTCCAAACTGCACGGTGAACTCAAGAATGAGAGGGAGAAGCGAGAACAGGCCACCAAGGACTTCCAGAGAGCTAGGGGCAAGAGAGACAGGTTGTCCTCCCAGAACGAGTCAATGGCCGCCACGATTGAGGCACAGAAACAAGCTCTCAATGCTGCTGAGAAGTTCAAGAAGGAAGCCACCGCCAGTCGTGTCGCCATGGAGAGGAAGATCCGGGAACTGAATGACGCAGTTGCGTTCAGAGAGGACAGGGCCGCGCGCATAGTTGTTCTCCGCAAGACGGAGGCACGAGAGTTGTCCGAAGGGCGGGTGGCAATGGAAACATCCAAATCTCAGGCTCAGATTGCTTGGGACCAACACGAGCAGGTGTCCAATTAGCTGAATGCGGTGCAGGCCGAGCTGGCGGAAACCAAAGCTGCCCTCGAAAAGGAGCTGCAGCAATTCAGACTCCACCGCTGCGACGATAACAATATCTTGCTCCAAATGAACCATGGGTCTTTGGACATCGTGAGGGAGTTCACGAATTTGGGAGTGACTTCTCCGCCTGTTTTTCTATCTGACCACTCCACCTCCTTCGCCCGCTATCCCGGGTTCTTGAAGTATGTAGCCTTGCTCATCAAGGGTATCAAGGAGCAAGCTAGCAAAGCCACTCGCCAAGCGGGGGAACAGGCAGTAAGGCAGGCGACGGCCCGATTCGTCACAGCACTTCGCTAGTGGCACCCACAGGTTTCCTTGCTGTTTGAGCTGGAGGTGCCGGAACCCGAGACGCTGCTTCCCCCAGATGTGTCCCGCCAGGTGGAGATCCTGGAGCGCCTTTCCCGTGAAGACGACCCGTGAGCCTGTGAAGTCCTTAAAAGGACAATACCAAGGGCTGTGAACCATGCTTTTGTACTGATATTGCTGACAGGCTTATAAACTTGTGCTTTCGAATGTAAATAACCTCTTCCCATAGTACAAAATTTTTATCATACTCGTGGGGGCTTAACGCTCTCGGGAAGGATCCAAAGGTGTGAGCGCTAACCAGCCATGGGCACTCAGACTGGTCTGAAATGCTGACACACGGCGCAACCCCCCAAAGGACCCATCGTTCCTGACCGCACGGACCTCAGCCCACGACTCCACTGCCCGAGGGAAACTGACAGTGTTATCGCGAAGGCGCTGCCCCATGATAACGCCTGCTTTCGTCTTAGTCGTACATAAGACAGATGTACCCGGGAACAAGCCCGTGCAAGCATGTTTATACTTAGCTCGCATTTTAATCCCTTCAGGCTATCTCGGCGATCGTTTGGTCGCACTGCCGCCGAGGCCGGTCTTCTATGCCGTGTTTTAGGCACAATTCTACCTTGCCCAGCAATTCTTGGCGGGGACAAGGCTCCCAACCGAGATAGCCTCAAATGCCGACTAAAGGCATGACTGGCTGGCTTGTGCCGGTCCGGAGACCATTGTGTCACTTGTCTGAGACACCCGGAGACCACTCAGCTGGTGATCCGGCGACTTGCTGGAGTATTGAAGACGACGGTCCGGAGACCCTAATGTTGTCTTGCTTACTAGACCCAGAGGTTCCTCGCTTGATGACCCGTCAACTTTGCTGGCGTATGCCGGTCCGGAGACCCTGATGCTGTTTTACTCGTGAGATCCTGATGCCCGCCATCTAGCAATCCAATACTTCTGAGGAGGTCCACTCGGTCCCGGGTGTATTGTAACGACGTGACCCGGGAGATCCCATTCTCCTTTGGCCAAATCTCCACAGACGAATGTCTGATCCCAGCTAGCAGTAGTTAGCCCTCGACTGTCTTGTGTTTGTTGCGGCGTCAGCAATGGATAAAATTCTGTGAGTTAATCAGTCTGTGTGGAGGCGTTAGCGAAAGTCCGGAAAGATCTTCCTTTTTGAGGCACCCCAGCGATGGCGCTCCCTTTGGCTTTCTTGGGTTTCCCATTGAGAGGGCAGTCTCGGCTGATATGCCCTGGTTCTCCACATGTGTAGCAGTCCCCGTTCTTCTGACGTATCTGGATGTCGTTGAACTGTCGGCAGTCTTCAAGGCTATGTCTATCAGATCTGTGATACACGCACCATACCCCAGGTTTGCCGTTCTGGCCTGGGGGAATGTGGATCTCTTGCGGCACGTAGATGAGGGGATCTTCTTGGCGAGGCTCGCCCTATGCGTCTTGGTCGAGGTTCTCTTCCTCCGGAAGCGGCACTGCGGTCGGTGCATCGGAACGGAGTTCCTCCTTCACTCCATGCGTCCATGGGGAAACATGGACGTCAATGTTCGTGGCATCTTCCTCAGGTCTTCCCTTGCTGACCAAAGAGCTAACATATGCGGCGGGTGGGACGAATTGGATTCCAAGGGCGCAATCTCTTGCAGCAAGTGTTGATGAAGATTCTTCAAGAACGAAGCCGAGCCCGGGGTCCGCAGGAACTCCACAGCTGCATTTCCTTTTCTCTTCCGTGCCATCCCGGCTCAAGAGTCCTGTCTGGGTGCAACGGGTTGGCGTAGATCTTTTATCAGGCGAAGAGCTTGATGTGGATCGTGTGTCGGAAGAAGAAAAACTTGATGACGATCTTTTCTCCGAAGAAGAGGAGCCTGACGTAGATCTTGAAGTTGACGACGAGGAGCTCGCCGCCGCGGCGGACGTAGACGAATCCAGCGCTTGCGCCCCCTACCTGGCGCGCCAGATGTCGTGTCTCGAAGCACGGACACCGGGAGTAGAGGATACCCCCTTTTTAGGTTCGGTATGGGGCGCGAAGGAGACTGAGAATCGTCTCTTGCAGCCCTAGTCTAGTCTTGCTCTGGTTCGAACTCTTTTCTTCCTCCTCCTCTTTCCCGTGCCTTGGTCCTCCTTTTATAGGCTAAGGGGATACCACAGGGTCACGTGAGGAGCACGGGGGGCCTTCGGCGGGAAAGACCCTCTGCAGCTGGTTTATGGGGAGACATGGCCTCTTCTTCGCCTAGTGTCTCCTTTGGGTTAGGTGGGAGCGTCCACCTTTGGGGGAAGCGGGGCGGACAGTGGCTGACACCACCACGAGCTGTGTCTCCGGCCTACGCCACCATCGCCTTGCTTCCCAAGTCTTCTGTTGTCTTCTAGCATGAGGTGGAGAGCTTATCCACCGTTGTACGGAGATGTACCCCAGAGGGAGCCCAGCCTCCTGTCGGGAACTCGGGCCCTCGGAGACTCTTCTGTCTTCCCACATGGTTCGGGGACCCAGAAGGCCCCCAGGACTGGAGCCCTTTGTCGATGTAGGTCCTGCTAGGTCTTCGTGAGGTAGGATGGTGAACCCGCCAACCTGACTTGGGTCTTGGCCTTGTCCATCTTCATCTTGGGGCCACATGGGGTGGACCCACTTTGGTAGCACTAGGGGAACCCCGTGTTCCACTGCTGCGACAGTAGCCCCCGGGCATGCTCCCGGGGGCTCTTGCTCCAGCTGCCGGGGCTATGACCTAAAAATAGGTCAAAGTGGGTCCCGGGCATCTGGTCTTCTTTGCTTTGTCGGGGACTCGCCGAGGCGAGGTAGAAACGAGCCCCCGGGTCTCCTTGACTGAGTCGCATTGAACGTTGCGATTCGTGCGGACTCTATGCCTTTCTTAGATACCAACGGGCGAAACGCGCGGAAAGCAGCGCGTCCCCTCGATCCCCACGTCCGTCGGAGTAATGGGGCCGCGACGTGATGTGTGGGGTGCCTTATAAGCCACGACTGGCTAATACTGTAGCCGTTACCTTCTCAGACTCGCTGAAATCCCCAAATCGCCGCCTCCACCTTCGTTCTCCTTGCTCTGTGCTGCTACCTCCTTCACCTGCCGTCGCGACAGCTTCTCCTCTGCTCCCATGGCTCGATTGAAGTCCACCGCCCGGAAGAAGAAGAACATGGGGGCCTCGCCCATCGGGAGACCGCTGTCTCCCAAATCCAAGAGGGCGGAGATCGGTGCGCAACGCCGAGCAAGCCGAGCTCCGAAAGCAGAAGACCTTGTTCTCCAGCTGCCACACCAGCGATGCGGAGATGATGCGGAAGGCGGAGCACTTTGGGGTGATGGAGTCCGATGTCGTCGATGGTGTCCCAGCTAGGAAGGCATCGAAGATCTTCCTGCCGTCGGCAACCAGGACACCCACGCAGATCCCCACCTTCAACAGCTTCATGCTGATGGGGCTTGTCCCCCCTTTCTCAGATTTCTTCATGGAGATCATGCGCGCATACGAGCTGAAGCTTCTGCACCTGACGCCGGGCGCCACACTAGACTTGACGTTCTTTGCCCACGCCTACGAGGCGTTCGTCGGGGTGATGCCATATGTGGCTCTGTTCCCTCATTTCTTCTACCCTCGCATCGGGAGCGAAGGCTGGATGGGGGGCGGCATCACGTTCTGCTTCCGCCCGAAGATCAAGCTATCCTACCCTCTCATGGAGACCAAGTCCAAGTGGGATGAATGGAGTGAGAACTGGTTCCTAGTCGGGGTAACAGAAGCCGACGCGCATCTTGAGGAGCCCGTGGAACGTCCAGTGAGCCTGGACACCTGGAGAAGCACTAGCCTGCAAGACGAGGAATTCTCGGCGGTCATGACGCGCTTCAAACTCCTTCGCGACCAAGGAGTCACTGGGGCCGCCATTGTCGCCCATTTCCTCCGCAATCGCCTGGCGCCACTGCAGAAGCGCCCGCACCTGGCCTGGAACTTTCAAGGCCTCAAGGATCCATCTCGCCTGAGGAGCCCCGACTTGGAGAAAGGCCTCCTCCGAGATAACATGAACGGGATCTTTACTCCGGGGGTCAAGTACAAGCTGCCAAAAGGGTTCCAGCCTCTGTGCGATGACCCAGAGAAAAACAAAACCCTGGCACTGATGCCAGTCTATGACGCCTTCAGCATTGTAGGCCGCACCGACCACGGGCCCAAACCTCCCGGGGCGAAGACCCGCAAGGTTAAGGCACCCTCCAGCTCCGAAGAAGGAGAATTCCATGAGTCCGACGAGGAGAGTGAGGAGGAGTCCGAGGAGGAATCCTCCCGCTCTGACGATGATGAAGACGGCGACAGTGACGAGACCGGCACCACCAAAGATGATGAAGATGTTGGCGACGACAAAGTTGCCAGCGATGATGACGACGACGATGGGGAGAGGGCTGCCCCCTCCCCGCATCCTGCTCCCGCCTCCTAGGGCCGCTGCTGTTCCAAACCCGGGCGCCAGCATCCTTTCTGATGCAGTTTAGGCCCGATCTTCATGGATTTGAGGCGGAGGAGACGAAGAACACGAAGAACACAAGAACACAAAGAGGGGAAATCACACAAAAACAAAGGGATAACTAGCAAGCAGCACTTGGCAAGATTCAATTGGTAACAATTCCCCTAGGGTAGCCCCCAATTCCCCTCTCCCAAGTACACCTTACTCATAGGATTGTTTGTCCAATTGGTCAATCCAAACCAATCTATCCTAGCCACTTCAAGAGGAAGGATTAGCAAGTAGCAAACTACAAGAGGAAGTTCATCTCCACAAGGGGAGGCCTTGGTTCATCTCCACAAGGGGAGGCCTTGATTCATCTCCACAAGGGGAGATCTTGATTCATGTCCATGGAAGGAGGCCTTGGTTCATCTCCAAAGGAGGAAGGAGACCCTTGAGAAGAAGGAGCCTTGCTCTACTTTAGTTCTCAAATCATAGTCTAACCCTAACCCTAGGCTGAGAAGGAGTATTTATAGTCTAGTGGACGAAGGGGGTGGAAAAGGGGTTACACGGGTGCCCCAACCCGACAGGTTCCTTCCGCAGCGGTAGTACTTCACGTTTGCTTCTGAACTCATGGCGGTTGTACCGCTGGCTAGCGGTAGTACCGCTGCGGTACCGCTGTAGCTACCGGGCGATGCAACAGAGGGCTGTTTTCAGCGGTAGCTGCAGCGGCAGTACCGCTGCCAGGCGGTAGTACTGCTGAGCCTGGCGGTAGTACCGCCGCCTGAGATTTCTGCCCAATCTTCTCTTCTTCTCCCTCATCATCTTGGCTCGATTCTTGTCCATCTTCGACACTTCCTTGGCCATCTTCATAGGGGTCATCAGGTCCATCATAGCTGAGCACACACAAGGTATCGGAATGAAGTAGCAAACCATTCAAGGGAGTGTCAAGGTCACACATAGATAGGAGTGAATTCACCTTAGCATTGATAGCTTTGACCCTTGCTCTTGTCATTGGTCCACTTGGTGTAGAAGCCGTAGGGCGCACTACATCATCTCCCCCCCTTGGAAAAGAGTCGTCCTCGACTCTTGGTCTTCCTCATCACTTGATGTCCCATAGTATGGCGATAAGTCCTCCACATTGAAGGTGTCATGGACCAAGTGCTTGGAGTTGGAGATGTCGATCTTGTAAGCATTGTTGTTGATGCGCTTGAGGACCTTGAAAGGGCCGTCTCCACAAGGGTGGAGCTTGGACTTCCTTGCATCCGGAAAGCGATCTTTGCGAAGATGTAGCCAAACAAGATCTCCTTCTTCAAATATCATGGCGCGCTTGTTCTTGTTCATCTTTGTAGCATGTGCTTCATTGTACTTCTCGAGCGTGGCTTGTGTTTCCTCATGGAGCTTGCTCACGGAGAGGTAGTGGTAGCATGTCAAGCGCGTGTCGAAGTCCATGTTAACTTGCTCACGGAGAGGTAGTGGTAGCATGTCAAGCGCGCTGTAGGGGTTGTAGCCATAGATGACCTCGAAAGGGGTTCTCTTCATTGCTCGGTGTAGTGCTCGATTGTAGGTGAACTCGGCGTGTGGAATGCACTCTTCCCAATTCTTCAAGTTGGGCTTGATCAACACACGAAGTAGTGTAGAGAGGCTTTGATTCACCACTTCGGTTTGACCATCCGTTTGAGGGTGGTAGGCGGTGGAGAAGAGTTGCTTGATACCCATCTTGGCCATAAGTGTCTTCCAAAAGTAGCTCACGAACTTGACGTCACGATCAGAAACGATGGTCTTGGGCACTCCATGAAGACGGACGATTTCCCTAAAGAACAAGGTAGCAACATGTGAAGCATCGTCGGTCTTGTTGCATGGTATGAAATGTGCCATTTTAGAGAATCGGTCAATGACGACAAAAATTGAATCCTTGTTTGTTTTAGTGCGTGGGAGACCTAATACAAAGTCCATAGCAATATCGGACCAAGGTCTATGTTGAATGGGTAACGGAATGTAGAGGCCATGAGAGTTTAAAGTAGACTTAGCTTTGAGACATGTAGAACATTGGCGCACAAGGCGGTTGACGTCACGGTACATGTGAGGCCAAAAGTAATTGGTGGTGAGCATAGCCAAGGTCTTGTCGCGTCCAAAATGCCCCATGAGCGCTCCTCCATGAGATTCCTTCAAAAGGAGCAAACGAAGCGAAGACTCAGGGATGCAAAGCTTGTTAGCCTTAAACAAGAAACCTTGATGCAAATAGTAATCACCAACTCCTTTGTGCTCCGAACATTGAGCAAAAATGTCACCAAAGAAAGCATCGGAAGCATACAAATCCTTTATCTCATCAAGACCCGAAACACTAATATCAAGACGTGTAAGTAGGTTGGCCTTGCGGGATAGAGCATCCGCCACCACATTGTCTTTACCTTTCTTGTACTTGATGACGAAGGTAAAAGACTCAATGAACTCAACCCACTTAGCATGTCTTTTGTTCAAATTAGATTGACCTTTCAAATATTTCAACGATTCGTGATCCGAATGTATGACAAACTCCTTAGGGCGAAGGTAGTGTTGCCAAACATCTAGAACACGAACCAAAGCATACAATTCCTTGTCATAAATTGGGTAGTTTAGGCGAGCTCCATCAAGTTTCTCACTATGGTAAGCGATGGGCCTACCGTTTTGCATAAGAACACCACCAATTCCTAACCCACTCGCATCACATTCAATTTCAAAGGTTTTCGAAAAATCTGGGAGGGCGAGGAGTGGTGCTTGGGTTAACAACCTCTTGAGCTCATTGAAAGCAATATCTTGCGCATGTCCCCAAACGAAAGGTACACTTTTCTTTGTAAGTTCGTGTAGGGGACAAGCAATGGATGAAAAATCTTTGATGAAACGGCGATAGAATCCGGCAAAACCAAGAAAACGTCTCAACTCCTCATGGGATGTGGGAAAAGGCCAAGTACGAATGGCTTGAATCTTTGCATCATCAACCTCAACCCCATCGGAAGAGACAACAAAACCCAAGAAGACAAGTTTGTTGGTGGCAAAAGTGCACTTAGCGATATTGGCATAGAGTTTCTCTTTGCGAAGAACCAACAAAACTTGAGACACATGTGAAGTATGTTCTTCCAACGACTTGCTATAAATAAGAATGTCATCAAAATATACCACCACGAATTTACCAATGAAAGGACGCAAAACATGATTCATGAGACGCATAAAGGTGGAGGGAGCGTTGGAAAGTCCAAAAGGCATGACAAGCCATTCATAAAGACCAAGTTTGGTTTTGAAGGCGGTCTTCCATTCATCAACCTCACACATGCGTATTTGGTGGTAACCACTCTTAATATCAATTTTGAAAAGATGGAGGAACCGCAAAGCTCATCAAGCATGTCATCTAAACGAGGGATGGGATGGCGATACCGCACCGTGATGGCGTTGATGGGACGACAATCCATGCATAGACGAAGAGTCCTGTCGTGCTTGGGCACCAAGATGACGGGCACGGCGCACGGACTCAAGCTCTCGCGGATGTGTCCCATGGCTAGGAGTTCTTGTATTTGGTGCTCAATCTCCTTGGTCTCCTCGGGGTTGGTGCGGTACGGTGCGCGATTCGGTAGCGGTGCGCTGGGTACAAGGTCGATGCGTGCTCGATGCCGCGAAGAGGAGGAAGTCCCGGTGGCACCTCTTGAGGGAAGACATCTTCAAAATCCTTCAAAAGAGACATCAAAGGAGGAGGAAGGTTTGTGAAAGTGTTAGTCATAGAAACTTCACCCTTGCATATGAGCACATAGTGAAGGGTGGATGGGTTTTCTCTCAACTCCCTCATCTCTCTTTTGGTGGCAAATAGTGTAAGTTTTATGGGAACTCTCTTTGAGTGTCACTCTCATTTGGCTTGTGGCTCTCACTCACTTTATGGTGGATATCTCTCTCACCACTCTTCTCACTTGAAGAACCATCTTGTTGTGCGCGTGCAATAGTCTTGGCGTTGTCGGCAATCACTTGACTTGGAGTCATGGGACGGAGGACGAAGGTCTTGTCGTTGCTCTTGAAGCTATAGTAATTAGTCCTTCCATCATGCATAACACCCTTGTCAAATTGCCATGGACGCCCAAGGAGTAGATGACACACGGACATAGGCACAACATCACAATCAACCGTATCTTCATAAGCACCAATCTTGAAGGACACTTGCACCGTGTGTTGTATCTTGACGGCGCCGGAATCACTCAACCATTGGACATGGTATGGGTGTGGTGCTTCTTGTACTTCAAGTTGAGCTTCTCACAAAGTTCCTTGCTCGCGAGGTTGTGGCAACTTCCACCATCGATGATGACCTTGATGGAATTCCATTGATGCCGCTCTTGTTTGAAACAAGTTGCATCTTTGGTCTTCTTCAACGGGACATTTGTGGTCAAAGTTCTTGTCACAACCAAGGAGGGGCTCTTGTCGCCATCACAAATTATCTCATTGGAGTCTTCTTGCACACTTTGCATTGTGGCGACTTTGGCATTGTACTCATCTTCACTCATAGACTCATACTCTCCGTTGTCGTTGATGATCATGACCTTCTTGTTGGTGCACTCAAAGGACTTGTGCCCTTGTCCTCCGCACTTGTAGCATTGCAAGAGTCTTGTTCCGGACGACGATCCTTGTGGTGCATTACTAGAGGAAGGCATCTTCTTGACGGCTTGAGGAGCTTGAGTGGTGGATGTAGAAGCTCTTGTCGTGCCTTTACCTTGAGGAAGAACTTGAGTTGGTGTAGACGTTGATGAGGAAGGCTTGTTGGCGAAGAATGCCTTTGCCTTGTTGTATTTGAGCTCTTCAAGCACGTGACGCTCGGCCTTTGTAGCTTGATGCACTAGCTCAACCAACGAGGCATAAGGTTGGAACTCCACGATCTTCTTGATTGGATAGTTGAGGCCGTTCATGAAGCGAGCCATGGATTGCTCTTCGTATTCGTTGACATTGGCTCTCATCATCGAGATTTCCATCTCCTTATAGTACTCATCAACGGACTTCGAGCCTTGCTTCAATTCTTGCAACTTCTTGTACAAGTCGCGGGTGTAGTGGCTTGGCACGAAGCGCTTGTACATTGCCTCTTTCATTTCCACCCAAGTGTTGATTGGTTCTTGGTGGTTGGCGATGCGAGAATCTTGGAGTTGTTTCCACCACAAGAGAGCATACTCTTCAAACTCCATCGAGGCCAAGGCAACCTTCTTGTTGTCGGAGAAGCGTTGCACGCGGAAGATCTTGTCAACCTTGAGGACCCATGAGAAGTAGGCTTCCGGATCACTCTTGCCGAAGAACTTGGGTATGTCGAAGCGAACGTTGGTCAAGTCATCATAGTTGTCACGATGGTCACCACGTGGGAATGCACGTCCACGTCTCCTTCGATTGAGTCCATCACCATTGTGGTGGCTTGACTCGTTATCACTTGACTCGGGACGGTGTTGTTGGTGAGATCATGTGGAAGTTCTTGACGAGGACGAGGAGCATTGCGAGGATGGTTCTCTTGTTGAGGTACGGGTTGTGCGTTATTGTTCGCATTGTCATGATCTCGATTGCGTGGTCTTGGAGGATGATGGTGAGGACGTCCTTGCTCATCAAAATCATTCGCACCCGGGACGCCATTGCCATTATCTAATGGATCATGATGATTGTGTTGTTGTGGTGGTGACGGTATGCGTTCACGACGTTCATCATTTTGTTGAGGTTGCTCGAGATGCGCATTGGCATTGTTCACGTTTTGATGAAGTCGTTCATTGGCGTCACGCCTTGGGTCATGTTGACGTTCTTGTGGTTCATTCGCATTGTTCACATGCGGCGAAGGAGGACGGTTTCCGTCATGGTGAAGTCCATCATGGTCGTCGTGCCTTGGAATTTCTTGGTGTGGTTGTTGCGGGTGTTCGAGGCGAGGGCCATGACGTCCATGACGTGCTTGTGTCGACCTTGAGGTACTTCTTGTACGACTTGAGCGTGACGAAGAAGAAGATTGACGATGCACAAGGTTGTTGAGTGCTTTGGTCACTTGCTCCAACGTTTCTTGTTGAGCTTGCATGCGTTCGTTGAAGTTTGCCTCTGGGGCTTGAAGGCGACGTTCATAGCGGCCTAAGCCATCACGAAGAAGGTGTCGAAGACCGACGAACTCGGTTTGGGTGATGTAGCCATGATCATCGCCATGGATTTCCTCGTCCGAGCTTGGGCTTCCGGTTGTACTTCCCCTAAACATTTTCTCAAGATCAAGTGAGATGTGTGGTAAAGAAAGAACAAAAGACAAACTATATCTCAAGAATAATGTGACTTGAGAGGAGAGAATCCGGTTCTACACTAGTACAGAAAAGCTATTCTGTGGCGCACCATTTTTCTATTCTGTGGCGCATGGGTGGTGCGCCACAGAATAGTCGCCACTAAATAAGCTATTCTGTGGCGCACCACCCATGCGCCACAGAATAGTGGCTATTCTGTGGCGCACCGCGACTGGTGCGCCACAGAATAACTATTCTGTGGCGCACCCGTGTAACCATGCGCCACAGAATAGGGTGCGCCACAGAATAGTCCTGGGTGCGCCACAGAATTACTGCGCAGTACTGTACCCGTATATTCATACAAATACTAGTATAATACCAGAATACATGTATATTTCATATTTACACAGATATAACAGAAACAGAGATATATTTTCACAGATATATCAAAACAAACACATTACTAATATATGTCATCACAAGTTGATACAAAAGTGCGGAAGTTTTACACAATTGTTGAGATATACAAAAGTTCATCGAATCGTTGCCCACGTTACAAAATGAAGTGTTCACCGCCTACACTAGGATCGAATAGATTACATCTCGGCGTTGACGGTGAGCAATAGCGGGAACACGACGATCTCATGTAGCCTTCTTCGCGAGCGCTACGAGCGGAGCGGCGCCGGGAACGGTTTGCCGAGAGGCCCTTGAGTTTGTATTCCTGCATATCACAAGTTTCACTGACGCCATCTCTGCGTCACATAGTGTCACAACATTTTAATCATCGGCATTCTAGAAATGAATTAGCTAAGGTCAACTAACAATCATGCCTCATACTTAACTGGTATCAACTTACAAAAATCATGCCTCATATTTTATATCAACTTACCACAAAAAGATCAAATAGAGAAAAACCCGTATGATGGATCCTTCTTCCTGATCCGCTCCGGAAACGGATAAATGCCGTCTTTCGTCATCCACGTCCTCCTGTCATTCTGCTTATCTAGGCGTTCTTCGATCTCCCACTTAGACAACGCTGAAAATCGGTTGGGATATATATTTGATTAATGCATGATATAACTAGAGTATGATTTATTCATCTAATATAGAAAAGAAAGAAGCAAGGTTTCTACCTCTGGCGTTGTGTAAGGACCCCCCTGCTGTCTTGACATCTTCCAGGATGATTTTCGATAACTGTAACTGGATGCGATGGAAGTCTGCTCTAAGGTCATCATCAGTGAGATCCTCATCATATTTGGCCCATTCTTGGAGACGATATGGCAAATTCGTTATCACTGCATCCCGGACATACGATTTCATGT
This sequence comes from Poa pratensis, assembly GCA_947311845.1. NCBI lineage: Eukaryota > Viridiplantae > Streptophyta > Magnoliopsida > Poales > Poaceae > Poa > Poa pratensis. Next base: position 92,726,024 of record CAMZMU010000096.1, read on the forward strand.
GTAAGAGGACGTAGAAGGCATCCACGTTGCGAGACTTTTGCTTGAGGCAATGAAACCCCGTCCCATGGTAAAACTTGTGTGTGTTGTCAATTATACGTTTCGCTTTCTTCTCGAAGGAACCTCCGTTTTTGGCGTAGCCCTCGAGAGCCTCATCGAGAACACCCTTAATTCTAGTGTAGTCTTTCGGCGTAGTCCCTGAGTCTAAATATGTGGCAGTTGACCACTTCGGGTGCACGGCGATGAGTACTGAGTACTTGTCACTGCTCAACACAATTGAAACGGAATATTGGAAAGGATCAACAAAACAGAAGAAATCTATAAGAAAGCATAAGATACGACAGCGGCGACTAGATGCGGACTTACTTAAAAAAGAAAGGCACAAGAAGGCTGGTCTTCGTGCTCATGTTCAGCATGATTCTCTGGAGGTACTCCGTGGCCTTAGCCCGTGTCGGTGATCCTTCCTCCAGCTGGCTGTCCCGCATGTAGTAGGGATCCACTACCTTGACGTACGGGGTTTGTTCTCTCCTGATCATCATCGCCTGGCTGAGCGCGTATAGGCGGACCAAGTTATAGTCCAGCCGTTTAAAGTGAAACAAGTTGAAGACGTCCTCGCACGATATGAAGAACAGATCCGCTGGAGATTCATCAACGAAGTCAACCAAGTCCCTTGGCACCTTGACAGTGAACACCGGGTAGTTCGGATTCTCGTCTTTAAGAAGGTTGTCCTCTAGCTTCAAGATAGCAAGTTGCAAAGGGGCCATGCATCCATCTGCGAGGTGGAGCAGCTCCGAAGGCAGTATCGGTTGACCAGCTTCATGCAACCGGGACGACAAGTCACCCGCACGGGGTGGTATCATGGGGTCACTCCGGACATACCCCGGTGTGCTAAGTTTCGTCTTCGGAGCTGGCTTACTCCTCTTCCTGTGCTTCTTCTTCTTCTCTGCTGTATCTGGTGTATCTTCCGGAGGCAGTATTGGGTACTGTCTGGAGCCGAAGCTGATCACTGGGGCAGGCCCTTTTTTCCCTCCTTCAGTCCAATCCCTGACAGACTCACATATGGTTGTAAAGAGCGACGTGAGCGTATTTGTCACCGCCGCTGAGATGAAACTCGGAATCATAATATTTTGCTCCATCGGTTCCTCGCCCCTTGTTCCAGAAACCCCAGCCTCGTCATTGTCGGCCATGTTTGCACTGCATTAAAAAGAGGCAAAAAGTTAGTATAACAAATTTAAGATAAAAAAATCACCTAACTAATAAGTACTAAGATACCCCGGCCCATGCACTAGTCGCAATACCCCATATGTCCTATTTTTAGCAAAGTCATGCCAAATTTCACGAAAAAATCCGGCATGACCTTTGCTAAAAAAGGGACATATGGAGTACCCGAAATTGCCGGAACGGAAGTTAATCGACGTTCCGGCAATCTCAAGGGCCTCTCGGGGTACCTGCAAGCATTTCCAACAAAAAAAAAACACATCTACGGCCGGCACCTCCGGCCGGCATCTCAACGACACGATGGTCGGAGCACAAGCACAATACCCCATATGTCCTATTTTTAGCAAAGTCATGCCAAATTTCACGAAAAAATCCGGCATGACCTTTGCTAAAAAAGGGACATATGGAGTACCCGAAATTGCCGGAACGGAAGTTAATCGACGTTCCGGCAATCTCAAGGGCCTCTCGGGGTACCTGCAATCATTTCCAGAAAAAATAACCACATCTCCGGCCGGCATCTCCGGCCGGCATCTCAACGACACGATGGTCGGAGCCACAAGCACAAAACAGCAAACTCCACGACACGATGGTCGGAGCCACATCCACATCTCAAAAAAAAAATCCACATCTCCGGCCGAATTTCCGGCCGGCATCGCCATCTCCACATCTCACCTGAAAGAATGCGGTGCTTCTTCTAAATTTCCTACATACGGGAAAAATGATGCATTAGTTAACTATATACACAAAATTTTAAATGGAATAGGGACAACAATAATATTGTCATGCCATACATCTCATATTTAATTATGTAGGTGATACTAGTTGCTTTGCACGTGCAATGCACGTCCAAAATATAACAGAACATATGTAGACAATGATGAATCGAGAACTAGATGATGTGAACCGACCGTGTATCTATTAGGATTGAATTTCGGAGTATTAAATGCGAGCAATTTTTAACGAAGGGTAATAAATGATGATTACTCGGTACGGTGGTGGAAAACTTGATTAAATTGGTAGAGTACTTATTGTTTTCAATTGCATACCCATAAATCGTGCAGGATACCCAATATTCGTGAGTATATTTGTCAGGTCCAATAATGATGCACTAATTCTAGCATTTGTAGTGTGTGATCTATTAGTAGTACTAATTTTCACATGATATTTTATACCCCAGAATCATGCACGCCATACACAGTCCGCATTCGTTGTCTATTGATTGATTATTATGCACTTGGGTATCTGATCGTGGGTGTCTACTTCTTATGCATGCATGTCAAAAATTCAATTATGTACTGGGTATATGAAAATAATAAGTCAATAGGGAAAGAAGGGGGGAGAGGAGCGTGCACCTGGTCCAGAGGGTGGCGGTGGAGGTCTTCGTAGCCGTCGGCGGCGGGGCGCGTGGTGGGCGGCGCTGGTGAGATGGGGAGAGAGCTCGGGGGAGAGGGAGGGGAGGAGGGAGGGCAGGAGGGAGGGCAGGAGGGGGCGGCGGCGGCGGTGGAGGTCTTCGTAGCCGTCGGCGGCGGGGCGCGTGGTGGGCGGCGCTGGTGAGATGGGGAGAGAGCTCGGGGAGAGGGAGGGGAGGAGGGAGGGCAGGAGGGAGGGCAGGAGGGGGGCGGCGGCGAGTTGGGGCGGCGGCGGCGAGAGCACGGGTGGAGGGAGGGGAGGAGGCGGGGGCGGCGGCGACGAATTGGGCGGCGGCGGCGGATTGGGCGGCGGCGAGGGCACGGGTGGAGTGAGAGGGAAGAAGAAAGGTAGAAAAGAAAGAAAACGGCCGCCGGCCAAATAAGTGGATAAGGTCCACTATTCTGTGGCGCATCCCTTTAGGAGTGCGCCACAGAATAAGCTTATTCTGTGGCGCACCTGTCCAAGGGTGCGCCACAGAATAGTTGGTTTTTTTTTTTGAGTTACATTTTCTGATTTTACACACACATGTTAACAAAAAAACAGTTAATACAAATATTGAAATACAAATAAGTTGGTTAAATTTTGTGTTTTTCTCTTATTACACATGTTAATACAAAAAAAAAGTTAATACCAAATATTGAAATTGTGCCATATATATAAAAATATGTAAATTGTGCCATATATATCAAAATATAACTTGTGCCATATATATTACATATAGACGATATGCTTGTTGTCTTTCGCATACAAAACAAATTATATATAATACACAAAAAAGTTTTCGATCTTCGTCCCGGCCGGTTCCGAGCTAGCATTTCTTCTTTCCCTTCTTGGCGGTTGAATAGCTTAGGCCGGTCACCTTGAGACTTCTTCGCGTGAACGGACAACCTTTGGTAGGTAGGGAGGTCTTCCTTTTTTCTTTAGAATTAGTAGTAGGCATGTCGAAATAGTTGTCGAATTCCTCCTCGATCTTCGGATCGCCGTCTAGGTCCTCCTCGTTGGCGTCTCCTTCCATTCCAATGATGCTCCTCTTGCCCCTCCTCACGACAACACGGTTAGGCTTTGACGGGTCGGTAATGAAGAAGCATTGATCAACTTGGCTAGCGAGTACCCATGGCTCATTTTTCGCGGAGGCTTTCTTCGAGTTGGCTTCGGGTATAACCATGGTGGTGAAATACCGGCCTTCTTTTTCGACGTTCTTGGCCCATCTCACACGGAACATTGGCACTGACTCTCCACAGTAGTTGAGCTCCCATATCTCCTCTATCCTTCCGAAGTATCTTTGCTTGACGGTAGCCTCGTCATCGGCGTAGGATAGCATAGTTACTCCTGAGTTTTGATATTCGCTACTCCTGTCCTTTTCCTCGGTGCAGAATCTGTAACCATTGATGTCGTACGTCTGATAGGTCTTCACGTTCTGCGCGGGGCCCTGTGATATGGAGAATATGAGTTTTTCATCTTCCGTACATGGCTTTCTGACCCGTGATTCAGACAGTTTTTTTTCCTTGAACCAACGCGTGAAGCTGGAGTTGTGCTCTCTGGTTACGTCTCCGTTCTTCCTCGGCCGGCCCAGGTCGATGTAGTTCTTCTCGATTATGCTTCTGTGCTCTTCCACCCAAGGTTCGATCAATTCTAAGTGTTGTAGCGCGACCCGGTGAGCCCTATCGAAGTCGACGCGTCGACCATCAATCAAGACAGGGAGTGAGCGGCAGCCCTCGCGGTGACCAAAACCAGCGAGCCTGCCGACGTGCGGCCTGGTGGCCAGACCAACATCCTCGTTCTCGGTGCTTAGATAACTCTGGCAAAAGGTGATGCACTCTTTGGTCAGAAAGCCCTTGGCCATGCTTGCGTCTGGACGGGCCCTGTTGCGAACGAATCCTTTGATGACACCGTTCTGCCTTTCGAACGGCATCATGTAGTGCAGGAACGTCGGACCGAGATTCAGTATGTCATCAACGACGTGGAGAAGGAGATGCACGCAGATGTCAAAGAACGCGGGCGGGAAGTAAATCTCGAGCTCGCATAGTATCCCCACGACCTCATCCTGTATCTTCTGGAGCTGCCTCACGCCGATCGACTTACGGTTGATGACGTCAAAAAAGTTGCAAAGTGCAGACAGCGTATCACGGACGTGCTCGTCCATTATCCCTCGGATCGCAACGGGAATTATCTGCGTCATAAGCACATGACAATCGTGAGACTTCATCCCGCTGAACCTCTTCTTTGTTTCGTCCAGATATCTGCTTGTCTTCCCCGCGTAACCGAAAGGAAATTTGACTCCTAAGAGGCACCTGTAGAACTGCTTGAGCTCCTCCGGACTCATAGTGTAGCAGGTAGGTGGAAGCACAACCGCGCTCTTCTTCCTCCTTTTGCGGCGACCTTGAGTCCCTTCCGTCTGGTCATCATTATCATCATCATCATCACTATCGGGGCCGTGAATATCTTTCTTGATGCCAAGCCATTTCAGATCGTATCTTGCTTTCTTCCCATCCTTGGTCTTTTCCGGCATGTTTGAAAGAGTGCCAAGAACAGCCTCGGTAACATTCTTCGTAATGTGCATTACATCGAGGCTATGGGGCGTGTGGAGGACCTTCCAGTACTCCAAGTCATGGAAAGCACACCTCGCTTTCCATACACCCAGCAGCGGTTTTACCCTCGGTCGCTTCTTTCCCGGCGCAGGGCACTCCTCCCAATTTGTCAAAAGCTCATCAATTTCTATGCCGGTCCTCGGGATCGGTTTTGTTTCTCTTTCTTCTTGACCATCGAACAAATCCCCGCGTTTTCTCCACGGGTGGTCCATGCGAAGCCACCTTCGAGCCCCTGGGTACACGGTTTTCGAAGACCCTTGTATTCTTGGTAGCTGGATATGCGGGGTCTCATCCATGCACCTGATACATCCACAGAATCCGTGGCCCACCTGGGCCGATACAGACGACATTCCAGGATAGTCCTGCACCGTCGTGAGCAACGCGGCGCTCATATTGAAATAATCTTTAGTGTAGGCGTCCCACGTACGGACAGGCGTCTTCCATAACGTTTCTAACTCCTCTTTCAACAGCTCGAAATACAGTTGTATGTCGACACCTGGTTGTTTCGGACCCTGAATAAGCATACTCATGTGTATGTACTTTGACTTCGTGCACAGCCACGGGGGAAGGTTGTAAGGCCATACAAACACGGGCCAGGTGCTATGTGTGCCATTGAAGAACGGATTCATTCCATCTGTGCACATACCCAGCCTGACGTTCCTTGCGTCGCGCCCAAAATCTTCGAAGGCGATGTCCAATGCTTGCCAATTGCTAGCGTCTGCAGGGTGTGTCAGGATGGTGCCCTTCTCCGGATCTTCTGCGGGCTTCTCCCTTTCCGCGTGCCATTGCATGAGCTTTGCTTCCTTAGGGTCCACGAACCACCGCTGAAGACGGGGAGTGATAGGAAAGTACCATACCACTTTTCGAGGATTTTTCTTCTTTCCACTCTTGTACCGTCCTTGGCCGCACACCGGACATTTGGTCAAGTCCTCGTAATCGCCCCGATAAATTACGCAATCATTGATGCAGGCGTGGTATCTCTCGTGCGGTAGGTCAAGAGGGCACAGGACTTTCTTGGCCTCCTCGATAGTAGTTGGTAATGTGTTACCCTCGGGGAGAATATCGTGCCAGAATTTCAGGTTCTGGTTGAAGCTCTTGTCGGTCCAACTGTTTCCCGACTTCATCTCCATAGCATTAAGCGTTACTTGCAAGCGCGTATCCTGAGGCCGGCACCCAGGATACAACGGAGTGATCCCGTCTATCCCCATTTGCGCTAGCTTGGCTTTCTCTCTGTCGTTGCTCGTCTGACTGAGAAGTAGTTCTTGAAAATGAGCATCCTGCAAGCCCAAACTTAGCGGGGTCTGCTCGTCTCCTTCGTCATGATGATCATGTCCGCCGGCATCTCCTTCGTCATCATGATGATCTTGTCCGTCACCGGCATCTCCTTCGTCATGATCTTGTCCGCCGCGGGCATCTCCTTCGTCATGATCATCTTGTCCGCCGCGGGCATCTCCTTCGTCATGACGATGATCTTGTTTGGCTTGTTCCGGCATGAAACCGTGCCTGAGCAGGTGCTCCTCCAATAATCCAGAATCAGGGTGTATCCACCTCTCATGTTTGCATTTTCGACACGGACATCTTATCTGCCTCCCGTTGGACCGAATCATGTCCGCCTTCGCTTGGTCCTTGTATGTTCTGATTTGACTGGAGCTCATCATTATGACCATGGTTGACTACGCGCTATACATAGAGAAGAAACGAGAGTACATAACTTAATTAGAGCCGCAACATGCATGCACACACAAACACACACAACACATCTCAGTCCGGCATCTCAACGACACGATGGTCGGAAGCACAAGCACAATTAATACCCCACATGTCCTATTTTTAGCAAAGTCATGCCAAATTTCACGAAAAAAGTCGGCATGACCTTTGCTAAAAAAGGGACATATGGAGTACCCGAAGTTGCCGGAACGGAAGTTAATCGACGTTCCGGCAATCTCAAGGGTCTCTCAAGGTACCTCCAAACATTTCCAACAAGATGCATGGTCAAAGCACAATAACCTTGCTCACCTTGTAGATTTGATCCAAAATAGAAAATGGGAGAAAGGAGACTAGCTATGTATGGAGGAGTCTATCAACCAAAATAAGTTTAACTAAAAAAAAAAGGAGAAATATATGGTCAAAAATGGATGGGAAGGAGGAGCACCACGAGTTGGGAGGAGAGGAGGAAGAGAGGAGGAAGAAGAGGAAATGAGAAATGGGTAGGGGAAAGTGGGGTGGAGATGGCCTTTTAAAATATCTGGTACAGTTATTCTGTGGCGCACCCCTTACTGGTGCGCCACAGAATAAGCTTATTCTGTGGCGCACTGGGTCTGGTGCGCCACAGAATAGCTCCCCCCAATTATTTGTGGGGCCAGAGCATCTTATTCTGTGGCGCACCTACATGGATGCGCCATAGAATAAGCCTATTCTGTGGCGCACCTGGCCCAGTGCGCCACAGAATAGCCTTATTCTGTGGCGCATCTGACATGTGCGCCACAGAATAAGGTCAAAAGTGGCAGACCCGTGCGTTGGTGTGGGCCCGCGCTTATTCTGTGGCGCATCCTTATAGCCGTGCGCCACAGAATAAGGCTATTCTGTGGCGCACCATGACTGGTGCGCCACAGAAGCTTATTCTGTGGCGCACGTCTATAAGGTGCGCCACAGAATAAGCTTCCATAGAATTGGGTTTTCCTACTAGTGCTAACACCCAACACACACACTTATGAGGATAGGAAGGTATGAAGTGGCAACGGAAATCAAGCAAACTCGGCGAAAAGCATATTGTTAAAGGTAGTGAAAATCCACAATGACCAAATCACCAAATAAACTCCAACCACAAAGTATAAGGAAACACACACAAAAGCGAACGATGAGGTTGTGCGACCAAAGGGCGAGCACTCGAAGAAAAGAAACCTAGCGAAGACTACGTGCTCAAGTGTCAACACAACGCACGAAGGACACTAGTTCAATTGCTTGACTGGGCGACGGATTTGCACAAGTGTCGAACCCTCACACTCACTTTGGCGGTTCAAGCTTTGTCGCAACCTACAAGAAATGGTACTTGGCACCACTTGATTCTTTTTCTTTTCTTTTTCTCTTTTTTTTTGATTTTTGCTTTTTGACGATGATTCCTTCAACTTTTGCTAGTGCCAAGACCTCTACTCGATACACACTCGCCAATACTTGAGACACTCACTCGGAACAACACAAGTGCAATGCCCGCAATATAAACGAACTAGTCCGATAGGTCAAGGTGCGCAAAAGGAAGAAGGGCTCACAACGGAATAGAATGACGGGGAAGACTCGAGTCCTTGGCGGCGGCGTCGTAGACGTAGAGTACACACCAGCGAAGGACTCAAACAACCAAGAGGAAATGCCAAAACGAACCGAGGAAAAAGAAAAATTTCTGAAAATTTTGGCCCTGGCGTAGTACCGCTTAAGCCGGCGGTAGTACCGCTGCTTACTTTCCTGCTCGAATTTTCTGCGATTTTGGGCTCCAAAACTTCCTCGAATCCGTGGGAAAATGGCAAAATTGCGGCTAGGAACGCAAACAAAGGTGGAGGGGGTACTAAAGCAACAGATCCATGGATCAAAACTACCAAAAACTCATCAAATCGACCAAATCGCTCGAATACCAAAATGGCTATTTTTGGTGGAAATTTTTGAATTTCTCAAAAACAAAGAAAAATTTGGTGGATTTGTGGGGGAAACAAGATCAAACCCGTGGCAACCTAGAGCTCTGATACCATATGATGCGGTTTAGGCCCGATCATCACGGATTTGAGGCAGAGGGGACGAAGAACACGAAGAACACAAGAACACAAAGAGGGGAAATCACACAAAAACAAAGGGATAACTAGCAAGAAGCACTTGGCAAGATTCAATTGGTAACAATTCCCCTAGGGCAGCCCCCAATTCCCCTATCCCAAGTACACCTTACTCTTAGGATTGTTTGTCCAATTGGTCAATCCAAACCAATCTATCCTAGCCACTTCAAGAGGAAGGATTAGCATGTAGCAAACTACAAGAGGAAGTTCATCTCCACAAGGGGAGGCCTTGGTTCATCTCCACAAGGGGAGGCCTTGATTCATCTCCACAAGGGGAGGCCTTGATTCATCTCCATGGAAGGAGGCCTTGGTTCATCTCCAATGGAGGAAGGAGACCCTTGAGAAGAAGGAGCCTTGCTCTACTTTAGTTCTCAAATCATAGTTTAACCCTAACCCTAGGCTGAGATGGAGTATTTATAGTCTAGTGGACGAAGGGGGTGGAAAAGGGGGTTACACGGGTGCCCCAACCCGACAGGTTCCTTCCGCAGCGGTAGTACCGCTGGGTCCAGCGGTAGTACCGCTGGGAAGGCCTTCACGTTTGCTTCAGAACTCGTGGCGGTAGTACCGCTGCACCAGGCGGTAGTACCGCTGGCTAGCGGTAGTACCGCTGCGGTACCGCTGTAGCTACCGGGCGATGCAACAGAGGGCTGTTTTCAGCGTAGCTGCAGCGGCAGTACCGCTGCCAGGCGTTAGTACCGCTGAGCCCGGCGGTAGTACCGCCGCCTGAGATTTCTGCCCAATCTTCTCTTCTTCTCCCTCATCGTCTTGGCTCGATTCTTGTCCATCTTCGACACTTCCTTGGCCATCTTCACAGGGGTCATCAGGTCCATCATAGCTGAGCACACACGGTATTGGAATGAAGTAGCAAACCATTCAAGGGAGTGTCAAGGTCACACATAGATAGGAGTGAATTCACCTTAGCATGGATTGCTTTGACCCTTGCTCTTGTCATTGGTCCACTTGGTGTAGAAGCCGTAGGGCGCACTACATCACTTTCCCCGCCAGTGGAGGTGGTGGGGAAAGAAGACGGCCCCGTGGACGCGGGGGCTAACGCCGCAGATTTTGTCCTAGCCCCCCGTCCTACAACTTCCTCCCGCCGCTTTTCAACCCGTGATGGAGCCGGCTGCTTCCTTGGGCGAGCTGCCGTCGAGCTCCCAAGCTTCTTCCGCTGCGTCAGCGGACGTTCCATCATCATTGGGCAATAAGCGTGCCCGGGAGTAAGTCCCTTCTTCGCTCCTTCTTTGTGCCTTGTATCTCCTGCTTCCCCAAGGAAAGTGACCGAATGTTGGCGCAGGGGTACTCCTTCCTTGGGTACTAGCAAGAGGCAACGCGATGCGGCGGAAGATGTCACCGCCACTAGCTTCGGAGCGGTGGAGGGGGAATGTTTCCTCCTCCCTTAGCAGAACTTGAAGGCCGCCGGGGGAGTGGAGTGGGGAGCGTGACTGCGACCTTCCCGGCCCACCCTAGAAAGATATGGCAGACGTCCCAACACCCGAGCAAGTAGGTACTTCAGAGCTTTCGGGTAACGTCACTTCTTTGATGCACCGATGACTCTTCTGACATTCTTTTGCTTCTAGATGCTTCAGTGGCAAATGTCTTCTCACCCGGTGGTCCTCTCGGCGGTGCTAGCTAGGAGAAGCCACCTTCCCTCTCGCCTTTAGAGGGTCAGGAAGTGACCAAAGGCGTCCCGAGTTCGCGTCCTGTGGGGACGCAAACCATGAACCCCGTTCCTGGTCCAAATCTTGACTTGATGGAGAGTTCCTTGAAGACTGGGGCAGTGATAACAACCTTTGCTGCCTTCTCCACGGATTCCGACGCTAGCGATTAGATGGCTGAGCTGATGAAGATCAAAGAGAGCCTGGCTGCCAACCGCGTGAGAAGTGCGCCCGCCCCGGAGGTCTCCCGGTGGCTGCTCCAGGGTTCACCATTAGCGGTGACAACGCGAAGGATGCCATCCTCCGTGGGATAACCCAACTGGACAAGGAGCTGTGCGACTGCGAGGCCTCCGTCGAAGGGACGATCAGGAGTGTCGAGGAGCTGATCCAGAGAGGGATGGACAAGCTAAACTGCATGGCTATCCAGATTTCCAGCCTGTGCCAGTCCCTCGAAAAGAAAGACGCAGACCAGAAGGCTGAAAGCGCGCGCCTTGGACGGGCCATCTTGGCGAAAGAGCAGCACCTAGTGACCCGGGAGGCAGAACTGGCTGAGAAGGAGAAAACCTTGGAGCTTCAGAGACACCAGCAGGAGCGGCAGATTGAGAAGCGTCTGAAAGAGACGGAGGATCGCCACCGGGAAGAGCTTGAGGCCAAAGACAAGGACGTCCAGCTCTGGAAGTCCAAGGAAAAAAAGGCCATCCAAACCATTGAGGACATCAAGAACGTCCTTCACCAAGAGCAAGAGTCTACCCAAGCTTTACAGCTACAGACAAGAGCGATGGCTAGAAGATATCTGAGCTCAAAGAGTCCTTGGAGGCGCAGGGTAAAGAGCTGGCAGTGCTGAGAGAGGGCAACCAGAAGCTGACCCAGGCCAATTCCCAGGCATCCACTGGGTTATCTGAGCTTTGCCGCCTTAACCAAGAAGGTTTCGTCGCGGTCGAGGCTGCCTGCGAGGAGGCTTCGGCGCGAATGAAGCAGCTGAAGCTGGGTACCGCAGCTCCGGTGCTGGAGCCACAATGTCAGAGCTTGCCCCTTGTCGCGGGATTCATAAGGGAGGTGACTGCCAATATCCGAGCCTTCAAGAACAAGATGGTCACCCAGCTTGTGAATGACAAGCACGAGGCAAGCAAGCAGACGGCGGCTTTTGTCATGGCGAACCTTAAGGAGGCCAATCCTGGCGTCACCCTGCCGGTCTTCTCGACCTCGTCTCCTTCCCGGGCTTCTCTCCAGGCGGTGATGGCTCCCGCGACTGCACTTGCTACGAAGAAGTTCCCGCCCCTCTAGTTCTCCTGCACCACATTCGGGCACTTCGTGCCCCAAATAAACTTTGCGTCAGATCGCGTGTACCAGCTTTAAACCTTATTGTAACAGGCTAGAACTCGTTATGCTACTCTATTTCACGGGTACTTTTACTTTTCTTAGCATGTTTTTACTTTTTTCCACGTCCTTGAGGGACCTTCTGGGATGTAAGCTTACCCGCGAGGCCCTGACTGGTCAGGCATGCGCTCACGAGCCCTACCGATTCCTAAAAAGCCGTTCACTCTGTTGGCACGCACGTCCCCAGGGAGTATCAGGTCTTCGCACCACTTTCTACCCCCGGGAGAGTCGATACCCCGTGAGTGCTCGCACGACGGTCGAGCCTTGCCTTTCTAGTTCCACACATGTTCTGTTACCCAAGAAATAGATAGCATGTACGACAGAAACAGGTTCAAGGGCAACTTATCTTTTATTCATCATAGAAGTTCTTGAACAACTTGTCACTTCAGGGTACATCCTGCTTTCAGCGATTCTTGCGGGGTTGAAGGTTGGCAGCTTCCTCCTTCCTGGCACATCAATCAACCATGTTCCACAGGTCCTCCAGTGTGTCCACGACGTGGGTGCTCATCTTCTCGCGCATTTTCATGTTGCGGACGTTGACGTGGAAGACGGCGATGACGGAGATCTCATGGAGATCTTTTGGGAGGATGCGGTCGACGACACCTCAGAACCTCCAGATGTAGTGGCGCAGCGTCTCCCCAGCTTCTTGCTCTAAGCGATAGAGGTCGGAGACGGTTGCCGGGTACGGCGTGCAGCATGTCTTGAGGTGCTGGCTTGCCTGGCCTTCCATGTCCTCTCGAGAGCGACGCCTGGGGTTGGAGCTCGGGCCAACACCTTCTTCAGGCTGTTCCATGGGCCGCTTGCCATGGGGATCTTCAGTTGTTCTTCTTCTGGGAGTACTGGATCGGGGACGGCGGTGCAGAGGTCGATGGTCGGAGCAGAACTCATGGGAGCATGGCATTGGAGAGCGTAGTCCAGCAGGTTTTCCAAACTAGCGATCCATGCCTTCGCACCGGGATCGCTCTTGCACTGATCTGGAGGGAAAGAGAGAAGCGCTCGGGCCGCGCCCAGACCTTCCTCTAGCCCCAGACATTCTCCTGCCCTCCAAGGACCTCCCGAGTTCCCGACATGGCTCTTGCTTGTGACTGAGGCAACTGCCCACATTGCCCCGAGGAAACAGCGGTTCTTGGAGCGGATCTGGTCACGGATGAGGAGCTAGAAGCAGTTCTTGTGTCGGCCGAAGAGCTTGACGTGGATCGTGTGCTAGAAGAAGAAGAACTTGACGATGATCTTGTCTCCGAAGAAGAGGAGCCTGACGTAGATCCTGAAGTTGACAACGAGGAGCTCGCCGCCACGGCGGACATAGACGAATCCGTGCTTGCGCCCCCTACCTGGCGTGCTAGATGTCATGTCTCGAAGCACGGACACCGAGAGTAGAGGATACCCCCTTTTTAGGTTTGGTATGGGGCGCGAAGGAGGCTGAGAATTGTCTCTTGGGTGAGGCCTAGATCAACCTCTCCTCTCCATGATCAAAGCATGCAACCAAAGGGACACAAGGAGCTACCCAGGGTCAGGCCGACCGGAGGCTAAAAGCCCTACTCCTCCATGTCTGGATTGATGGGTTCTTCATAGTGTGGCTTACAATGGAGGCTTCCGGACAGGGTACCCGGAAGGGTTTTGGCTGGAGGTAGACGAAGGACAGATCCTGACCCGGAGGAGATCACCTTCCTCTCTACACTTGCAGCCCTAGTCTAGTCTTGCTCTGGTTCGAACTCTTTTCTTCCTCCTCCCCTTCCCGTGCCTTGGTCCTCCTTTTATTGGCTAAGGGGATACCACAGGGTCACGTGAGGAGCACGGGGGGCCTTCGACGGGAAGGACCCTCCGCAGCTGGTTTATGGGGAGACGTGGCCTCTTCTCCGCCTAGTGTATCCTTTGGGTTAGCTGGGAGCATCCACCTTTGGGGAAGTGGGGCGGACAGTGGCTGACACCACCACGAGCTGTGTCCCCGGCCTGCGCCACCATCGTCTTGCTTCCCAAGTCTTCTGAGGTCTTCTAGCATGAGGTGGAGAGCTTATCCACAGTTGTACAGAGATGTACCTGAGAGGGAACCCAGCCTCCTGCCAGCAACTCGGGCCCTCGAAGGCTCTTCTGTCTTCCCACATGGTTCGGGGACCCGGAAGGCCCCCAGGACCGGAGCCCTTTGTCGATGTAGGTCTTACTTGGTTTTCGTGAGGTTGGACGGTGAACCCGCCAACCTGACTTGGGTCTTGGCCTTGTCCATCTTCATCTTGGGCCCACATGGGGAGGACCCACTTTGGGGTGGACCCACTTTGGCCGCACTAGGGAACTCCGTGTTCCACTGCTGCGACAGTAGCCCCCGGGCATGGTCCCGGCCGCTCTTGCTCCAGCTGCCCGGGCTATGACCTAAAAATAGATCAAAGTGGGTCCCAGGCATCTGCTTTGCTTCATCAGTCGCCTTGATGGTCTTGGAGCTACTCCACTTGGGGAGTAATTGCGATGCCCTCCTCGATTCTCAGTAACGGAGAAAACGAGGAGACCCCTGACAAAGGCGCCGCCGAGGCTATAAAAGCGGGGTGCGCCCCTTGCATCTTCATCCATCTTTTTCCTCATCCCAACTTCAGACCTCCCCAAAAGCCGCCAGCGTCAATGGCGAGGGCGAAGAGAGGAGTTGGGCATCCTCGGTCTTCTTCAGCTGCGGCAGAAGGTGCCCTTCCAGTAATGGTCGAGCCACCTCACGCGGTCGTGGGATTCACAGTCGCGGCGGTCGTGGAGGCCGCGGCTCCACTGCTTCTCCTACAAGGAGCATGATCCACACTGGCTTCACGCCGTTCGAGTTCATCGTGGATCTGAACCGCAGGCCCTGCAGCCGTCTTCTCCTACCGGATTCTTTCGCGACGGCGACGGAGGAAATCAAACCCACCGGCTTCTGGCTGCAGGTGGACAGCTGCCCCAATGGCCCCTCCTGGGCCTTCATGGAGTACACCGTTGAAGGCGCCATGCTCCTGGTCAAGGATGGAATGTGGGGACCCCGGACTAGCTGTCCGAAATACCCGATTATGCTTAACACAACGATCCCTGCACATAATCCGAATTGGATACCAAAGTTTACATCCATTACAGTACCGAATAAAAGTCTTACATAAATGGTCATTTAGACCAAGTTCTTACATAGGTGCCTTCATGGGCCAAACCAAATATATCAGCGGAAGCTACGGCGTAATCGACATCATATTCTAACGATGACGACCCGACAGGCAGCTGACTTGTGGAGATCCTTAGTTGGCGTAGAAGTCGCCATACTCTTGCTCGGCATAGTGCTCCTCCTCGTAGTCTGGCTAGGTCAATAGCCAGGGACGAAACCAATATGAGTACATTTGAATGTACTCGCAAACTACCCCAACATGAGTATGCACCAGTTTTATTTTAGTTGACAATTTTTCTTATTTAAAACATCTCTATATCTTTATTGAAAAAGGTAAGAAGAGTTTTATAACTATCTTTAAAGAAGTCACCATTTTCATCTGTTTTTCCAAAACTTCTCCTTTTTCCCGACCATAGCCCGTCATGGTCCACTTTCATCCAACCACCTCATACCGATCCGTTGGTATAGGTGTAGGAAACATTCTCCACTCCATTTTTCTTTTAAAAACTCAAAGCCTTTTTAAAACTTGCACAAGGTCTTAGGACAGTCTCCCAATTGTCCATATCCGAGGACTCGGCTATTCGAATAGTTTTAAACACTCTGCAGAGGTAGCACGCTTTTAAACCCACATCCATCCAGCAACTCATCGTGTCTGCCACGTCTCGCCATACCAGGGTATGCGAAGTAAGCCGCCGGCCATAGCCTCTTATTTGCTCATGCTAGTATAGGATCCTTCCCATATGACACTTTCCATCGACACCCAGTCCGGTTTCCCGTCAGAAACCCTAAGTGTGAGGACTCATAGTTTTGTCCGGCGGTTTATGGTGGAACCTTCTATCCTCCCCACCAACTTGTGTGAGGACCCGGGTCAGGGGGTAGATCCTCGGACCATCCCCTCATGCATAACGGAGTCATCTCCGTCGATGAGGTATCCCATACTAATAAGAGCAAACTACATGACTACGCCTTTTCCCATATGTGGTAAATGTGGTCGCACAGGGTAGGATTGGTTTCCATAGTACTAGGACACTGTGCATTTTTCATAAACATCACCATTTTTCCACTTTTCCACTCCAACACCGACATCTCGGTATTTCATAAACTCATAAGAAATTTCAAAGGAGTTTTGAATAAACAACATTGTTTTCCCATCCTAAAGTTTTATATAAACTACTACATAGGGTGGCAAAATAATATCCATATTTTTTAAATGGGTTGTGTAAATCTTGCTTTGAGAGTAAACATGTTATGAAAGTAGATGCATATGTTGGTAGTGCAAGCTCAGAGAATAGCTTGCCTTGCTTGGCAAAGTGATCTTGCTCTTGTTCTTCAAATTCAGCAAACTCTCCTTCCTCGATATATCCGACAACGTTCTCGTCTAATTAACAAACAAACAATGCAAACAATCACTAAGCTATACAAGCAATCATCTCAACATAACCATC
Organism: Poa pratensis; assembly: GCA_947311845.1. Classification (NCBI taxonomy): domain Eukaryota; kingdom Viridiplantae; phylum Streptophyta; class Magnoliopsida; order Poales; family Poaceae; genus Poa; species Poa pratensis. The sequence goes on from CAMZMU010000096.1 coordinate 92,742,632, forward strand.
ATCAACATCATAATTAGCTACTGCACACATCAAACCACACAATTTGATTTTCAAACAAAATTGAATTAAACACTTTTTACTTCTAAATTATGGCAGAACTAGTTATTCATGTTTAATTCCACAACTTGAGTTCTGTTGGTCACAAAAATACAAACTAAAATTCTATGGAAAGCCACTGATGTGTAGAATACAACCCAATTTTAATTGGATCATTTGGAGTTACCAAACTCCCTACACATTGGATTGAATCCAGTAGCTTAATAATCAAGTTTTAGCTACCAATTAAATTCTATTGTTCCAAAAATTAAACCCTTTTAGGGGTAACTAAACATGGCTATATGTGAGCTAAAAAATTGGTCCTAACTCATTTGGATCAACCAATAAACATATTTGTTTGTTTTAGTCCAGAAGGGTTTATCTTAAAGTCAACAATTCATATTACTTAATTAATTCTACCAAAATTAGGGGAGCTAACACAAGGCAGTACTAAGCTAGCAAAATTGGTTTGGAATTATTTGGACTAACAGAGCATCAGAAAAAAACAAGTTTAGAATTTAAACCTTCTGTAGCATTTTCAATAATACTTTTTACTTATTTAATTAAAAGACATGAGACCAATTGTGTTGGTTAAACAATTTCATAAGCTTTCCAGAACAGTTGAGTTTGATTTATTTGGATTCGTAAATCTCGAGATATTGAATTTCAAAGTTGGATCCAGTACTGATTATTCAGAGAAGTTTGAAATTCGAAAATTCCCTCCTCTGGATAATGTTCAAAATTCTGACTGGTGGGGCCTACATGGCAGCGGCACAGCGCGCGCGGGAAAAAGATTTAAAACCTGATGAGCGGGGCCCGCCCGTCAGTCTCTCTCTCTCTTTCATTTCTAAACGAAGCGGTACGCAACCGTTGGATTTAGATCCAACGGCCCACGTTTGCCCACGTCGACGGCAAACGTCGGCGACCTAAAACGAGCGGCGCTGCCGCGCCGGCGACGGCGAGGTGGATGAATCTCTCACCTAGAGGGCTCGGGAGGTCGCGGAGATGATGCAGATCGACGGCGGTGGTGAGGTGGAAGCTTCTGGCCGAGTTACACTTGCTGGGGTGGAGTGGTTCGTCGGCGGCGAGGTCTCCGTCTTCCTCGGCCACGGACAGCAGCTCCGGCGAGGTTCCACGGCCGCGTCTGGGCACTGATCAAAGGGAAAAAGGGTGCGGTGAGTGCGGTGAAGCAGAGGGAAGTAAGTGCAGGCCAAAGAGGGAAGAATGGGGCAGTGTGGCGTCGTGGCCACGACGGACCTCGACGGCGGCAGTGGCTACGGCACAGCACGCCCTCCTGGCGGTGCACGGCGAATTGAGAGGGGTCAGTGAGGGAGTGGGGTGGTGTGGTGTTCGCAGAGGGTGCGGGGGTGGTTTTATAGCGCGGGATGCGGCGTACGGTGGACGGAGTGCACGGCGACGTCCACGGCGACACGGCGGAGATATTTCTCCCCAATCCGACGCGGCGGTGCGAGGGACGTGGAGACAAGGCGTTCACCGGGGTCCGGACGTGTTCTAGAAGATCTCGGCCAAGCGCGGCGTGTCGGGGAGCAGCGAGCTGGGCCAATTTGGTCGACGACGGCGAGCTCGCCACGGCGACGTGGAGGGAAATCGAGGCGAGGGGCGGCGTAACTGCTCTCCTCTGCGGCGCCGCGGCTGCAGAGGCACGGGGGCGAGGGGGTGCGCGGCCAGGGGGGCCTGGGGAGCGCGGAAACGGCGAGCACGGTCGCGGCGACACGGCGATGGTCGTCGGGGCTGGAGTCGACGACGGTTTTGCAGAAAACCCCCTGCTCCTTCTTTTCTTTTATCACAACTAGGTCCTTCTCTGTTTCTTTTTAAAACCAGAAGGTTTTCTAGGATTTAATTAGGGCACTTAAACATTTTAGAAAAATTTGCAAAAATTTGTGGGGCCTTCCCATAATGTAGAAGCTCCACAAAAATTGGCATAAAATAATAAAATGTTTTGAAACATTTTCTTTTATAGTACTTTGTTTATGTTATTTTAATTTATTTCATTTGTTTTTATTTTTGAATTTTAAAACTAGTTCAAAAATAATATTTGAGAGGGGAAAGTGGTAGGAACAAAATGGGGAGTGTTTACATTACAACTCCACTGACTTTGGTTTGAAAATAATTGAGTTTGTCACTTGAGATTTTCATGTGACAACTTGTCACTTTTATTTTTCTTGCTTTGATTTTATATTTTGTTTTCTTTCTTCTTACTAGTGTTCACTAGAGCAAACACTCACACAAACAGCAAGAACAACAACTCAAGTAACAAAAGCAATTAACATACAATAAACAACAAAAGTTTTTGTTGGCTCTCATTTTTGGAATATAATCCTGATAATAATTTTGGGATGTTACAATCCTTCCCCCCTTAAAATAAATCTCGTCCCGAGATTTGCTAGGCCTGGTTTTAAGGAGGTCTGGGAATTCGCTTCTAAGATAATCTTCGCGTTCCCAAGTTGCTTCTTCTTCAGAGTGGTTAGTCCACTGGACTTTGTAAAACTTGATCGCACGTCTTCGGGTAACACGAACATCTTCTTCGAGAATTTTGAGGGGTCTCTCACGATAAGTCAGGTCTTGGTTCAGGTCGATGGAGAGGTGGTCGATGTTTTTGAAAACATCAGGCTGGTCAGGAACTTCAAGACACTTCCGGAGCAAGGAAATGTGGAAGACATCATGATAATCTCCTAACTCCTGGGGTAACTCCAGCTGATAGGATACTTCTCCTCGACGAGCAATGACCTTGAAGGGTCCAATATACCTTGGTGCTAACTTTCCTTTGACATGGAAACGCTGCATTCCCTTGAGGGGTGTCACTCGGAGATAAACATAATCTCCGACTGAAGTGAGGTCACGGCGCTTGGTGTCAGCGTAACTCTTCTGACGGGATTGGGCAGTTTTGAGGCGTTCACGAATAAGCTGAACTTGCTCTTCAGCTTCTCGGAGGGTATCTGGTCCGAACAATTTGCTCTCTCCGGTATCGGACCAATTCAGGGGTGTACGACACTTCTTGCCGTAAAGGGCTTCAAAAGGGGCCATTTGCAGACTAGACTGATAACTGTTGTTGTACGAGAACTCTGCAAACGGAAGACAATCTTCCCACTTGGAACCATAGGATAGAACACATGCGCGAAGCATGTCCTCCAATATCTGGTTCACTCGCTCAGTTGGCCATCGGTCTGGGGATGATAAGCTGTGCTAAAGGCTAACTTGGTTCCGAGGGCTTCATGAAGGGATTTCCAGAATCTTGAGGTGAATTGCGTGCCTCTATCAGATACAATCTTCTTAGGCACACCATGCAGGCTCACTATTCTGGAAATATACAGGTCTGCTAACTGAGCTCCGGTATGAGTGGTCTTGACAGGAACAAAGTGGGCAACCTTGGTCAGTCGATCAACGATGACCCAGATTGAATCATGGCCTCGGTTGGATCTTGGAAGTCCGGTAATAAAATCCATTCCAATCTCATCCCACTTCCACTCGGGAATTTTCAAAGGTTGAAGCAATCCAGCGGGTCGCTGATGTTCAGCCTTGACTCGCTGACAGATATCACACTTGGCTACGAATGAACCAATCTCTCGCTTCATTCCATGCCACCAAAATCTTTCTCGAAGGTCTTGGTACATTTTGGTTCCGCCGGGGTGGATTGAATAAGGGGTCTCATGGGCCTCCTTCAGGATTAACTCCTTAAGTTCCGTGACATTGGGCACACAGATACGGTCATTGAATTTCAGCACTCCTTCAGCATCTTCGGTAAAACCGGGTGCTTTGCCGAGGGAAATTTCTTCCTAATTCCCTCTATGCTTTCATGACCTTTTGGGCTTCTTTGATTTGATCCATCAGGGTTGGGGTTAACTCTAATTGGCGAGATAACCATGGCTAACAAGCTCTAGTCCAAAATCTTGGAAGTCTTTGAACAAGGCTGGCTGTTCGGCTTGGATCAGGGCATTCAGGGTGCAAGGTTTGCGACTAAGGGCATCGGCAACTACATTAGCCTTTCCGGGGTGATAATGGATTCCAATATCATAATCCTTGATTAATTCCATCCATCTCCTCTGTCGCAGGTTCAGATCTTTCTGGGTGAAAATATACTTCAAGCTTTTGTGATCTGTATAGACCTCGCAGCGATGTCCCGCAAGATAGGGACGCCACTTCTTAAGAGCAAAGACTACAGCAGCTAACTCCAAGTCATGGGTTGGGTAATTCTCTTCATGCGGTCGCAACTGCCGGGACAGATACGACACAACTTTGCCTTCTTGCATCAGAACGCAACCAAGTCCGAGGCGTGATGCATCGCAATACACGTCGAAACTCTGGGTGACGTCTGGCATGATCAGGATTGGGGCTGAGGTTAGTCTCTTCTTCAGTTCTTGGAAACTATCCTCACACTTCTGAGTCCATTCAAATTTCTTGTCCTTCTTCAACAGTTGGGTCAGAGGTTTGGCTATACTGGAAAATCCTTCAACGAACTTGCGGTAATAACCGGCAAGTCCGAGAAAGCTTCGGATTTCAAAAACATTGGTTGGGGATAACCAGTCAAGAATGGCTTGTATCTTCTCAGGGTCAACAGAAATTCCTCCCGACACAACATGTCCGAGAAATGCCACTTCACTGAGCCAAAACTCACACTTGCTAAGCTTGGCATACAGTGGTGCTCTTGGAGGGTCTCCAAAACTAGACGCAGGTGTTCAGCATGCTCTTCTTCGGTCTTGGAATAAATAAGGATGTCATCAAGGAAAACTACCACGAACTTGTCGAGGTACTCCATGAAAATCTTGTTCATGAGATTCATGAAATAGGCTGGGGCATTGGTCAGACCAAAAGACATCACGGTGTATTCAAACAACCGTAACGAGTGGTGAAGGCGGTCTTGGGAATATCTGTCTCTCGGATCTTCAACTGATGGTAACCTGTCCGAAGATCGATCTTTGAAAAGACTCGGGCTCCGTTCATTTGATCGAACAGATCCTCGATCTTGGGAAGAGGGTACTTATTTTTAATGGTCACGTCATTCAGCTTGCGATAATCCACACACAGGCGTGTGGTACCGTCTCTCTTGTCCACAAAATAATGGGTGATCCCCATGGTGAAGCGCTTGGGCGGACAAGACCTTTGCTTAGCATATCAGCCAACTGCTTCTTCAACTCAACCAGTTCTTCCGGATTCATCCGATAAGGCTTTTGGGATATGGGGATGTTCCTGGGATAAGCTCAATTATGAACTCAATATCCCTATCTGGCGGCATACCAGGCAATTCTTCTGGGAAAACATCCTTGAACAGATGAACAACACGGATCTCATCTAGGGCGGGTCGAGCTATGCTCTCATGGCAGCCTGGGTGAGGTTGACTAGTTTCAGACACATACTCCACTTCTACTTCTTTGTCGGTGGTGATGGATACAGCTCTTCTGGCACAGTCAATTCGACCATGGTACTTGGCTAACCAATTCATACCGAGTATAACATCGATGCCTTGGGTTCCCAGAACAATTAAGTTAACTGGAAACTTTTCTCCTTTGATCTCAAGGGGTACATCGGAGCAAAACATCTTGGTCTCTACGGTGGATTCTGGGATTTGGATGACCATGGGTTTGGGTAAGAGGCTCTTAACTAAACCTCCCTTAGCAACAAATTCTTGGGTAACAAATGAATGGGTAGCACCAGAATCAAACAGAACAGTTGCAGGTACTGAGTTGACAAGGAACGTACCCAGCACAACATCCGGAGCATCCTGAGCTTCTTCAGCATTGATGTGGTGCAGACGACCCTTGGCAACAGCAGCATTTCCGCGAGGTGCGGCATTCTTGCCATTTCCATTTCCATTGCGGCCTTGACCATTGTTCTGTGCCGGCGCATTGGGGCGCTGGACATTCCTCTTGGGATTGGGACATTCTTTGGAGTAGTGACCCTTGTTGCCGCATTCAAAGCAGATCACATTGGGATTGCGGGTGAAGTTGTTGAAGTTTCCTCCGGGACGGTTATTGTCATTGGGGCGGTTGAAGTTGTTTGGGCGGTTAGGGTAATTGGGGCGTGGAGCTTGGGGTGGACGATAGGCAGGCCTGGTGTTCTGCTGAAAGATACGAGGTTTCTGGCTGCTCGAACCTTCCTGAGCATTCATCCTCCTCTTGCGACCTTCATACATAGACTTGCGCTTGGTCTCCAGCTGGATGGCTTTGTCCACAAGTGACTCCAGATCACGGAAGTCATGGATAACCAAAGCACACTGAAGTTCATCATGAGTCCACTCATGAAACGCTCCATCTTCTTCTCTTCCTTGTCGGTGTCATCAGGAGCATACCGAGATAAGTCGGTAAACTCCTCAAGATAACCGACCACATCTCTACTTCCCTGCCTCAGCTTGCGGAACTCATCCTTCTTCCTCTCAATAAGTCCACTGGGAATATGCTTCTTGCGGAACTTCTCCTGGAACTCAGCCCAGTTGATGACATGACCAGCTGGCTGGAGAGTCTTGGTAGTTTCCCACCAAGCTCTTGCAGGTCCAGCGAGATAGTGGGTTGCATACAACACTTTCTCATTTTCTCCCACAGCAGCAACTTCAGATTATTGTCGATGGTGCGAAGCCAATCATCGGCTTCTAGTGGGTGAAGTCCCTTGGAGTAGGTGGGTGGGTTGGTCTTCTGAAAATCGCCTAAGGTAGATCGCTGGTTTCATTGCCATTGCCATTACCACCATTGTTGTTGTTGTTGTTGTTATTGTTGTTGTTGTTGTAAGCGGCTGCGAGTTGTTGTAAGGCAGCGAGATGAGCTTGGCGCTCTTGCCGGGCATTTTCACGCTCCTCCATGATAAGTGCGAGAAGTTGGGTGGGGGTTGGGTCCGGTGGTGGTGGTGCTGATCCTGATCCTTCCGCATTGCTGCGACGGGGCGGCATCCTGAAGCACACCGGGTATAAGAGACAAGGCAAGAAAAGTTCGACTAAGGGAAAAGACGATCTCTCAAGTGGTTGATTAATAAGATTTATATGAAAATAGTTCACACAGATTTAAACAAGACAAACATACTTATATTTCACAAACAACACATCAAGGAGTTCACATCAACATCAAGCTTACAACCTCAAGCTTACAACATCACCTTACATCTAGGATACATAACATCTGGTTTCCAAAAGAACCACTACTACTACTCGACTAGCTATAGGGGTCAACCTAATCCTGCGGTAGTGATCAAGTCACTCGCCTACTGAGGTGGAACCTCCAGCTCTAACACGTCAGCATCTGACTGGTAGGCTGGCTCCTCGGGATCCTCCTCCTCGTCCTCGAGAACTGGCTCGAGTGGCTCCTCCTCCTCGTCAACTAACTCCTCCTCATCATCCTCCTCCTCACAGTCCATCTCCTCCACGAAGTCATCATCGTCACTGAGGAAAGCGTCGTTCTCCTTGCGGAGATCCTCGCCCTCCTCCTCCATCTCGTCAGTATGGTGCTCTAGATCCTCAATCAGTCCGTCCTGCTCTGCCACCTTCGTGCGGAGCTTCACGATAGTCTTCCTCAGCTGGGCCCTCTTCCTGAGAAGAGCAACCTTCTCCACCATCAGCTTCATCTCGTTCTCGCGAAGCTCAACGAGCGACTCGCGGTCAAAGTGGAGCTGAATCCTAGTGCGCAACAGATCATCCTGAGTGCACTGAAGTAAGATCTCCATGTCCATGATGTAGCTCCCAAACATCGGGTGGTAAGGTGAAGGAGTAGGGTGTCCATCACAGTTGCGCCTCCCGTAGAACCGGAAACGGGAGTCTACTAACTCCGCCTTGTGCTCCTCACAAAGTCGGGCTAGCATCCTCTGTGTAGCAGTACAGAGACCGTCAACCCAGGTGGCCTCCTTGGTGGTGAAGATGAGCGTCCTGGAACTGGGAGACTTGATGTTCCTGCGAACTGACGATCTGATGAGCCAGCTCAGCCTTCCAACACCGTGAACATCAATCTGAGCTCCCTCAAACTCTGGAGCGGGGCGACCTAACAGCTTGGTCAACTCGAACAAGTCCCTCTCAAACGTCAGCTTGCTGTCCTTCTCCAGCTGAACGAACTCGGTCCAATGGAGTGCCATCTACAGTTTTTAAGCAAAATTTTAAGTTAGTTAGGTGACAAGTATATCAAAATTTTAATATAGTAGGGCAACAAGTGAGTCAAATTTTAAACTTAATGAGAGGTGTACAAAATTTTAGGGATACTAAGGAAAATGTAACATTTAATGAGAGTAAAATTTTGCATAAGTAAGAGGATTGGAGATAAGCAATTTTCAAAATACTTCATTCCTTTCTTTTTAGAAATTCATCTTTTGTAACATTTGACAAACGACCATGCTAACTAAGGTTTCCTAAAGTCAGGATGGCTCTGATACCAAGTCTGTGGGGACCCCGGACTAGCTGTCCGAAATACCCGATTATGCTTAACACAACGATCCCGTGATCAGTCTGTCGTTGCACATAATCCGAATTGGATACCAAAGTTTACATCCATTACAGTACCGAATAAAAGTCTTACATAAATGGTCATTTAGACCAAGTTCTTACATAGGTGCCTTCATGGGCCAAACCAAATATATCAGCGGAAGCTACGGCGTAATCGACATCATATTCTAACGATGACAACCCGACAGGCAGCTGACTTGTGGAGATCCTTAGTTGGCGTAGAAGTCGCCATACTCTGCTCGCGTAGTGCTCCTCCTCGTAGTCTGGCTAGGACAATAGCCAGGGACGAAACCAATATGAGTACATTTGAATGTACTCGCAAACTACCCCAACATGAGTATGCACCAGTTTTATTTTAGTTGACAACTTTTCTTATTTAAAACATCTCTATATCTTTATTGAAAAAGGTAAGAAGAGTTTTATAACTATCTTTAAAGAAGTCACCATTTTCATCTGTTTTTCCAAAACTCTCCTTTTTCCGACCATAGCCCGTCATGGTCCACTTTCATCCAACCACCTCATACCGATCCGTTGGTATAGGTGTAGGAAACATTCTCCACTTCATTTTTCTTTTAAAACTCAAAGCCTTTTTAAAACTTGCACAAGGTCTTAGGACAGTCTCCCAATTGTCCATATCCGAGGACTCGGCTATTCGAATAGTTTTAACACTCTGCAGAGGTAGCACGCTTTTAACCCACATCCATCCGGCAACTCATCGTGTCTGCCACGTCTCGCCATACCAGGTGTATGCGAAGTAAGCCGCCGGCCATAGCCTCTTATTTGCTCATGCTAGTATAGGATCCTTCCCATATGACACTTTCCATCGACACCCAGTCCGGTTTCCCGTCAGAAACCCTAAGTGTGAGGACTCATAGTTTTGTCCGGCGGTTTATGGTGGAACCTTCTATCCTCCCCACCAACTTGTGTGAGGACCCGGGTCAGGGGGTAGATCCTCGGACCATCCCCTCATGCATAACGGAGTCATCTCCGTCGATGAGGTATCCCATACTAATAAGAGCAAACTACATGACTACGCCTTTTCCCATATGTGGTAAATGTGGTCGCACAGGGTAGGATTGGTTTCCATAGTACTAGGACACTGTGCATTTTTCATAAACATCACCATTTTTCCACTTTTCCACTCCAACACCGACATCTCGGTATTCATAAACTCACAAGAAATTTCAAAGGAGTTTTGAATAAACAACATTGTTTTCCCATCCTAAAGTTTTATATAAACTACTACATAGGGTGGCAAAATAATATCCATATTTTTGAAATGGGTTTTGTAAATCTTGCTTTGAGAGTAAACATGTTATGAAAGTAGATGCATATGTTGGTAGTGCAAGCTCAGAGAATAGCTTGCCTTGCTTGGCAAAGTGATCTTGCTCTTGTTCTTCAAATTCAGCAAACTCTCCTTCCTCGATATATCCGACAACGTTCTCGTCTAATTAACAAACAAACAATGCAAACAATCACTAAGCTATACAAGCAATCATCTCAACATAACCATCATCAACATCACAATTAGCTACTGCACACATCAAACCACACAATTTGATTTTCAAAAAATTGAATTAAACACTTTTTAATTACTTCAAATTATGGCAGAAACTAGTTATTCATGTTTAATTCCACAACTTGAGTTCTGTTGGTCACAAAAATACAAACTAAAATTCTATGGAAAGCCACTGATGTGTAGAATACAACCCAATTTGAATTGGATCATTTGGAGTTACCAAACTCCCTACACATTGGATTGAATCCAGTAGCTTAATAATCAAGTTTTAGCTACCAATTAAATTCTATTGTTCCAAAAATTAAACCCTTTTAGGGGTAACTAAACATGGCTATATGTGAGCTAACAAAATTGGTCCTAACTCATTTGGATCAACCAATAAACATATTTGTTTGTTTTAGTCCAGAAGGGTTTATCTTAAAGTCAACAATTCATACTACTTAATTAATTCTACCAAAATTAGGGGAGCTAACACAAGGCAGTACTAAGCTAGCAAAATTGGTTTGGAATTATTTGGACTAACAGAGCATCAGAAACAAACAAGTTTAGAATTTAAACCTTCTGTAGCATTTTCAATAATACTTTTTACTTATTTAATTAAATGACATGAGACCAATTGTGTTGGTTAAACAATTTCATAAGCTTTCCAGAACAGTTGAGTTTGATTTATTTGGATTCCTAAATCTCGAGATATTGAATTTCAAAGTTGGATCCAGTACTGATTATTCAGAGAAGTTTGAAATTCGAAAATTCCCTCCTCTGGATAATGTTCAAAATTCTGACTGGTGGGGCCTACATGGCAGCGGCACAGCGCGCGCGGGAAAAAGATTTAAAACCTGACGAGCGGGGCCCGCCCGTCAGTCTCTCTCTCTCTTTCATTTCTAAACGAAGCGGTACGCAACCGTTGGATTTAGATCCAACGGCCCACGTTTGCCCACGTCGACGGCAAACGTCGGCGACCTAAAACGAGCGGCGCTGCCGCGCCGGCGACGGCGAGGTGGATGAATCTCTCACCTAGAGGGCTCGGGAGGTCGCGGAGATGATGCAGATCGACGGCGGTGGTGAGGTGGAAGCTTCTGGCCGAGTTACACTTGCTGGGGTGGAGTGGTTCGTCGGCGGCGAGGTCTCCGTCTTCCTCGGCCACGGACAGCAGCTCCGGCGAGGTTCCACGGCCGCGTCTGGGCACTGATCAAAGGGAAAAAGGGTGCGGTGAGTGCGGTGAAGCAGAGGGAAGTAAGTGCAGGCCAAAGAGGGAAGAATGGGGCAGTGTGGCGTCGTGGCCACGACGGACCTCGACGGCGGCAGTGGCTACGGCACAGCACGCCCTCCTGGCGGTGCACGGCGAATTGAGAGGGGTCAGTGAGGGAGTGGGGTGGTGTGGTGTTCGCAGAGGGTGCGGGGGTGGTTTTATAGCGCGGGATGCGGCGTACGGTGGACGGAGTGCACGGCGACGTCCACGGCGACACGGCGGAGATATTTCTCCCCAATCCGACGCGGCGGTGCGAGGGACGTGGAGACAAGGCGTTCACCGGGGTCCGGACGTGTTCTAGAAGATCTCGGCCAAGCGCGGCGTGTCGGGGAGCAGCGAGCTGGGCCAATTTGGTCGACGACGGCGAGCTCGCCACGGCGACAGTGGAGGGAAATCGAGGCGAGGGGCGGCGTAACTGCTCTCCTCTGCGGCGCCGCGGCTGCAGAGGCACGGGGGCGAGGGGTGCGCGGCCAGGGGGGCCTGGGGAGCGCGGAAACGGCGAGCACGGTCGCGGCGACACGGCGATGGTCGTCGGGGCTGGAGTCGACGACGGTTTTGCAGAAAACCCCCTGCTCCTTCTTTTCTTTTATCACAACTAGGTCCTTCTCTGTTTCTTTTTAAAACCAGAAGGTTTTCTAGGATTTAATTAGGGCACTTAAACATTTTAGAAAAATTTGCAAAAATTTGTGGGACCTTCTCATAACCTGTAGAGCTCCACAAAAATTGGCATAAAATAATAAAATGTTTTGAAACATTTTCTTTTATAGTACTTTGTTTATGTTATTTTAATTTATTTCATTTGTTTTTATTTTTGAATTTTAAAACTAGTTCAAAAATAATATTTGAGAGGGGAAAGTGGTAGGAACAAAATGGGGAGTGTTTACATTACAACTCCACTGACTTTGGTTTGAAAATAATTGAGTTTGTCACTTGGAGATTTTCATGTGACAACTTGTCACTTTTATTTTTCTTGCTTTGATTTTATATTTTGTTTTCTTTCTTCTTACTAGTGTTCACTAGGCAAACACTCACACAATCAGCAAGAACAACAACTCAAGTAACAAGAAGCAATTAACATACAATAAACAACAAAAAGTTTTTGTTGGCTCTCATTTTTGGAATATAATCCTGATAATAATTTTGGGATGTTACATGGAAGTCGTTCTCCCGCGCCCGCCGCCTGTCCCGGGGGCAGTGCTTGGTGTTTCAGTATGAGGGGGATGCGACGCTCTCCGTGAAGATCTTCGGTGTCGCCGGTGGACGCGTGGAGTGTTGCATGGAGAGCAGCAGCGGCAGCTCGAGCTCCTACGACGAGGATGACGATGAGGAAAACTCATCCGGCATCAAGGTCGAGGGGAGCTCGTCTTCCTGAGGGCGAGGAGCTTCGAGGCGAGGGTCCCGAAGATCTCTTTGACCTCCTTCTTGGCGGCCTCGTCGACGTACTTCTGGAAGTAGCGCCTTCCGTTGTGCGGCAGTGCTCCTTGTTCGCCAGGAGCCAACCTTTTTGTTGTAAAAAAGATCGTCTCCCATGTAGTCCTTGTAAATGAAGAAGAGCTTGTTTCCTCCTTGTCTTCGAGTTGCGCGCGTGTGAATGAGAACGGGTTTTTTTGCAAAACGCGCTCCCATTACTGCGATAGACGTATCGCCTGGGGATAGGTGGGGGGTGAGAGGCCTATAAAAAGCCCTCAGCACCTAGCTCTCTTGCCACAACTTCTCGTTCCGCTCCACTCCGCTTCTTCCCTTACCTCTCCACAAACCGTAGAACGATGTCTGGCGAGGCAGGGATGTCTTCTTCCGACATGTCAACGGCGGAGTCGGCCTTCTGAGGCGCGGCGGAGGCGCCCAGAGGAGTTGGAGCCTGAGCCGCCGACAACGAGGTTGCGTCTCGCTCCTTTGCCGCCCAGAATCTCTCCGTCTGGTAGCCGTCTCTGCTCCTGCCTCCCAGGAGGAAGCGAGGGCCAGAGCTGTTAGGAGGGCGTACCTGTGGTCCACCCTGAGGGAAAGGACCGCCGGAATTCCAGAACTGCCCCCGGTTGTGGCTGAACTTGAAGCCATCGAACAGGTCTGTTGCCTGCCCTTCTTTGTCTTTCCGTCTTTTCCTCTGGCTGATCTCGACCTTGACCTGGATAGTCTACCGCAGGCCGAGAGTCAGTCCATAGGCGATCTGGCGGATGGAATCTTCCGCCTCTTTGGCCATGGAGCGCCCGGGTCTGCTACCGGGGCTCTAGCCCTTCGAAACGCCTGAAAAGGTCATGCACGCGCATCCTCCTTTCATCCAGGCGTCCCCGGAAGAAAGGAGTACACCCAGCAGGCAATAAAACAGAAGACAAGTCCGCGCAGCCAGGAACTCTGAGCTGGCCTTAGTAGCATAGGCTAGATATGTACTCAGGGAGTCGCATAACTGAATGTAATTCACAATTGTAATTCAGAATGTAAGTTCAGATGAATGCAACCCTATGGCTCAACTCCCGGGGTCATTTCCCAAACCTTCCTTTGCACTAATGCGCTGTCGAGTTTTCAGAGGAGGTCTCTTAGGTGCCAAGTACTCTAACGCCTGTACCGGTAGCAGTAGCAGTAACCTAAGAGCACTATACCTTCCGGGAGTCCACTCCACAGCCACAGTTACTAGGCCAGAAGGGAAATCAGACCGTTCGCCGGGGAGGACGCATTACCCCCGCAAAGGCTCTCATCAACTGTCAAGCATGCGCAGGTTGGTGGTATATTGACTCCGAGCGAGATGTCATGCCTAGTATGCGAGATGCAGATGCAAAGACTTAGCTGATTTAGCCGCACTCTTGATCTGCTCTGTCCTTCCTGGGTATCCAGCTCCTTAGCCGCTCTTCAGCATCCATTCCTGTCCCGGCAGAGGCGCTGCACACAGCAAACTTTCAGTACGAAAGAATGGACCCTCCCTTACATGTCGTGAAAGTGTTTCATCCGAAACAACCCGCAAGCAAAGTTGAATGTGCATTTCTGTGTTTAGGTTCTTTAAAACACAACACTACCCATTTAACTTCTTTCCGCGGCAGTACGGCATGATCAGGTGGCAGCGCCTACTGATAGGCCACTCGCGCTCGACCTGTCAGCCACCGGCACCATGTCAGCCCCTGCTTAGGGGTTGTTACGGATAACACACTTCATGACAACAAGAGAGGCTCACGGAATTGAAGAACTTATCTTTTGTTCCCTTGGCGACGATTCTTACACCCTTATTACAGAACACTAGCCCCTTGGGCGTGCTTAGTTGATTCGACTATCTGCGATTCATGTTCGTAATCAGGGGTAGAATTTGCGGAGATTCTCGATGTTCCAGGCGTTGCCCTCCGGCCTGCCTTTCTCGTCCTCCAGATAAACAGCTCCGGATCTCAGGGTATGCGTCACCCGATAAGGTCCTTCCCACTTGGAAGACAACTTGTTCATGCCATCAAGTTTCTGCTTCTTCCGGAGTACCAGGTCTCCGGGTTCCAGTGCCCGTGAGCGAACATGGCGATCATGGTAGCGACGGAGCCCTTACTGTATCGAGCAGATCGTAAAGAAGCTCGACACCGCACCTCTTCCAGGAAGTTTATGTCATCGATCCTCCTTTCAGCTTGTGTGTCTTCGTCATAGGCAAGTACCCGGGGAGATCCGTGCCTGAGTTCTGTTGGCAAGACGGCTTCAGCTCCATAGACAAGGAAGAATTGTGTTTCTCTAGTTGCTCTGCTTGGTGTGGTTTTGAGGGACCACATGATACTCGGTAGATGTTCAATCCAGTTCTTGCCCTTGTCTTCCAACTTGTTGAAGGCCTTGGTACTTGATACGTCTCAAACGTATCTATAATTTTTGATGTTCCGTGCATATTTTATATCAATTGCCACATATTTTATATGCACTTTCTATCATATTATGACATTTATTGGACTAACCTACTAATAGTTGCCAAAGTGCACAATGTTCTTGTTTTACGCTTTTATGTGTAGGAATTAACAAAATTGGGCAAAGGAAACCTTGTTGGAGTCAAATTGGGACTTTCCAGAAATCTGTCTAAAAACTATTTTGGAAGATCATCACGTTCGGGCCTGAACAAGACGTCAAATGGAAAAAGTCTAGTCGCAAAAGTTGCAGGGAATTTTCTGACAATAAATCTGGGCCTAACCTTTGGCACATTTGGAGTCCGGACGCTCCAGATATGCCCGTTGTGCCGAAGCCCTATAAGGGATGACGGAAATCCATGAGACTTTATAAGGAGAGAAAACCTAACTCGTGGAGAGAGCTCCATACCACGAATTTTCCTCCTCCCAGGCAGCCGTCTGGGGGTGGAGAACCTCCTCCATACCACCTCCATCTCCAAGGAAGAAGAGGGGCCAAGGGCCGCTGCCCCCAAGGGTCGCCGCCGCCGCCGCTCCTCGCCGCCGCCGGCCGCCGCCTCCACTCCGAGCTGCACCTCTCCATCAAGCTCCTCATCACCATGACCATGTGTGAGTAGTTCTTCATCGGGGCTGAGGGCTCATGCCGGTAGCTATGTGGTTTATCTCTCTCCCATGATGTGATCTATATGTGATTATGAGCTTTGTAATCTAGTTGAATTCATAGATGTTACTCTTCATTATATTATGAATATGCTACTCAAGTGGTTTTATTAATGTAAACTCCGGAGTCACCTTTGTCCCACGGTGCGAAGTTGATAGTGTGCGCACCGTGTGTGACTCTTTGGATTAAAGATTATACGAATACTTGCCATGAGTTGTTCTTGTGTTGGATGTCTCTATGATATTGTGGCGTTTGTTTAGTACTAATTTGGGGCCCTCATAGTGACAGTGCGGGGTGCCCTAGAGGTGGAATACAAACTTGAGGCGTGCTTTTATAGCCCTACGCAATGGGAGAGTAGTTCGGGGTAGCATAGTGAAGAGAAAATATTTATGTATTCAATTATATTATTATTGTTGAGAGTGTCCACTAATGAAAGTATGATCCCTAGGCCTTATTTCCAAGCATTGAAACACCGTTTACTCTCATTTTGTCTCATGTTTGCTTGCTGCAATTTTTATTTTAGATTGCAATTACCACTTATAATCATCCATATCACTTGCATTTTAATATCTCTTCGCCGAACTAGTGCATCTATACACCTCACAAGTGTATTGGGTGTGTTGGGGACACAAGAGACTTCTTGTATCTTAATTGCAGGGTTGCTTGAGAGGATATCTTTGACCTCTATCTCCCTGAGTTCGATAAACCTTGGGTTATTCACTTAAGGGAAACTTGCTGCTTTTCTACAAACCACTGCACTTGGAGGCCCAACACTGTCTACAAGAATAGAAGCGAGCGTAGACATCAGTCTTCAAACCCTTTAGGACCTCCGCATTGGCTCGCTCCACTTGCCCATTGCACCTTGGATAGGACACCGAGGCGAAAGACACCTTGATGCCCAGCTCTTCACAGAAGTTGAGGAAGGCTCGACTTGTGAACTGAGTGCCATTGTCCATTATGATCCTATTGGGTACTCCAAAGCGGTACACGATCCCTTCAATGAACTTGATGGCGGCCTGAGCCGTCTGTCGCGACGCTGGCATCACTTCCACCCACTTTATGAACTTGTCAATAGCCACGAAGACGTATTCATGTCCCCCGACAGACTTCGGTATCTTCCCCACGATGTCCAGTCCCCAGACCGCGAACACCCAAGAGATTGGGATTGGCTGCAGAGCTTGCGCCGGCTGATCTATGTTCTTCGCATAGTATTGACAGGCTTCACAGGTCTTGACTAGCTGTTCAGCATCACTGAGTACTGTTGGCCAGTAGAACCTGTGACGAAAGACTTTCCCTGCCAATGATCTTGATGCCACGTGACTCGAACACATGCCCTCATGGATGTCCCTTAGCAGTACTTGGCCTTGCTCCTGTGGAATGCAGCGGAGTTTGACTCTGTTGTCTATTCGCCGGTAGAGCTCGCCGTCGATCAGGACGTAGAGCTTGGCTTGGCGAGCCACCCGCTCAGCGTTGTGATCATCCTCCGGGAGGGCGTGCTCCGTCATGTACTTGATGATGTCCTGGGCCCAGGGTGGGTGGGTTCCTTCCACTGGTAGCATCATCTGACAGAAGGAAAGCATGGCTTCCTCTGCCGGAGGAGCTGCCGGGTCTTGAGCTTCTGGGCTGGCTACCCGTGTTGTCGAGGTAGAAGGGTCGCCAGCCCCCGGTGCAGATCTTATCATTAGCCTCTCGGGGGGAACCAAAGGTCGCCTAAGAACTTCGATGTAGATCCCAGGAGACACTGGTTCTCGCTTGGACGCCACCTGCGACAGCTCGTCCGCGGCTGTGTTTTCTCCTCGCGGGACATACATAGCTCGGAAGTTGTCGAAGCGCCGCTGGAGTTTCTAGAACTCCTTGACATACGGCGCCATCTGAGGGCACGTGTACTCCTTGTTCACTTGCTTGATGACTAGCTGAGAGTCACCCTTGACGACGATCTTGTTGATGCCCAGGCCGATGGCAGCACGGAGTCCTGCAAGTAGGCACTCGTACTCCGCCGTGTTGTTGGAGATGTTACCTTAGTAGTGCATCTGGACGACGTACTTCAGCCGGTCTCCGGTTGGTGAGGTTAGGACAACCCCTGCACCTCCTTTCCCCTTGGTGTAGGAGTCGTCGAAGTGCATGATCCAGGCGCTAGGGTCTTCCTTTCTGGGGAGGCAGGTTTCCTCTTCCGGGCCATCAAATGCCGTCTCGGTCCACTCAGCAGTGAAGTCCGCCAGCGCCTGACTCTTGATGTTGTACGTGTGCTCGAACTTGAGGCCGAAACCCTGAAGCTCCATGGCCCACCATGATATGCGTCCTGTGGCAAGTGGGTTCACCAATGGGCTTCTGAGGTTATACTTGGACACCACCGTGATGGGATGGCTTTGGAAGTACGGCCTCATCTTGCGGGAGGCAACGAGGATTGCCAGCAGCAGCTTTTGCATCATGGGATACCGCTCCCGGGCGGCTCGTAGCACTGCGCTGACAAAGTAGACTGGATGCTGCACCTTGCGGGTTACCGAGTCCTGGCGGGGCTCGGCTTCCTCCATGTTGACGTCTTGGGGTAGGGACGAGGTAGCCCCCAGTGGAGTCTCGTCGGAGGGAGATTCTCTGTCCCCGTCGCTGGCGGGCTCCGCACCATCTGGTAAGGTTGCTGTGACGTCAGGGCCGTTAGACCCCTGGTCACCGGCAACCTTTTCTTGCATGGTTGTCCCGGGAGAGAGTTCCCGGATAGCTAGGCCTTGACCTTGCTTGATTTCTTCGAAGGAGCGTCGCGCTCCGCCATGAGCATAGCGCTGATCACCTGATTGGTGACAGCGATGTACAGTAGCAGGGGCGCCTTTTCTTCCGAAGCCACGATGATCGGTGGCGAGGCGAGGTAGCGCATGAGGGACTGTAGGGCACTACAACAAATCCGGCGATCAAGGACGATTCAATAACGTGGTGATCGTGCTTCAAAACGTCGGGATGTGCAGTCCTCGACGTTTCACACGACGTTATGGAAACGTCAGGGATCGAGTGTCATAGGCGATTCTACGACGGTTCGATGCACCGCTGAAAGTCACGATGGATCCTCGACGTTTCGTTAATCGTCGCGAGTAACTGGACCGGCCCATCATCAGGCCCATCAAAGGGCTACGGTTTTATTTCGTCGCGGCATATGGCACGTGGCAAACGGTTGTTACCGCCGTTAGATGACGTCATCTTATGCTCGACGATTACAGGACGTCGCGACTTATGATGACGTCATAAGGTTGTGATGTTTTTTTATTGTTTCCTCGTGCACCAGCGCTGATCAGGTACCGGCACGTGTACTTTCGTCAAAACGCCACATGTGCTACCACGATAGCACCACGTGGAGGAAATTTTGTGACCATTTTTTTTGTCGCGAAGACGGTGGTGACGTCATTAATGAGCAGGACGGTACCTATCCGTCGTGGTTGTCGTTGAATCTGGTTGTGCCACATGGACAAACCATATTGGTCCACGTGTCTATTGTCCACGACGAAAGTTTCCGTCGCTCGTAATTTGGGACGTCACCGTAGCCGCGACGTTTTCGTTCGATCATTTCGAATGGCCATTTTGGCGATCGAGACGAATTTTAAATAGTTTTCACAGCAAAACAAACACAACACATGCAACAAATACATACATTCTGAACAAGAGGTCACAACCTTGCTCACCAAAAGCCACAAAGGCCGTGTTCAACAGTTCACGAGACAACAAGTGGTTGTCTAGCAGTGGCAACATACAGTGTTCGGCCTCTCAATAGCCACCAGCAACAAATAGTCTGAGACTCACGAAGGGCACCAAAAAGCCTCACGAAGACTTACCAAAAACCACGAGTTTGCAGAGGTTTTCACTAAGCACCGAGTTCAGCCAACATCTGCTTGAGAAGGGCATTCCACGATGCTTGAGTCATCCTGGTTTTTTCTTGATCCTTGATCAAACTGTTCACGTGTTGTATACACTAGATGTCGTGTCTCGATGCATGGACACCGGGAGTAGAGGATACCCCCTTTTAGGTTCGGCACGGGGCGCGAAGGAGGCTGAGAATCGTCTTCGTGGGCGGAGTCGGGATCAAGCTCTCCTCTCCACGATCAAAGCATGCAGCCAAAGGGACACAAGGAGCTACCCAGGTTCAGGCCGCCCGGAGGCTAAAGCCCTACTCCTGCATGTCTGGATTGATGGGTCTTCATAGTGTGGCTTACAATGGAACCTCCCGGACGGGGTACCCGGAAGGGTTTTGGCTGGAGGTAGAAGAAGGACAGATCCTGACCCGGAGGAGATCACCTTCCTCTCTACCTTGGCAGCCCTATTCTAGTCTTGCTATGGTTCAACTTGTTCTTGGTCCGACCTCCCCTCCTCCGTGCCTTGGTCCTCCTTTTATAGGCCAAGGGGTTGCCACAGGGCACGTGAGGGGCACGAGGGGCCTCCGGGGTGAAGGACCCTCCCTGGCTGGTTTAGGAGGAGACGTGGCCTCTCCTCAGCCTAGCGTCTCCTCTGGGTTAGGTGGGAGCGTCCGCCTTGGGGTGAACAGTGGCTGACACAACCACGGGCTATGCTCCCTGCCCGCGCCACCTTTGCCTTGCTTCCCAAGTATTCTGAGGTCTTCTAGCATGAGGTGGAGTGCTTATCCACACTGATGCAGGGAGGTACCCAAGAGGGAGCCCAGCCTACTGCCGGGACTCGGACCCTCGGGGCCTTCTGTATCTTCTAGCTTGGTTCGGGGACCCGGCAGGCCCCTAGGACCGGAGCCTTTGTCGGTGTAGGCCTTGCTTGGCCTTCGCGGGGTCGAAGGGTGAACCCGCCAGCCTGACTTGGTTCTTGGCCTTGTCCATCTTCATCTTGGGCCCACAGGGAGTGGACCCACTTTGGCAGCACTAGGGGAACCCCATGTTCCACTGCTGCGACAGTAGCCCCCGGGCATGGTCCCGGCGGCTCTTGCTCCAGCTGCCGGGGCTATGGCCTAAAGATAGGTGAAAGTGGGTCCCAGGCACCTGGTCTTCTTGATTTGCTTCATTTATGGCCTTGACGGTCTTGGAACTACTCCGCTTGGGGGAGTAACTGCAACAGCGCCCTCGATTCCCAGTAATGGAAGAAACGAGGAGACGCCTGGCAGAAGCGCCGCCGTGGCTATGAAAGCAGGGTGCGCCCCTTGCGTTTTCGTTCATCTTCTTCTCCATCCTAACTCCAGACCTCCCCACAAGCGCCGATGGCGAGAGTGAAGAGAGGAGTTGGGCGGCCTCGTTCTTCTTCGACTGCTGCGGAGAGTGGCCCCTCCACTCGTGGTCGATCTGCTCCGCGAGGTCGTGGGATTCGCGGTCGCGGCGGCCGTGGAGGCCGTGGCTCCGCTGCTCCCTCTTCAAGGAGCCTGGTTCATTCCAGCTTCGCGCCGTTCGAGTTCATCGTGGATCTGAACCACAGGCCTCGCAGCCGGCTTCTCCTGCCGGACTCCTTTGCAACAGCGACGGAGGACATCAGTCCCTCTGGCTTCTGGTTGCAGGTGGATGGTTGCCCCAATGGCCCCTCCTAGGCCTGGTGGAGCGCACCGCTGAAGGCGCCATGCTCCTGAGTCAGGGGTGGAAGTCGTTCTCCGCGCCCGCCGCCTGTCCCGGGGGCAATGCTTGGCGTTCCGGTTTGACGGGGACGCGACGCTCTCCGTGAAGATCTTCGGTGTCGACGGCGGACGCGTGGAGTGCTGCACGGAGAGCAGCAGCGGCAGCTCGAGCTCCTACGACGAGGATGAGATGAGGAAAGCTCATCTGACATCAAGGTCGAGGGAGCTCGTCTTCTTGAAGGCGAGGAGCTTCGGACGGGCGCCATGGAGATCTCGTTGACCTCCTCCTCGGTGGCCTTGACGACGTACTTCTGGAAGTAGCGCCTTCCATTGTACGGCGGTGCTCCTTGTTCGACAGGAGCCAACCTTTTTGTTGTAAAAAAGATCGTCCCCTTGTAGTCCTTGTAAATGAAGAAGATCTTGTTTCCTCCTTGTCTTGTGTCGCGCTCGTGTGAATGAGAACGGGTTTTTTGCAAAACGCGCTCCCATTACTGTGGCAGCCGAACCGCCGGGGTAGGTGGGGGATGAGAGGCCTATAAAAGCCCTCAGACCCCAGCCTATTCGCCACATCTTCTCGCCTTGCTCCGCTCCTCTTCTTCCTTTGCCTCTCCACGTCCCGCAGAACAATGTCCGGCGAAGCAGAGATGGCCTTGTCCGATGTGTCGACGGCGGAGTCCGTCTTCCGAGGCGCGGCGGAGGCCCAACGAAGCTGGAGCCCGAGCCGCAGATGGCGAGGTTGCGTCCCGTTCTCTCTGCCAGAAATTGCTCGCCTGGCGGCCGTCTCCGGTCCTGTTGCCCAAGAGAGGCAAGGATTAGGGCAGTGAGGAGGGCGCACCTGTGGTCCATTCTGAAGGAAGGACTGCCGGTATTCCGGAGCTGTCCTTGGTTGTGGCTGAGCTCGAGGCCATCGAACAGGTTCACGCTCGTTCTTCTTTTTTCCGCCTTTTCCTTGGTTGACCTTGATCTTGATCTGGACGCTTTTCGCAGGCCGAGAGTCAGTCTATAGGCGAACTGGCGGACGGAATCTTCCGTCTTTTTGGCCCTGGAGCGCCCTGGTCGGCAGAAGGGGGTCGAGCTCTTCGACGCCTGACAAGATCCTGCGCGAAGGTCCTCTTCCAGGCGTCCCCGGAAGAGAAGAGTGCACCCGGCAGGCAATAAAACAAAAGACAGATCTGCGCAGCCAGGAGCCTGAGCTGGCCTTAGTAGCATAGGCTAGATATGTATCCAGGGAAAGCACAACTGAATGTAATTCAGAATTGTAAATTCAGAATGTAAGTTCAGATGAATGCAACCCTAGGGCTCAACTCCCGGGGTCATTTCCCAAACCTCCTTTGCACTAACGCGCCGTCAAGTTTTCAGAGGAGATCTCTTAGGTGACAAGTACTCTAACCGCCTGCACCGGTAGCAGTACCCCTAAGAGCACTATGCCTTCCGGGAGTCCACTCCACAGCCACGGGTACTAGGCCAGAAGGGAAATCTGACCGTTCGCCGGGGAGGACGCATTACCCCCGCAAAGGTTCTCATCAACTGTCAAGCATGCGCAGGTTGGTGGTATATTGACTCCGAGCGAGATATTATGCCTAGAATGCAAGATGCACATGCAAAGACTTAGCTGTTTTTGCCGTGCTCTTGATCTGCTCTGTCCTTCCCGGGTATCCAGCTCCTGAGCCGCTCTTCAGCATCCATTCCTGTCCCGGGAGAGGCGCTACACACAACAACTTTCAGTAGGAAAAGAATGGACCCTCCCTTACATGTCGTGAAAGTGTTTCATCCGAAGCAACCCGCAAGCAAAGTTGAATGTGCATTTCTGTGTTTATGTTCTTTAAAACACAGCACTGCCCGTTCCACTTCTTACCGCGGCAGTACGGCACGATCAGGTGGCAGCGCCTACTGATAGGCTACTCGCGCTCGACCTGTCAGCCACCGGCACCATGTCAGCCCCCTGCTTGGGGGTTGTTACGGATAACACACTTCACGACAACAAGAGAGGCTCACGGAATTGAAAAACTTATCTTTTATTCCTTGGCGACGATTCTTACACCCTTATACAGAACACTAGCCCCTTGGGCGTGCTTAGTTGACTCGAACTATCTGCGATTCATGTTCGTATTCAGGGGTAGAATTTCCGGAGATTCTCGATGTTCCAGGCGTTGCCCTCCGGCCTGCCTTTCTCGTCCTCCAGATAAACAGCTCCGGGTCTCAGGGTATGCGTCACCCGATAAGGTCCTTCCCACTTGGACGACAGCTTGTTCATGTTATCAAGCTTCTGCTTCTTGCGGAGAACCAGGTCTCCGGGTTCCAGTACCCGTGAACGGATATGGCGATCATGATAGCGGCGGAGCCCTTGCTGGTATCGAGCAGATCGTAAAGAAGCTCGACACCGCACCTCTTCCAGGAAGTTGATGTCATCAATCCTCCTCTCAGCTTGTGCGTCTTCATCATAGGCAAGTACCCGGGGGATCCATGCCTGAGCTCTGTTGGCAAGACGGCTTCGGCTCCATAGACAAGGAAGAATGGTGTTTCTTGAGTGGCTCTGCTTGGTGTGGTTCTGAGGGACCACAAGACACTTGGTAGATGCTCAATCCAGTTCTTGCCCTTGTCTTCTAACTTGTCAAAGGCCTTGGTCTTCAAACCCTTTAGGACCTCCGCATTGGCTCGCTCCACTTGCCCATTGCACCTTGGGTAGGACACCGAGGCAAAACACACCTTGATTCCCAGCTCTTCACAGAAGTTGAGGAAGGATCGGCTTGTGAACTGAGAGCCATTGTCCGTTATGATTCTGTTGGGTACTCCAAAGCGGTACACGATCCCTTCAATGAACTTGATGGCTGCTTGAGCTGTCTGCCTTGGTACTGGCATCACTTCCACCCACTTTGTGAACTTGTCGATGGCCACGAAAAGGTATTCATGGCCCCCGACAGACTTCGGTATCTTCCCCACGATGTCCAGCCCCCAGACCGCGAACGGCCAGGAGATTGGAATTGGCTGCAGAGCTTGCGCCGGCTGATGTATGTTCTTCGCATAGTACTGGCAGGCTTCACAGGTCTTGACTAGCTGCTCGGCATCACTGAGGACTGTTGGCCAGTAGAACCCGTGACGAAAAACTTTCCCGCCAGTGATCTTGATGCCACATGACTTGAACATGTGCCCTCGTGGATGTCCCTTAGCAGTACTTGGCCTTGTTCTTGAGGGATGCAGCGGAGCTTGACTCCGTTGTCCCGTCGCCGGTAGAGCTCGCCGTCGATCATGACGTAGAGCTTGGCTTGACGAGCCACCCGCTCGGCGTCGTGGTCATCCTCCGGGAGGGCGTGCTCCATGATGTACTTGACGATGTCCCGGGCCCAGGGTGGGTGGGTTCCTTCCACCGGTAGCACCATCCGACGGAAAGAAAGCATAGCTTCCTCCGCCAGAGGGGCTGCCGGGTCTTGAGCTTCTGGGCTGGCTACCCGTGTTGTCGAGGTAGAAGGGTCGCCAGCCCCCGGCGCAGATCTTGCCGCGAGCCTCTCGGGGGATCGAAGGTCGCCTGAGGACCTCGATGTAGATCCCGGGAGGCACTGGTTCTTGCTTGGACGCCACCTGCGATAGCTCATCCCGCCGTGTTTTCTCCCCGTGGGACGTACACAGCCCGGAAGTTGTCGAAGCGCCGCTGCAGCTTCCAGACCTCTCGACGTACGGTGCCATCTGAGGGCACGCGTACTCCTTGTTCACTTGCTTGATGACTAACTGAGAGTCACCCTTGACGACGATCTTGTTGATGCCGAGGCCGATGGCAGCACGAAGTCCTGCGAGCAGGCCCTCGTACTCCGCCGTGTTGTTGGAGATGTTCCCTTGGTAGTGCATCTGGACGACGTACTTCAGCCGGTCCCCGGTTGGTGAGGTTAGGACAACCCCTGCACCTCCTTTCCCCTTGGTGTAGGAGCCGTCGAAGTGCATGGTCCAGGCGCTAGGATCTTCCTTCCCGGGGAGGCAGGTTTCCTCTTCCGGGTCGTCGAACGCCGTCTCGGTCCACTCAGCCGTGAAGTCCGCCAGCGCCTGACTCTTGATGTTGTCCGTGTGCTCGAACTTGAGGCCGAAACCTTGAAGCTCCATGGCCCACCATGATATGCGACCAGTGGCAAGTGGGTTCTCCAGGGGCTTCTTAGGTTGTACTTGGATACCACCGTGATGGGATGGCTTTGGAAGTACGGCCTCATCTTGCGGGAGGCAATGAGGATTGCCAGCAGCAGCTTCTGCATCATGGGGTACCGCTCCCGGGCGTCGCGCAGCACTGCGCTGACGAAGTAGACCGGGTGCTGCACCTTGCGGGTCGCCGAGTCCTGAGGGGCTCGGCTTCCTCCATGTCGACGTCTTGGGGTGGGGACGAGGTAGCCCCCGGCGAAGTCTCGTCGGAGGGAGATTCTCCGACGGGCTCCGCGTCTGGTAAGGTTGCAGTGACGTCAGGATCGCTAGACCCCTGGTCACCCGGCAGCCTTTTCTTGCATGGTTGTCCCGGGAGAGAGTTCCCGGGTCGCTTGCCCTTGATCTTGCTTGACTTCTTCGGAGGAGCGTCACGCTCTACCACAAGCACAGCGCTGATCACCTGGTTGGTGGCAGCAATGTACAGTAGTAGGGGCTCCTTTTCTTCTGGTGCCACGAGGATTGGTGGCGAGGCGAGGTAGCGCTTGAGGGACTGCAGGGCTTCCTCGGCCTCGGAGGTCCACTCCACGGGGCCTGACTTCTTGAGCAGCCTGAAGAACGGTAAGGCCCGCTCCCCAAGCCTTGAGATGAAGCGCCCGAGTGCAGTGATGCACCCGTTGAGGCGCTGTACGTCCTTGACCCGCCGGGGCGCCTCCATGCGCTCGATTGCCTTGATTTTGTCCGGATTCGCCTCGATCCCTCGGTGAGAGACCAGGAAACCCAGCAGCTTGCCGGAGGGGACCCCGAACACGCACTTGTCGGGGTTGAGCTTGAAGTTGACCCGGCGGAGGTTCTCGAAGGTCTCGTGCAGGTCTTGGATGAGGGAGTCCTTGTACCGGGTCTTGACCACGATGTCGTCGATGTACGCTTCAACGTTGCGGCCCAGCTGTGGCCCAAGGCATGCTTGCATTGCGCGCTGGAAGGTAGCGCCGGCGTTCCGGAGGCCAAAAGGCATCCGGGTGTAGCAGTAGCAGCCCTTGGGAGTGATGAAGGCCGTCTTCTCTTGGTCCTCGAGCGACATCATGATCTGGTGGTACCCGGAGAAGGCGTCCAAGAAACACAGCAGCTCGCACCCGGCCGTGGAGTCCACGATCATGTCGATCCGCGGCAGGGGGAAAGGGTCCTTGGGACAGGCCTTATTCAGGTCTGTGAAGTCGATGCAGAGTCTCCACTTGAAGGTCATGGGCTTCGGTACCACCACGGGGTTGGCCACCCAGTTGGGTGGGGAACCGACCGGATGACACCAGCTTCTATCAACTTGTCCACCTCGGCGATGATGAATTCCAGCTTTTCCTTGCTTTGGTTCCGGAGAACCTGCTTCACGGGGCGAGCCCCCGGATTGACCGCCAGTTTGTGCTCGATCACCTCCCTTGGAACACCGGGTAAACCTGACGCCTCCCACGCGAAGACATCAGAGTTTTCCCGAAGGAAGGCGACGAGCGCGCTTTCCTATTTGTCGGTGAGGCGGGCGCCGATGGTGATGGAGCGAACTCCGTCACTGGTTAGCGCCACCTTCTTGGTCAGCTGCGGATCGCCATGGAATGGCGCCTTCTTGGGGGGAGTAGATGTGGAGCCCCCAGGGTGCCCTTCGCCCCCGGGGAGAGCCCCATCATCATCCTCCTGTACACCTTGAGGGACATCCGCCATGATTGCCACCGTCTGGTTCAGCTGGTGAACGCAGTAGATAGCATCGTCGATGTCGGCCTTGACCTTGATCACGCCCCACGGCGCCGGAATCTTCAGCATGTTGTAGGCGAAGTGGGAGACGGCCATGAACTTGGCCAGAGCAGGTCTGCCAAGTATGCCGTTGTACGGAGCGGGTGTCGGCGATGTCGAAGACGATTTCCTCGGTGCGGAAGTTCTTGGAGTCGCCGAAGGTGACCGGAAGGGTGATCTTCCCGAGGGGTCGAGTAACACTTCCGTTCACGCCTTGGAACACCCGGTGTCTTGCAGGCGAGACAGGGGATTTGAAGGATAGCCAGGACCTTCGCCGTCAGCAAGTTGAGGCTGGAGCCTCCGTCGACCAGCATCTTGGTGACCTTGTAGTTGTGGATGACGGGCGACACGATCAGCGGCAGGGTCCCACCCCGGCAGTGTTGGCAGGGTGGTCTTCTGGGTCGAAGGTGATGACTTGCTGGACCAGTCCAGGGGCTTGGACGGAGCAGAAGCAACCGCGTTCAGCTCCCGGACAAGTCTCTTGCAGGCGCCGTTGGAGGGAGGCAGAGAAGACCCTCCGTGGATGCACCCGACAACTCCAGTGACTTCTTGATACTTCCCGCCGTTGCCTCCTTGGGGAGCCGGAGCTTCCCCGTTGCCCGTGGGCGCCTGGAGTGTTGTACCCGCGACCACCTTGACCGCCGCGTCCTCCTCCGCGGCCACCGCCTCGGTTCCATCCACGGCCGCCTCCGCCTTGGCGACCCGTGGGACAGTCACGAGCGATGTGCCCGGCAGTGCCGCAGTTGTAGCAACCGTCTTGACTGACCCCGTCAGCTCGACGTTGCTCCCGGATGGCGAGGTTCTTGAGCATGCGGCAGTCCTTGAGCAAGTGGTTGCCTTCTGGATGGATGTGGCACCAGGGATCACCTTCACCTTCTTCCTCGGAAGTCGGCGCGGGCTTGGCCTTCTTCGGAAGAGGCTCGGTGACGAAGATCCGCTTGTCGGGTCCAGGGTCCCGCTTCTTGTTCTTGGCTGGAGCGACCTTGTCCTCGGGTTCATCCTCCCCGGGGAACTTGACTCCTTCTTCAGCTCGAGCGCACCGATCTGCAAGCTCCCAGAGCTTACGAGCAGACTCGACGCGATGGATGCTCAGCTTCTCGCGCATCTTGGGGTTGCGGACGTTGGCGTGGAAGGACTGGATCACCAACTCCTCCTTGATGCACGGGATGGTGTTCATCTTCTGGGTGAAGCGCTGGATGAACTTGCGGAGAGTTTCACCCGGCAGCTGCTTGAAGTCGTGGAGATCACTGGGAGCCCCGGGCGCTCGTACCCGCCTTGGAAAGCCCCAGAAACTGCTCCTTCAGTGCCCGCCAGGAACGGATGGAGCACTTGGGAAGGTTGAGAAGCCAAGTTGGGCATCTCCCTTCAGGGCCAAGGGAACCAGTTGGCCATCATGACTCGTCGGCCCCGGCAACCATCGCAGCAAGAGAGTAGATCTGCAGAAAGTCCCGGGGGTTCGTGGTGCCGTCGTAGCGGAGAACGTCGATCTTGAATTTCTTGGGCCAGTTGAAGTGGCGGAACTCAGGGGCGAGGGCGACGCAGCCTCGGCGAGGTCGATGTCGCGATCGCCCGGCGATGACGTTCCGGCGACGCTCGATGCGGGTGCGCATATCCTCGTTCTGACGGCTGTTGAGCTCGTCACGAAGATCTGGGTTGCGCGAGGTAGAAGACCCGATGGAGATGGGCCGCGGTCGCGGTTTGCCGATCAGCCATCGGTGGAGCGGTGCGAGGAGGCGCCGTCTTAGCTTGACGTTCACCACGAGGCTGGCCTCGCGGTGACGTGCCTTGTCTTGTGCTGCTCGGGATCGTCGACGGTGGGAGCTTGAGTGGGTTCAACCCACGGACCACCATCGCGAAGTCGAGGAGCCTCTCTACGAGTCCTCCATTCTTGGTAGATCTTGGGATCACCGTTGGTTGGAGGGAACTGCATCAGGGCCTTGCAGCGACCAGAGCGTCATGGCGAGCTTGCGCGTCCGTAGGCGGGTATGCGGAGGACTTGCTCTTGGATGCTCGTGGATCTCCGCAGGGGCGAGCGCTGCGGTCCCTCCTCCAGCAGCAGGATCCTTGCTAGCGCCGTTGCAGACGCTGTTCTCCCCGAGCGAGGAGGAGGAGGCACGGTGGTGCCCTTTGGAGCCGCCGCTCCGCTAGGGCCGTTGTCCTTGTTGAGGCCGTCCGCTTTGTCCGGCGCCACCCTCTCGCTGGAGGCGGGGACGGAGAAGCACCCCTCCACGCGTTAGCAGCACGACGATCGGATGAAGCTTGAGTGCGCGAGGGATACCTGGCGCGCCAGATGTCGTGTCTCGATGCACGGACACCGGGAGTAGAGGATACCCCTTTTTAGGTTCGCACGGGGCGCGAAGGAGGCTGAGAATCGTCTTCGTGGGCGGAGTCGGGATCAAGCTCTCCTCTCCACAATCAAAGCATGCAACCAAAGGGACACAAGGAGCTACCCAGGTTCAGGCCGCCCGGAGGCTAAAAGCCCTACTCCTGCATGTCTGGATGATGGGTTCTTCATAGTGTGGCTTACAATGGAGCCTCCCGGATGGGGTACCTGTGGGGACCCCGGACTAGCCGTCCGAAATACCCGATTATGATTAACACAACGATCCCGTGATCAGTCTGTCGTTGCACATAATCCGAACTGAATACCAAAGTTTACATCTATTACAGGACCGAATTAAAAGTCTTACATAAATGGTCACTTAGACCAAGTCTTACATAGTTGCCTTCAAGGGCCAAACCAAAATAATCAGCGGAAGCTTCGGCGTAGTAGACATTATGTCCTAACGACGACCCGACAGGCAGCTGACTTATGGAGATCCCTAGTTCGCATAGAAGTCGCCATACTCCTCCTCGGCGTAGTGCTCCTCGGGGTCTGGCTAAGACAATAGCCAGGGACGAAGCCAATATGAATACATTTGATTGTACTCGCAAACTACCCCAACAAGAGTATGCAATAGTTTTATTTTAATTTCATACTTTTATTTATTTAAAACATCTCTATATCTTTGTTGAAGAAGATAAGAAGAATTTTATAACCATCTTTAAATAAATCTCCATTTTATCAGTTTCTCCCAAACTCCTCCTTTTTCCGACCATAACCCCTCATGGTCCATTGTCTCCAACAACCTCATACCGATCCGTTGGTATAGGTGTATGGAACATTCTCCACTTCGTTTTCTTTTTAAAACTCAAATCTTAAAACTTGCACATGGTCAAAGTAGGGCCTCCCAACTGTCCATATCCGAGGACTCGGCTATTCGAATAGTTTTGTAACCCTCTGCAGAGGTAGCACGCTTTTCCCACATCCATCCAGTAACTCATCGTGTCAGTCACGTCCCGCCATACAGGTGTATGCGAAGTTGAGTCACCGACCATAGCATGTCCTTTGCTCATGCTAGTATAGGATCCTGCCCTTATGACACTTTCCATCAACACTTAACCCAGCCCGTCGGAATCTAAGTGTGAGGACTTCATAGTTTTGCCTGGCGGTGTATAGGCGACAGCCTTCTATCCTCCTCCTTATCTTTTCATAGAGTTTGAGCGAAGACCCAGGTCAGGGGTAGGTCATCAAACCATCCCCTCAGGCATAACGGAGTTATCTCGTCGATGAGGTATCCCATATAATACGAGCAAATTATATGACTAAGCCTTTTCCATATGTGGTAAATGTAGTCGCACAGGGTGTCGGCTGGTTGACGTAAGTACAAGGACACACTGTGCATTTTTCATAAACATCTCCATCCTCCATTTCTCCACCTTTACACCGACATCTCGGCATTCCATAACCACACAAGTATTTTCAAAGGAGTTTTGAATAAACAATATTTTCCCATCCTATAGTTTTATATAATCTATCTTACTTCTACATAGGGTGGCAAAATAATTTCCATATACTTTTGAAAAGGTTTTAGAAAATCTTTGCCTGAAGAGTAAATCATGTTATAAAAATAGATGCATGTATTTGGGGTGCAAGCTCAGAGAGTAGCTTGCCTTGCTCGACAAAGTGACCTTGGTCCTGATCTTCAGGTTCAACAAACTCTCCTTCCCGATAAATTCGACAGCGTTCTCATCTAATTAATAAACAAACAAATACAAACAATCACTAAACTACTCAAGCATCATCACAACAATACAATCCTAAATGCTCTAAATAGCCACTGCACATATCAAGCAACACAATTTGGTTTCAATTTAATTGAATTAAACATTATTTATTTATGCCTAAAATATGGCAGAAACTTGTTGAACATGTTTAATTCCACAACTTGAGTTATGTTGGTCACAAAAATACAAACTAAATTTCTACAGAGAGCTACTGATGTGTAGAAGACAACACAATTTAGCTTGGATTAATTGGAGTTACCAAACTCCCTACATAATAGTTTTAATCCAATAACTTAATGATCAAGTTTTAGCTACCAATTAAGTTCTGTTGATCCTAAAATTAAATCCTTTTAGGGGTAACTAACCATGACTAATTGTGATCTAACAAAATTGGTCCTAAATCATTTGGGTTAACCATTAAACATATTTAATTGTTTTAGTGCAGAAGGGTGTTCTAATTTCAATTTTATACTAAACAATTACCGTTGTATAATTAATTCTACCAAAATTAGGGAAGCTAATAGATCACAGTACCAAGCTAACAAAATTTGTTTGGAATTATTTGGCTTAACAGAGTATCAGAAACAAACAAGTTTAGGTTTTAAACCTTCTGTGGTATTTTTAATAATACATTTTTATTATTTATCTAAATGAAATGAGACCAATTGGGTTGGTTGAACAATTTCATAAGCTTTCCAGAACATATTTATTCGATTTATTTGGA
Organism: Poa pratensis; assembly: GCA_947311845.1. Classification (NCBI taxonomy): domain Eukaryota; kingdom Viridiplantae; phylum Streptophyta; class Magnoliopsida; order Poales; family Poaceae; genus Poa; species Poa pratensis. The sequence continues at coordinate 92,774,638 of CAMZMU010000096.1, forward strand.
CTTATAAATATCGAGTTATTTAATTTCTAAGTTAGGTCCAGTACTGATTTTCTATGGAAGATTAAATTAGAAATTCTAACTGTTCTGGATAATGTTGAAATCCCTGACAGGTGGGGTCCACCAGTCAGTGACTCAGTGCACGCTGGATAATGAATAAAACGCTGACGGGTGGGGCCAGCCCGTCAGCCTCTCCTCTAATCGAACCGTTACGCGGCCGTTGGATTTAGATCCAACGGCTCACGTTCAAAGGCAACAGCGGCGACCAGAAACTGGCGGCGCCGCCGCGCCGGCGGTGGTGTGGTGCACGGATAGCTCACCTAGGGGGCTCGGGAGGACGTGGCGATGACGCAGATCGACGGCGGAGGCTCGGGCAAACGTCTGGGAGGAGTGGTGCTTGCTGGGGATGCTCCTGGCGTCGGCGGCGAGCAGTTCCTTTCTCGCGGCCGTACTCCAACTCCGGCGAGGTCCTGGCGTCGCTTCAGTGCACGAAACAGAGGGAAAAGAGGGGTGTGTGAGTGCGGTGTTAATGGTGATGCGATTGCAGGACAGAGAGGAGGGAAAAAGAGTGCGGCACGGCGCGGCCGTGATCGCCTCCTACCTCGGCTCCGGTAACCCGTGGCCATGCTGCACGGCAGAGCTTCGCTGCAACGGCGTGTCCGCTCTCCTAGCGGTGCACCGAGGGAGTGGAGTGGGGTGGAGAGGCCGTGGGGTGGTGTGGAGGAAATGGGAGGCTTGGGGGCGGGTATTTATCGGCGGAGCTCGGCTCACGGTGGCACGGGTGCAGGGGTGGTCCAGGGGGTGAGAGCGATCGGCGGAGGCTGCCTGGGGGGCCGCAGGCGAGCTTGCGATCATCAGGACGCGGACACGCGGCGAGGGGTGCTGTGGAGCGGCGAGGCCGACCGCGGCGTCACTGCGCCAGCAATGGCGAGCGGCGAGCACGGACGCGTGCAATGCGCGCGGACGGTGCGGTGTCCGGCCTGTGTTTCCTTGTCCAGAGGCGCGGAGGACCAAGGGAGAGAGGGGGGCATGGTACCAAGCCACCACGGCGGCGACACCTGCCTCCACAGTGGCGAGCACGGCGGCATAGGCGCGCGGCGTCTGTCCACGAACGGCGACCACGGCCACCTGCTCCCTTCTTGATTTCCTCTGCTTCCAACGAGTGAAATGGGTTGAGTGAGGTGAGTGCAATCTAATGGGGGCAGTGGCTTGCACCAATTTGATGAAATCGATCGAATTGATCTCGAATTCGGGCTCAATTTGAGATGAACACAGAGATGCTCACCATGTGTTCGATGAAATGTGTGAACCAAATTTAATTTTGAATTTTTGAAATTTATTTTCATAATTTGCTTCACATATGCTTACATGGATTTGTGGTGCTGTGGTGGAATTTTTGTTGCAAGTGTAGCACCACACTTTTGATGATTTAAAAAGATAAAGAAAGATTTGGAATTTAAATTAAGGTTTTTGAAATTAATATTTGGAGAGGGAAAAGTTATAGGAATAAAAATGGGAGTGATCATATTCACTCCACTGAATTTTGTTTGGAATAAAATAATTTCTCACTTGGAGAAATTTATGTGACACTTGTCACATGATTTTATTTTATTTCATTTCTTTTTCTCAAGTTTTTAACTAGAGCTAACAACCAACACAAAACAATCAAGAAACAATTACCACAAGCAACAATATGCAATCAACACATATAAAATAATAAAAGTTTTTGTTGGCCCTCATTTTTGGAATAATAATACTGATTAATAATTTTGGGATGTTACAGATCCTTCCCCCTTGAAATAAATCTCGTCCCGAGATTTGCTAGGCTTAGGTACTAAAGAGGTTTGGGAATTCGCTTCTAAGATAATCCTCGCGCTCCCAGGTTGCTTCTTCTTCAGAGTGGTTAGTCCACTGGACTTTGTAGAACTTGATCGCGTGTCTTCGGGTAAGACGAACATCTTCTTCAAGGATCTTGATGGGTCTCTCACGATAAGTCAGGTCTTGGTTCAGGTCGATGGAGAGGTGGTCGATGTTTTTGAAAACATCATGCTAGTCAGGAACTTCAAGACATTTTCGGAGCAAGGAAATGTGGAAGACATTGTGCTAATCCGCTAACTCTGGGGGCAACTCCAGTTGATAGGATACTTCTCCTCGACGAGAAATAATCTTGAAAGGTCCAATATACCTTGGCGCTAACTTTCCTTTGACATGGAAACGCTGCATTCCTTTAAGGGGTGTCACTCGGAGATAGACATAATCTCCGACGTTTAAGGTGAGGTCACGGCGCTTGGTGTCAGCGTAACTTTTCTGACGGGATTGGGCAGTTTTGAGGCGTTCACGAATAAGTTGAACTTGTTCTTCAGCTTCACGGAGGGTATCTGGTCCAAACAATTTGCCTTCTCCGGTGTCGGACCAATTCAGGGGTGTACGACACTTCTTGTCGTATAGTGCTTCAAAAGGGGCCATTTGCAGACTAGACTGGTAATTGTTGTTGTGGAGAACTCTGCAAATGGAAGACAATCTTCCCACTTGGAACCATAGGATAGACACTACTAGGAAAAGGGTTATAGGTGGGTTGGCATTCTGTGGCGCACCCTTAATTGGTGCGCCACAGAAATATTTCTGTGGCGCATGGAATAAGGTGCGCCACAAAATTTTTGTCTTTCTGTGGCGCATCTGACGACATGCGCCACAGAAATAAGACATTCTGTGGCGCATGGAATAAATGCGCCACAGAATCTCATATTTCTGTGGCGCATGCCCACCGTGCGCCACAGAAATAGCGTGGGTCCCACGTTCCAATTATTGGGCCAGGTCCATCTGGGGAGATTCTGTGGCGCACGTGTCCCAGTGCGCCACAGAAAGTTCATATTCTGTGGCGCACCATCCGACATGCGCCACAGAATATTGGATTTCTGTGGCGCACCCAACACGGTGCGCCACAGAAAGTTGACATTCTGTGGCGCACCGAGATGCGTGCGCCACAGAATGTTGGCCCAGATCCACAAAAAGGTGGCAGCACCCACTTTCCCCATGTGACCTTCTTCATTCTCCCCCCATGCATCTAGCTCGAGCTCCTCCTCTCTCCCATGGCATTTTGACCATCCTATTATCCATTATTTGTTGTTAAACTTACTTTGTTTGACATAGAATTGGTGAGGGCTTGGGGAAAGCCTCCATATATATTCTCCTCCTCTCTTTTTGTCCACTATTTTCCCTCCATCACCACACACTCTCTCTCATCGATCACGGTCACGTCTCGGGAACGGATCTAGATCTACTAGGTGGGTATTGTTGGATGGGTGTTTGTTAAAGGCATGAGAAACTTGTCGGCGGGCGATTGTGTGTGTGGTTTGCATGAAGCAAACTATTTGTTGAACGGATCTATGCATGAAACTTGTGTGTGTGGTTTGCATGAATCTTTGCTTGTTGTTGCTTGCGCCGGCGTGGTGCATGGATGTTTGCCGAAATGTTGATTCATTTCCATTTCGGTAAATTTTTGCACCACATATGTCCTACTTCTAGGGGAAGTCATGCCGAATTTTTTCGTCGAACATTTCCGACTTAATAACACATACTCTATATGTATACCGTGTAGGCGACCATGGTCATGAAGATGAGCTCCAGTCGAATCAACAACTACAAGGAAGAAGCGAAGGCGGAAATGATTCGGTGCAACAAGCGCCACATACGATGTCCGTGTAGAAGTTGCAAATTTGTGAGATGGATCGACCCTGATTCCGGACTATTGGAGGAACACCTGCTCAGGCGCGGTTTCATGGAAGGCTTCAATGAAGCGCCGACAGCAAATGTTGCGCCGACAGCAAATGTTGCGCCTGAAGACGAGGGCGGGCATGATGATCGTGACGAAGGAGATGCCGACGGAAATGGTCATGATGAAGGAGTAGATGGTGGTGGAGAAGACGCGAACACGCCGCAGAGCTCGCTAATGTCGGCCTTGATGGAGTCTCATGTTCAAGAACTGCTCCTTAAGCAGGCGAGGACCGTTAGAGAGAAAGCCAAGCTGGCGCAAATGGAGATAGACGGGAAGACTCCGTTGTATCCAGGGTGCCGGCCACAGGATACGCGCTTGCAAGTAACGCTTGATGCTCTGGAGATGAAGTCAGGAAACAAATGGACCGACGTGAGCTTCAACAAGAACATGAAATTCTTCCACGAGCGTCTTCCCGAGGGGAACACATTGCCAACTAGTATCGAGGAGGCCAAGAAAGTCGTGTGCCCTCTTGACCTACCGCACGTTAAATACCACGCCTGCATCAATGATTGCGCAATTTATCGGGGCGAGTACGAGGACAGAACCACATGTCCGGTGTGCGGCCAAGGACGGTACAAGAGCCGTGGGAAGAAAGGTCCTCACAAAGTGGTATGGTACTTTCCTATCACTCCCCGTCTGCAGCGGTACTTCGTGGACCCTAAGGAAGCAAAGCTCATGCAATGGCACGCGGAAAGGGAGAAGCCTGAAGAAGATCCGGAGAAGGGCAGGATCCTTACACACCCTGCAGACGCTAGCCAGTGGCAAGAGTTGGACGCCGTCGGAAATTTCGGAGGCGACGCAAGGAACGTCAGGCTCGGTATGAGCACCGATGGACTCAATCCGTTCGGCAACCAGAGTAGCACGCATAGCACCTGGCCCGTGTTTGTATGGCCTTACAACCTTCCCCCGTGGTTGTGCACGAAGCAAAGGTATATACACATGAGTCTTCTCATTCAGGGGCCGAAACAAGCAGGTGTCCACATACATACGTATCTCGCGCTGTTGGAAGAGGAGTTAGCCACGTTGTGGGCGACCCCAGCACGTACGTGGGATGCCTACACTGGAGATTATTTCCCATGAGAGCCGCGCTGCTCACGACGGTGCAGGACTATCCTGGTTGCTCATATGTATCGGCCCAGGTAAGCCACGGATTCTGCGCATGTGTCAGGTGCATGGACTCAACCCCGCATCTCCAGCTACCAAGAAATCCAGGGTCTTCGAAAACCGTGTACCCTGGGGCTCGAAGGTGGCTTCGCATGGATCACCCGTGGAGGAAACGCGGTGACCTGTTTAATGGTAAGGACGAGCCCGAAGGACCCCCGATCCCGAGGAGCGGCACAGAAATCGATGAGCTGTTGAATAATTGGAAGGAGTGCCCCGCGCCGGGAAAGAAACGACCGAAGGTAGATCCGCTGCTGGGTGTATGGAAAGCGAGGACTGTTTTCCACAACTTGCCCTACTGGAAGGTCCTCAAGACGCCACATAGCCTCGATATGATGCACATTACGAAGAATGTCACCGAGAGTCTTCTTGGCACTCTTTCCAACATGCCGGAAAAGACCAAGGATGGGATGAAAGCAAGATACGATCTGAAATGGCTTGGTGTCAGGAAAGAACTTCAGGCCCCCGATAGCGATGACGATGATGATGATGATCAGACGGAAGGGACTCAAGGTCGCCGCAAAAGGGTAAAGAAGAACAGTGTGGTGCTTCCCGCTACGTGCTTCACTATGAGTCCGGAGGAGCTCGAGCAATTCTACAGGTGTCTTCTAGGAGTCAAATTTCCGAATGGTTACGCGGGGCAGATAAGCAGATATCTGGACGGTACGAAGAAGAGGTTTAGCGGGATGAAGTCTCACGACTGTCACGTGCTGTTGACGCAGGTACTTCCCGTTGCGATTCGAGGGATAATGGACGAGCACGTCCGTGATACGCTGCTTGCCCTTTGCAACTTTGTCGACGTCATCAACAGGAAGTCGATCGGGGTGAAGCAGCTCGACAGGCTACAAGAAGAGATCGAGCTGGTACTATGCGAGCTCGAGATTTACTTCCCGCCAGCATTCTTTGATATATGCGTGCATCTCCTTCTCCATGTCGTTGATGACATCAGGCAGCTAGGGCCAACGTTCATGCACTACATGATGCCGTTCGAAAGGATGAACGGTGTCATGAAAGGATACGTTCGCAACAGGGCCCGTCCAGACGCAAGCATGGCCAAGGGCTTTCTAACCTACGAGTGCATCTCCTTCTGCCAGAATTATCTAAGCACCGAGAACCAGGATGTAGGTCTGCCCACGAGGAAACACTTCGACAGGCTCAATGGATATGGTCACCGAGAGGGCGCCAGCTCAACCTTTGTCAGCATGCAGGGTCGAAAGGACGACTTCGAAAGGGCTCACCGGGTCGCGCTACAACACTTACAGCTGATCGAAACTTGGGTGGAACAGCACAAATGCTTACTCGAGCAACATTACATCAAACTGGGCCGGCCGAGGAAGAAGGGAGACGTAACCAGAGAGCACAACGCCAGCTTCACGCGTTGGTTCAAGCAAAATCAAATGGAGCTAGCAAAGAGGAAACCGCCATCTACGGAAGATGAACAACTCATATTCTCCTTATCACGGGGTCCCTCGCATAACGTAAAGACCTATCAGGCGTACGACATCGACGGCTACAGATTCTACACCGAGGAAAAGGACAAGATGTCGGAATATCAAAACTCAGGAGTAACTATGCTATCATACGGCGATGAGGAGGCTACTGTCAAGAAAAGATACTTCGGAAGGATTGAGGACATATGGGAGCTCAACTACTGTGGAGAGGTGGTGCCAATGTTCCGTGTAAGATGGGCCAAGGACGTCGTCAAAGAAGGCCGGTATTTCACCACCATGGTAATACCCGATGCCAAATCAAAGAACGCCTCCGCGAAAAATGAGCCATGGGTACTCGCTAGCCAAGTTGAGCAATGCTTCTTCATTACCGACCCGTCAAAGCCTAGCCGTGTTGTCGTGAGGAGGGGCAAGAGGAGCATCATCGGAATGGAAGGAGGCGCCACCGAGCAAGAATTGGACAACGAGCCAAAGATCGAGGAGGAATTCGACAAGTTCTTCGACATGCCTACTACTAGTACACAAAGAAGGAAGACCTCCCTACCTACCAAAGGTTGTCCGTTCACGCGAAGAAATCTCAAGGTCACCGGCCTAAAGTTTTCAACCGCGAAGAAGGGAAAGAAGAGAATCTAGCTCACGGAACCGAGATGAAGAATACTTTTTTGGTGTATTTAATTTGTGTGTGTGTGTGTGAGACAATGCAAGCATATATATATGTATGGGACATTTGGTGTGAGACAATGCAAGAGTTATGTATTCAGTGAACTAAATATGTATGAGACATATTGTGTGTATTTTTTGAAACAAATTTAACCAAAAATATTTGTAAGAAAAAATTCAGAACAAATTGAGAGAGCCAGCAGGTCCTTTTAGCACTGCAGGGCACCTAATTCTGTGGCGCACTACCTAGTGGATGCGCCACAGAATCTTATATTTCTGTGGCGCATCCCTCCTCTGGTGCGCCACAGAAATTCTGGGCGTGGACTTACATGTGGGGCCGGCATCGTGGAGGCAAGGAAATTCTGTGGCGCATCCAGGCTGGAATGCGCCACAGAATTCTCACAATTCTGTGGCGCATGCCTACCCGGATGCGCCACAGAATTTATTTGCCTCCACTTACATGTGGGCCCCCGCCGCGCTGCCTCTTCCTTCCCCAGTTTCGTCCCCAAATTTCGCTAAGTCTCAACTCCCGCGCCCGACGCCGGCGACCTCCCCTGCGCCCGACGCCGCCACAAGCTCGCGCCGCCGCGTCCATCCCTGCGGCGCCGCGCCAATCCCTGCGCCGCCGTGCGTCCCCTGCCCCGGCCGCCCCTGCGCCCGACCCCGCCACAAGCTCGCGACCTCCTCTGCTCCGTCGTCGCCCACGCCGCTCCCTCTGCCGTCGTCGCCCGCGGCGCCCCGGCGACCTCTCCTGCGCTCCGCCCGAGTCACGGCCGTCCTCGAACTCCCCTCCCTCCCCCCTCCCCGAGGTATGCTTCCCCCCTCTCTCTCACTCCTCCCTCCCCGCCCGAGCTGCACTCAACCTGTTCGACATAAGTCCACGGCCGCCGTAGAAGAAGGAACACCGGCCACGAACTCCAAAATCTGAACTGATTTTCCGACGCCATGGACGTGGACCTTTCTGCAGTCGGGGAACAGTTGTCTCCGATGCTCGGCTTGTAAAAACACATCCGCCGGAGCACGGAGACACAGAAGATTCGTGCGCGCCCTGCACCAGCACCAACAGCGTGCTAGCTGTTCTCTCGCCGCTCACGAGCTACACATACACGCCAACAGTGCCGTGCTGCATTGATCTCGCACGAGATCTCTCATGATATTTCAGGTCTCAGCCATGGAGTGTCCCGTCGATCTTGCCATAGGAAGCGACACGATGCGCATGCTTGCGACTAGGTGCCTGGGCATAAACAATCGCGGGTGACGCAAGCAAAACACCAGCAACTTGGTGATGAGCGATGACCTTTTTGCAGTCTGCAAAATATGGGTGTCGGGATTTTTTGAATCCTGTAGTTTTTGTCACCATTAGGTCTCTTTTCCAATCAATATTGCTTGACCTTATAATGATCGTTAAAACACAAAACCCTCTGGATGGAAGTATGCTGTTATTAGTTAGGAAAAAGATTTATGTAATGTAGCAAGGTGAAGGATTTGCATTTTCAGTGTTGGCAAAGTTCGGCCTTCATGTTTTTATGCTTGTGTTTTACTTAGAACAATCATGTTACATATATGAAGTAATATGTAAAGTTTCTTGACATCCATGAATGAGGTAGGGCATCCATGAATAGGTTGCACAATCTTATTGTTCAGTGGGTTGTAAACCTTGTTACTGCCTACAATTTTAGTTATGTAGTACATAGAACATAGATGCATGCATTCGTCCGATCGATCAACACACACAGTTTTGAATCTTGCATGCAGTGACTAAAAGTATAAAAATAGCTTGAACCAACTAAAATGTCAAATATGGAGTTCATTAATTCAACATGTACATTTGAAAGCTTAAAGCTGATCAGCTAAAAAACCACCACTAGTAGATGCTATTGTTATCTTCTGAGCACCTCCACTGGTAGATGCTAAAGTTTTGACAATGTGTGTGGTAGATGCTAAATCATGGTTTGTTAATTTATTGCAGCACCACGAGGAGCACCTCCACCACGCCGATCTCGGACCCGAACCTCCCTTCCCTACCCGAGGTAGTTCCTCTCTCCCACGATGTGATGTGGATGTGATGATGTATGTGCATGAGGGTATGTGTCCATGACCATCGTGTCATGGTTGTTTGTGCTCCGACCATCGTGTCGTGGAGATGCCGGCCGGAGATGCCGTCCGGAGATGTGGATATTTTTTGTGAAATGTTTGCAGGTACCCCGTGAGGCCCTTGAGATTGCCGGAACGTCGATTAACTTCCGTTCCGGCAAATTCGGGTACTCCATATGTCCTATTTTTAGCAAAGGTCATGCCAAAAAATTTCGTGAAATTTAGCATGACTTTGCTAAAAATAGGACATATGGGGTATTGCGGCTAATGCATGGGCCGGGGTATCTTAGTACTAAATTAAGTGATGCTTTGTTATATTTGTTGTACTAACATTTTGCCTCTTTTTAATGTAGTGCAAACATGTCCTCCGAGGCCGGCCCTTCTGAGAAGCACATGAGCGTCGAAGAACAAGCTAGACAAAAGAACATATCGTTCTGGGAATTGAACCCGCAGATGGAGGATGCGGAGGCCGCCGAACTGGCTCGTGACGGCGATGGTGACTTTCAGTTAGAGTCTGCCGAAGCCACCACCACCGATGGAGAACCCACCAGCACGGATGTCGGGGGTGGCGACCACACGGATGGCGGTGGTGGTAGTAACCCGCCTGCTAAGAGGCCTGCTAAGAGGCTTAAGAAGCCGAGGAAGGACCGGACACCGCAAGCGGTCGGCAACATCACAGACACGTTCACTAAGGTCTCCTTAAGTGGCCAACCACTGGAGCCTAGGGACATCGCAAAAGGGTACGGCATGCAACTAGGGTGCATCCTCCGGGAAAACGCATCGATCAACACGTATGACCTCAGGAATCCGGAGAATGAGGCTTTGCGCAATGACCTCCTCAAGAAGCTTCACAAACGATATATTTTCCCGGCTGATGAAACAAAAAGGTGGACAACTTCGCCATCACGAAGATGAACACCGCCTTGACAAGCTGGAGAGGCCGGGTGAAGGCGAAGATTCTTGAAAAGGGTCTTAGCTGGGAGGAGATCAGTGCCAAAGAGCCGTACCTCGAGAAAGACGATTCGATATATTCAAGGCATCCTTGTCATCTCCGGAGGCTGAAAAATGGACCGAGTGGGGGAAGAACATGCGGGCACTGAACTTAGGTAACCACCATTTGGGAAGCGGCGGTTACGCAGGAAAAAAGCCCGTTTGGGACAAGGAGGATGCCGAGGTTGCGAGACTTGGGAAAGAGAACCCGTGGCATAAATTCACGGACGAGCAAGTTAGGAACTTTGTTCGGTCCCGCTACTATCTGAAGCCGGGGACGGGGGAATTCGTTACCGACTATGAAGATGTGTTGGAATTCGAGAAAAAGCTGGTAAGGAACTTAATTACCGCGGATATCTCAAAGTCCATTTGCGTTGATTTCTACATGGGTTCACGTTTATTTCCTTTGTCCGCAGGCGGCTGAGTTGGAGATTGAGGCTGAGGCCGGCCCGTCGTCCCAGGAGCCTCCGGCCGGCCCGTGGGACACGACTTTCAACCGGGTGATGAACGTTTACAAGGGGAGGGACAAGTCAAAGCCGCCGACGTCAGCTGGCCGTGTGACCGGCTTTGGTACGGCGATGAAGTTCACCGAGTACTACAGCACGGACACCGAGAAGAAAAAGGAGAGGAGGAAGCCGGCTAAAGATAGAGCCGAGGTTCTCGAGCTAAGGAAGAAGCTGGACGCACTAGAGGCCGAGAAGGTGGACTCCAGCGTGGTGGACAAGCTAGTGGCCGAGAAGGTGGAAGAGAAGCTCCGGGCTTTGTTACCCGATGCATTGGTGCAGGGGATAACTGCTTGGCATGCGGGAGGTCAGCAGGGGCCGATACACGTGCCCAGCTTCGCCGGCAGCACCTCCAGCAATAACGTGTCGCCGGTCCTGCCGACCCCACCGGTGCCCCCTGCCGTGGAGCAACATACACCAACGCCGGAGAATAATGATAATGCACACGAGCGGCCGGAGATTGATAGGCCGGCCGCCGGCACCGGCGCCCTTGTCTCGACATTAGCCGAGCTCAACGCCGTCACCAAGGTAACTAATTAGTATGTGTGTGTGAGGCAATGGAAACATATATATGTATGATCATGAATATGTATGATACATTGTGTGTGAGACTATATATGCCTTATCTCATGGTGCCCGCTATGTGTTGACTCCCAGGACATGCCTTGCATACTCCTGCATAGGGTGGGTACCGACGGCGAGTTGAAGGAAGTCGCAAGGGCCTCGACCGTACAACCTTTGACCCGCGATATCCACAACGTCCGAATGAGCGAGCTCGTGATGAAAGTAAATGTGAAGGAGGTACTGCCTGAGTTCTGTGACATCGACCCCCCTAAGCAACCTCAGGGAGCCGAGAAACACATGAAGCTTGGCGAATGCGGGCAGTGGATGCTGGAATGGCCGAAGACCCAAATTCGTCTTGGGGATGTTCTTCAAGGGGCCAGGCGCACCGGCGGCGCCACCTCGAGGCCCCGAGCCCCGATCGTTCGGCCCCCGCCGAGGCGGACAAAAAAAGATGCTGCGGATGAACCGGCGCCACAAGCAGCCGTCACCACCACCCAGACGGAACCGCCGGTCGCCGCCACCGCCGGCCGGAAGCTACCGCCGGTCGCCCCCACCGCCGGCCGGAAGCTACCGCCGCCGGTCATCGCCGCCACCAACCGCCACAAACAGTTGTTGGGAACGTCTTCCCCGCAACCGTCCAAGGTTAGTTCTGACTTTCCGAATTCCCCGACTTTCCGACTTTCCCGACTAACGGATGTGCTATTGTTTATGTTTTAGGACAAAGCCGTTGCACCTCAACTTGGTGGCAACGACGACAATGTTGAGGAGGATGATGATAATGATGTAAACGTCGATGACTACATCAACACTGGCGCCGCCGCGGATGATATGTTCATGCCTCTTATGGATGAAGAACCCTTCCGCGACCACCACATTCAACCTGCTCGTCCCACTTCATGCACACAGCGCCTGGCCTTCACCGACACGCCTCCGGATGCCGGCGATCATCAAGCTCAACCGGGTAACATTTTCCCCTACCACACTGAAAGAAACAGTTAAAGCGGGGTTCACTGCACCCCCACAATCCCCAGAGAAGAAGAAAAAGAAGAGTCATCAAAGGAAGAGAAAAGCATACTCTGCGAGCCAGCAAGATCCTAAGATCCGGGGTCCTGAAGACACGAATCCACAAGGCTACTCCAGAGTTCATGAAGCTGGTAAATCTATCTTGTCCGGGGACATGCTCCGCCTTGCAGAAGGACCCATGATTACTTTGCAGAATAATATCTTGTATCTAGAGGAGACCCTTCTTAAAGAGAAGAACCCAGGTTACCCGGCGTTCTCGGTCAAGGTGCCAAAAGAGTTGGTGGACTTCGTCCAGGAAGACCCCGCAGATGTGTTCTTCATAGCGTACGAGGACATCTTCAACCTGTATCACTCCAAACGGCTGGACTATAACATGGTCCGCCTATATGCTCTCGATGCGGCGATGAAGATCAGGAGAGATGATACCCCGTACATCGCGATAGTGGATCCCTACTACATGCGCGACAGCCATCTGGTGGAAGGATCAACAACACGGGAAACGGCCAAGGAGTACCTCGTTAGGGTCTTCCTGGCCAACAAGGAGAAGACCGCCCTTCTTCTGCCTTACTTTTTCGAGTAAGTACACATCTGCTCGCCACCGTCCTATCTTATGTCTTCTTGTACATTTCTTCCATCGCTGATCCTTTGTCCAACATTCTGCTTCAATTGTGTTGAGCAGGGACAAGTACTGCGCACTCATCCACGTATCCCCGAGGTGGTCCGTTGCCACTTATTTGGACTCGGGGAATAAATCCCAGCCGAGATCATACAACAGAATAAAGGGTGTTCTCGATGACGCTCTCGAGGCCTATGCCAAAAAGGGCGGCCCCTTCCATAAGAAGTCGGAATTTTTCACGGAGGACGACAAACACACAAGTTCTTGCATGGGACCGGATTCCATTGCGTCAAGCAACTGGATGGCAGTGTGATGGAGGCCTACTATGCCCTCCGTCACCTTAAAACGATTGTCCGGGATTGCGAGAAAACGAAGATTGCATCTAATCTCGCAGAATACACCAAAATGGCGGAAGGTCTCACCGATGCTGATTATAGACAAGACTTCCATCGCATCCGGCTGCAGTTAACAAATATCATCCTCGACGATGTCATGCACGCCTCAGGGTCCTTCCACTTCCGCTTCGGTACGTAGGATGTATTATAAAAGATAGCCTTGCTAAGCATTACTAGCTAGTGTGTACTTTTTTGTAGAAGTGCATGTGTAGGGTTATATATTATATATATGCTATGCTATGAAACCCAAATAGGATAGCCATATGATTTCCAACCATGACAACATTGATTGATCGTCTTGCCTCTATACTTAGATGAACAAATTATACTCTATGTATATCACTAACCAATATATATCCCAATCCATCTTCAGCGTTGTCTCAGAGGGAGATGGAAGAACGACTAGCGGCGCAGAGTGACACCAGGGAGTGGAGGACGAAAGGGGGCATTCTACCGTTCCCGGCGCCGCTCAAGAAGAGGAAGCCATGATCATGCATGCTCCCGCGCGCTCTTGCTCACCATCATCGCCGATGTGTGCTACATTTGATCCTAGTTAGGCGGTGAACACTTCATTTGTAATGTGTAGTGTGAAATGATGAACTTTTGTTTCTATCATAACTAATATATTGTGTAAATTAACATTCGGCACTTTTGTGACTATGTGTATGTATCTCGGGCACACTAAGTAATATGTGTGATGAAATAGTGATTAATGTGTGTCTGTTTATATACCTGTCAAATATATCTGTATTTCTGGATAAATCCTGTATATACCTGTATTTATACAGCAAAATGAAAAAAATACCTGTAATACTGTTTCATATTTCTGTGGCGCACGCTTTTATTTTTTGTGGCGCACCACTTTCTGTGGCGCACCAGGCGTGGGTGCGCCACAGAATTACTTTGCTATGTGGCCTACCGAGCTATTTCTGTGGCGCACGGCCTCGGTGCGCCACAGAAAGTGGTTTTCTGTGGCGCATGCCCATGGTGCGCCACAGAAAACAAATTTTAGTGGCGACGATTCTGTGGCGCACCCAGCAATTCTGGGGGTGCGCCACAGAATGTCAATTTGGTGCGCCACTGATAGCCCTTCTCCTAGTAGTGAGGACACATGCATGAAGCATGTCCTCTAAGATCTGGTTCACTCGCTCAGTTTGGCCACTTGGTTCCGAGGGCTTCGTGAAGGGATTTCCAGAATCTTGAAGTGAATTGTGTGCCTCTATCAGATACAATCTTCTTGGGCACACCGTGCAGGCTTACTATTCTGGAAATATACAAGTCTGCTAATTGATTTCCCCGATAGGTGGTATTGACGGGAATGAAATGGGCAACCTTGGTCAGTCGATCAACGATGACCCAGATTGAATCATGGCCTCGGTTAGATCTTGGAAGTCCGGTAATAAAGTCCATTCCAATTTCATCCCACTTCCACTCGGGAATTTTCAAAGGTTGAAGCAATCCAGCGGGTCGCTGATGTTCAGCCTTGACTCGCTGATAGATATCACACTTGGCTACAAACGAACCAATCTCTTGCTTCATTCCATGCCACCAAAATCTCTCACGAAGGTCTTGGTACATTTTGGTTCCGCCGGGGTGGATTGAATAAGGGGTCTCACGGGCTTCCTTCAGGATTAACTCCTTAATTTCCGTGATATTGGGCACACAGATACGATCATTGAATCTCAGCACTCCTTCAGCATCTTCGGTAAAACCGGTGATATGGGCACGACGGAGGAGGTGCAGCCCAATTTCAGGACTCCACCAAGTTAGGCGTTCCATTAGTCGTGTCGTTGTTATTTTTAATAATTAGTTTTCATAATTATGTGAGTTGGGTTTGGGCCTGTCCAACCCAACAAGGTCGGTACTGTAGCTACAGTACGCCGCTACAGTACGTAGCTACAGTACCCCCACCTCATCCATATAAGGGGCTGGGGGCGCATTAGGTTAGGGTTAGCTTGAGTTTAGATTAAAAACAGTCCATAGACTTTGAGCTCGTTGGTGAAGCATCCCTCCGGGGACGGCGATGCCGTGTTATCAATAAAGATTGCTGCGAGGGTGCTTGTGTTCATCAAGTGTTATCGTGCTGTGGTTAGAGGCGTGGTGATCTTCATCACGTTGCTTGCTGGATTCGTCCTTACCTTCAGGTGACGTTCATCGATCGTTATTGGGAGATTTCTATCCGGGTTACTCGCTGTGAAAGATTGGGACAAAACTCTAGGATCGACGGGGTTGATCCTTATCATGTGGTATCAGATTTCTGGGTTGCTCACAGTGAGGTTGTGTTGATCGGTTGATTGGGAGGAGTTTGATTGGAGGATCTTGTCCAGATTGATTTGATCGGACGAGATCGTTGCAAATCAGCGTGGATCTGATCGCGTGGTGTTGCACAGCGTCCGTGGATCGTGCTGAGAAGCAGCGTGACCTGCGTGGTCTAGGCAGAAAAGGGAAAAGCAGATTGGTACGTACTAGCCCAAATTCGCGATCTACTGTAGCTACAGTAGCGCGAGTCCAGATTGCTTCTGCTAGTACGCGTACGTGCACAGGAAAAAGAAAAGG
The DNA here is from genome assembly GCA_947311845.1 of Poa pratensis. NCBI lineage: Eukaryota > Viridiplantae > Streptophyta > Magnoliopsida > Poales > Poaceae > Poa > Poa pratensis. The sequence continues at coordinate 92,790,420 of CAMZMU010000096.1, forward strand.
AGATCGGAGCAGTAGTCACACGTTGATTTTTGCTCGCACGAGATCGTATCGGATCGAACCGGCCAGTTTGTTTTGCCGCAGTGCAAATCGGATCAGTTTGGCGTAAGGAAGGAAAGCAATCAGCTGGAAAAAAAAAAAATCAGAATTGGAGATCCGATCGGTTTTGGCCTCACGTGGTCTCCAGACAATTAAAAATAAGGAGGAGGAAGGGATAAGGAAAGAAATCTTGTGATTTGATTGGCCAACACGTTTTGGAGAAAAAACAAAATCCAGGAATCAGATCGGTATTGTTTCCAAGTACGTGAAGCAATTTTATTTTCTGGCGGACAGTAACAAAGGACGAAAAAAAAAAAAAGTGGAGGCATAGGATCGAGGATTTGGTGGCTGCTAGAGATTTCCTTGCACTTGACTTGCTTGGGATTTTCTGGTCGTTCTGCTTTCCTTCCAATTATTGTGCTGGATATCACGATCTGCAAGGAAAGGCCAAAGAATATTTCTGTTGGGTATACGTGACACTTTTGTTCAGGTTCGGTGCAATATTTACGAAAGAGAAATAAAATACGCGACTACTGTAGCTACAGTAGCGCGAGGCAGACATTCAGAAAAATGGGTTTGTCAAGACCTGTTAGTTTGACCAAAAAGTCTGACGACGTGTACCATGACTACACTACTGTTGTCATCGGTTTGGCACTTGATTCCACAAACATAAAATGGAGGTTGGAGAGTTCTGCCACATACACAGAGTTTCAGTCTTGGGAATCTGACATGGACCTTGGTTTCGCAAGATGTCGCACACTTGATAGCACGTTTGGTGGCCATACGGAATATGTTCTTGCCTACCGGCGTGTGGATGAGATTTTGGCTAGTTTGTGGTGTGAAGAGAGGTCCGCGATGGGCATAACTTCTAGTTGGGAAAATTTCAAACAATTTTTGAGTGCTAAATTTGTGGCACCAATTCAGGAAAAGGACAGGGTGGTTGTTCCAGAAGAGGCTGTACCATTGAGAGGGCTGAATATGCAACTCAAGAGAGTACAGGATGAGGTTTGTATGACAGCGGATAGAGGCCAGCGTTGGACTTTGTTTCAGACGCAGTGTACTATTAAGGAGAAGTCATGCAAGCTTATTATTGACAGTGGTAGTTACTGTAATGGCATTAGTAAGGCAGTTGTGGACAGTTTGGGTTTATCCACATGGCGTATTCCAGAACCTAAGCATGTTCAGTGGGTAAATAGCTGTGGTATGCTGAAAATTACTCATAAGGTACGTGTGCCATTTACAGTTGGTGATTATGTTGATGAGGTAGAGTGTGATGTGTTGCCATTGGAGGTGTGTGGGCTGTTATTTGGTCGTCCATGGCAGTATGATCGCAATGTGAACCATGCCGGGAGAGCAAATACATATTCTTTTGTGCATGATGGTAAGCAGCGGACTTTGAGGCCTATGAGCGATGATCAAATCAAGTCCGATGTGGTGCTGGTGATCCAGAAGGAGAGGTTGCGCAAGGCTAAACCGTCTAGGTTAGCTAAGCTGCAGCATGAGGAGCATGATGCGCAGAGCGTTACTGTTGATATTACTTCAGCTATGCCTGTAGATGACAAGCCAGTACTTGTTAGTGACACGCCAGTTGAAGTACAGCCTCTTACTGATGAGAGGAAGGATATTGCAGCATGTGCTATACAGCCAGTTTGTGTTGACGCAGGTGTTCAGACTGATGAGAGTTGTGCTGATCATGTCTCGGTACATAGGGCGCCGCGGGTGGATGGTCGTCGCAGTTATATGAGCACACCTGTGAGGCATTTTGCTGGAGCAGCAGTGCGTATGCACACAGGCAGAGATGGACGTGTTCGTCAGCTTTGTGGACCAGGCATTACTCATATTTTGCAGGGGCGTGCAAAGCAGGTTCATGTTCAGCGATACAAGGTTCCAGCAAGATTTGAGAAGAAGAAATTGGTGGCGCCTCAGTCCAAGTTCATGTGGAGGCGAAAAGAGGTGCAGGCGCCTAGAGTTGTATCCAGTCGAGCAGGCCAAGAGGGAGGATGTGGTGAGGTAGGCAGGCAAGACTTGAAGATGGCGACGACGCGTGATGCTGTTGTTCATATCACGCCACCTTTTCGAGCAGACCCTCACGCGTTGGGGACAACGCTTTTTGAAGGGGGGGAGGATGATATGGGCACGACGGAGGAGGTGCAGCCCAATTTCAGGACTCCACCAAGTTAGGCGTTCCATTAGTCGTGTCGTTGTTATTTTTAATAATTAGTTTTCATAATTATGTGAGTTGGGTTTGGGCCTGTCCAACCCAACAAGGTCGGTACTGTAGCTACAGTACGCCGCTACAGTACGTAGCTACAGTACCCCCCCACCTCATCCATATAAGGGGCTGGGGGCGCATTAGGTTAGGGTTAGCTTGAGTTTAGATTAAAAACAGTCCATAGACTTTGAGCTCGTTGGTGAAGCATCCCTCCGGGGACGGCGATGCCGTGTTATCAATAAAGATTGCTGCGAGGGTGCTTGTGTTCATCAAGTGTTATCGTGCTGTGGTTAGAGGCGTGGTGATCTTCATCACGTTGCTTGCTGGATTCGTCCTTACCTTCAGGTGACGTTCATCGATCGTTATTGGGAGATTTCTATCCGGGTTACTCGCTGTGAAAGATTGGGACAAAACTCTAGGATCGACGGGGTTGATCCTTATCATGTGGTATCAGATTTCTGGGTTGCTCACAGTGAGGTTGTGTTGATCGGTTGATTGGGAGGAGTTTGATTGGAGGATCTTGTCCAGATTGATTTGATCGGACGAGATCGTTGCAAATCAGCGTGGATCTGATCGCGTGGTGTTGCACAGCGTCCGTGGATCGTGCTGAGAAGCAGCGTGACCTGCGTGGTCTAGGCAGAAAAGGGAAAAGCAGATTGGTACGTACTAGCCCAAATTCGCGATCTACTGTAGCTACAGTAGCGCGAGTCCAGATTGCTTCTGCTAGTACGCGTACGTGCACAGGAAAAAGAAAAGGAGATCGGAGCAGTAGTCACACGTTGATTTTTGCTCGCACGAGATCGTATCGGATCGAACCGGCCAGTTTGTTTTGCCGCAGTGCAAATCGGATCAGTTTGGCGTAAGGAAGGAAAGCAATCAGCTGGAAAAAAAAAAATCAGAATTGGAGATCCGATCGGTTTTGGCCTCACGTGGTCTCCAGACAATTAAAAATAAGGAGGAGGAAGGGATAAGGAAAGAAATCTTGTGATTTGATTGGCCAACACGTTTTGGAGAAAAAACAAAATCCAGGAATCAGATCGGTATTGTTTCCAAGTACGTGAAGCAATTTTATTTTCTGGCGGACAGTAACAAAGGACGAAAAAAAAAAAAAAGTGGAGGCATAGGATCGAGGATTTGGTGGCTGCTAGAGATTTCCTTGCACTTGACTTGCTTGGGATTTTCTGGTCGTTCTGCTTTCCTTCCAATTATTGTGCTGGATATCACGATCTGCAAGGAAAGGCCAAAGAATATTTCTGTTGGGTATACGTGACACTTTTGTTCAGGTTCGGTGCAATATTTACGAAAGAGAAATAAAATACGCGACTACTGTAGCTACAGTAGCGCGAGGCAGACATTCAGAAAAATGGGTTTGTCAAGACCTGTTAGTTTGACCAAAAAGTCTGACGACGTGTACCATGACTACACTACTGTTGTCATCGGTTTGGCACTTGATTCCACAAACATAAAATGGAGGTTGGAGAGTTCTGCCACATACACAGAGTTTCAGTCTTGGGAATCTGACATGGACCTTGGTTTCGCAAGATGTCGCACACTTGATAGCACGTTTGGTGGCCATACGGAATATGTTCTTGCCTACCGGCGTGTGGATGAGATTTTGGCTAGTTTGTGGTGTGAAGAGAGGTCCGCGATGGGCATAACTTCTAGTTGGGAAAATTTCAAACAATTTTTGAGTGCTAAATTTGTGGCACCAATTCAGGAAAAGGACAGGGTGGTTGTTCCAGAAGAGGCTGTACCATTGAGAGGGCTGAATATGCAACTCAAGAGAGTACAGGATGAGGTTTGTATGACAGCGGATAGAGGCCAGCGTTGGACTTTGTTTCAGACGCAGTGTACTATTAAGGAGAAGTCATGCAAGCTTATTATTGACAGTGGTAGTTACTGTAATGGCATTAGTAAGGCAGTTGTGGACAGTTTGGGTTTATCCACATGGCGTATTCCAGAACCTAAGCATGTTCAGTGGGTAAATAGCTGTGGTATGCTGAAAATTACTCATAAGGTACGTGTGCCATTTACAGTTGGTGATTATGTTGATGAGGTAGAGTGTGATGTGTTGCCATTGGAGGTGTGTGGGCTGTTATTTGGTCGTCCATGGCAGTATGATCGCAATGTGAACCATGCCGGGAGAGCAAATACATATTCTTTTGTGCATGATGGTAAGCAGCGGACTTTGAGGCCTATGAGCGATGATCAAATCAAGTCCGATGTGGTGCTGGTGATCCAGAAGGAGAGGTTGCGCAAGGCTAAACCGTCTAGGTTAGCTAAGCTGCAGCATGAGGAGCATGATGCGCAGAGCGTTACTGTTGATATTACTTCAGCTATGCCTGTAGATGACAAGCCAGTACTTGTTAGTGACACGCCAGTTGAAGTACAGCCTCTTACTGATGAGAGGAAGGATATTGCAGCATGTGCTATACAGCCAGTTTGTGTTGACGCAGGTGTTCAGACTGATGAGAGTTGTGCTGATCATGTCTCGGTACATAGGGCGCCGCGGGTGGATGGTCGTCGCAGTTATATGAGCACACCTGTGAGGCATTTTGCTGGAGCAGCAGTGCGTATGCACACAGGCAGAGATGGACGTGTTCGTCAGCTTTGTGGACCAGGCATTACTCATATTTTGCAGGGGCGTGCAAAGCAGGTTCATGTTCAGCGATACAAGGTTCCAGCAAGATTTGAGAAGAAGAAATTGGTGGCGCCTCAGTCCAAGTTCATGTGGAGGCGAAAAGAGGTGCAGGCGCCTAGAGTTGTATCCAGTCGAGCAGGCCAAGAGGGAGGATGTGGTGAGGTAGGCAGGCAAGACTTGAAGATGGCGACGACGCGTGATGCTGTTGTTCATATCACGCCACCTTTTCGAGCAGACCCTCACGCGTTGGGGACAACGCTTTTTGAAGGGGGGGAGGATGATATGGGCACGACGGAGGAGGTGCAGCCCAATTTCAGGACTCCACCAAGTTAGGCGTTCCATTAGTCGTGTCGTTGTTATTTTTAATAATTAGTTTTCATAATTATGTGAGTTGGGTTTGGGCCTGTCCAACCCAACAAGGTCGGTACTGTAGCTACAGTACGCCGCTACAGTACGTAGCTACAGTACCCCCACCTCATCCATATAAGGGGCTGGGGGCGCATTAGGTTAGGGTTAGCTTGAGTTTAGATTAAAAACAGTCCATAGACTTTGAGCTCGTTGGTGAAGCATCCCTCCGGGGACGGCGATGCCGTGTTATCAATAAAGATTGCTGCGAGGGTGCTTGTGTTCATCAAGTGTTATCGTGCTGTGGTTAGAGGCGTGGTGATCTTCATCACGTTGCTTGCTGGATTCGTCCTTACCTTCAGGTGACGTTCATCGATCGTTATTGGGAGATTTCTATCCGGGTTACTCGCTGTGAAAGATTGGGACAAAACTCTAGGATCGACGGGGTTGATCCTTATCAACCGGGGTCTTTGCCGAGAGAAATCTTCTTTTTAATTCCTTCTATGCTCTCATGACCTTTTTGGGCTTCCTTGATTTGATCCATCAGGGTTGGGGCTAACTCTAAATTGGCGAGGTATCCATGGCTAACAAGCTCTAGTCTAAAATCTTTGAACTCTTTGAACAAGGCAGGCTGTTCGGCTTGGATCAAGTCATTCAGGGTGCAAGGTTTGCGACTAAGGGCATCGGCAATTACATTTTCCTTTCCGGGGTGGTAATGGATTCCAATATCACAATCCTTGATTAATTCCATCCATCTCCTCTGCCTCAGGCCCAACTCCTTCTGGGTGAAAATATACTTCAAGCTCTTATGGTCCGTATAGATTTCGCTGCAATGTCCCGCAAGATAGGGACGCCACGTCCTAAGAGCAAGAACAACAGCAGCTAACTCCAGGTCATGGGTTGGGTAATTCTCTTCATGCGGTCGCAACTGCTGGGACAGATATGACACCACTTTGCCTTCTTGCATCAGAACGCAGCCAAGTCCGAGGCGTGATGCATCGCAATACACGTCGAAACTCTTGGTGACGTCTGGCATAATCAAGATTGGGGTTGAGGTCAGTCTCTTCTTCAATTCTTGGAAACTCTCTTCACACTTCTGAGTCCATTCAAATTTCTTGTCCTTCTTCAATAGTTGGGTCATGGGTTTGGCTATACTGCAGAATCCTTCAACGAATTTGCGGTAATAACCCGCTAGTCCGAGAAAGCTTCGGATTTCAGTCACACTAGTTGGGGCTTTCCAGTCAACAATGGCTTTGATCTTCTCTGGGTCAACAGAAATTCCTCCCGCAGACACAACATGTCCGAGAAATGCCACTTCACTGAGCCAAAACTCACACTTGCTAAGCTTGGCATATAGCTGGTGCTTTCGGAGGGTCTCCAAAACTGACGCAGGTGTTCAGCATGCTCTTCTTTAGTCTTGGAGTAAATAAGGATGTCGTCGAGGAAAACTACCACGAACTTGTCGAGGTACTCCATAAAAATCTTGTTCATGAGATTCATGAAATAGGCTGGGGCATTGGTTAGACCAAAGGACATCACGGTGTATTCAAACAAACCGTAACGGGTGTGAAGGCGGTCTTGGGAATGTCTGTCTCTCGGATTTTTAACTGATGATATCCTGTCCGAAGATCGATCTTGGAAAAGACTCGGGCTCCGTTCATCTGATCGAACAAATCCTCGATCTTGGGAAGAGGATACTTGTTTTAATGGTCACATCATTTAGCTTGCGATAATCCACACACAGGCGTGTGGTACCGTCTCTCTTGTCCACAAAAATAATGGGTGATCCCCAAGGTGAAGCGCTTGGGCGAGCAAGTCCTTTGCTGAGCATATCAGCCAACTGCTTCTTCAATTCAACCAGTTCTTACGGATTCATCCGATAAGGCCTTTGGGATATAGGGGTTGTTCCTGGGATAAGCTCAATTATGAACTCAATATCCCGGTCTGGCGGCATACCAGGCAACTCTTCAGGGAAAACATCTCGAAACAGGTGAACAACACGGATCTCATCTAGGGTTGGTCGAGCTATGCTCTCATGGCAGCCTGGTTGGGAATGACTGGTTTCAGACACATACTCCACTTCTACTTCTTTGTCGGTGGTAATGGATACAGCTCTTCTGGCGCAGTCTATTTGACCATGGTACTTGGCTAGCCAATTCATACCGAGTATAACATCTATGCCTTGGGTTCCCAGAACTATTAAGTCGACTGGAAACTTTTCTCCTTTTATCTCAAGGGAAACATCGGGGCAAAACAACTTGGTCTCTACGGTGGATTTTGGGATTTGGATGACCATGGGTTTGGGTAAGAGACTCCCGACTAAACCTCCCTTAGCAACAAATTCTTGAGTAACAAAGGAATGGGTAGCACCAGAATCAAACAGAACAGTTGCAGGTACTGAGTTGACAAGGAACGTACCCAGCACAACATCTGGCGCATCCTGAGCTTCTTCAGCATTGATGTGGTGCAGACGGCCCTTGGCAACAGCAACATTTCCGCGGGGTGCGTCATTCTTGCCATTTCCATTACGGCCTTGACCATTGTTCGGTGCCGGCGCATTGGGGCGCTGAACATTCCTCTTAGGATTGGGGCATTCTTTGGAGTAGTGACCCTTATTGCCGCATTCAAAGCAGTTAACATTGGCATTGCGGTTGAAGTTGTTGAAGTTCCCTCCGGGACGGTTGTTGTCATTGGGCGGTTGAAGTTGTTTGGGCGGTTAGGGTAATTGGGGCGTGGAGCTTGTGGTGGTCTATAGGCAGGCTTGGGGTTCTGCTGAAAGATACGAGGCTTTTGGTTGCTCGAACCTTCCTGAGCATTCATCCTCCTCTTGCGACCTTCAAACATTGACTTGCGCTTGGTTTCCAGCTGGATGGCTTTGTCCACAAGTGATTCCAAATCAAAGAAGTCATGGATCACCAAAGCACACTGCAGTTCATCATGAAGTCCATTCAGGAAACGCTCCATCTTCTTCTTCTCTGTGTCGGTGTCATCAGGAGCATACCGAGATAAGTCGATAAACTCATCCAGATAACCAACCACATCTCTACTTCCCTGCCTCAGCTTGCGGAATTCATCCACCAGAAATGTGCTTCTTGCGGAACTTCTCCTGGAACTCAGCCCAGTTGATAAAATGATCAGCTTGCTGGAGAGCCTTGGTAGTTTCCTACCAAGCTCGTGCAGGTCCAGCAAGATAGTGGGTTGCAAACAACACTTTCTCAGGTTCTCCCACGCCAGCAACTTCCAGGTCGTTGTCGATGGTGCGAAGCCAATCATCGGCTTCTAGTGGGTGAAGTCCCTTGGAAAAGGTAGGTGGGTTGGTCTTCTGGAATTCGCCTAAGGTGGATCGCTGGTTTCCATCACCATTGCCATTGCCATTGTTGTTGCTGTTGTTGTTGTTTTGGTTGGCAGCGATCTGCTGCAGGGCAGCGAGATGAGCTTGACGCTCCTCTCGGGCGGCTTGGCGTTCCTCCATGATAATCGCAAGAAGTTGGGCGGGGGTTGGGTCCGGTGGTGGTGGTCCTTCCGGGTTGGTACGACGAGTGCCCACCATCCTGAAGCACACCGGGTATAAGAGGCAAGGCAAAAGTGTTTCGACTAAGGGAAAAAGGCGATGTCGCATAGTGGTTGATTAATTAGGGATTGTATGGAAAATATTTTACACAGATCAAATAAGACAAACATACTTATATAACACAACATCACATCAAGGAGTTCACAACATCAAGCTTACAACATTGCCCTACATCTAAGGTACATAATTCATAGTTTCCAAAAGAACCACTACTTCAACTCGACTAGCGATAGGGGGTCAACTTAATCCTGCGGTAGTACTCAAGTCACTCGCCTACTGAGGTGGAACCTCAGGCTCTGCTGCATCAGCGTCGGACTGGTAAGGTGGCTCCTCCGGGTCCTCCTCCTCGTCCTCGAGAACTGCCTCGAGTGGCTCCTCCTCCTCGTCAACTAACTCCTCCTCGTCGTCCTGCTCATAGTCCATCTCCTCCAGGAAGTCGTCGTCGTCACTAAGGAAAGCGTTGTTCTCCTTGCGGAGATCCTTGCCCTCCTCCTCCATCTCGTCGGTATGGTGCTCTAGATCCTCGATCAGCTCGTCCTGCTCCGCCACCCTCTTGCGGAGCTTCGCGATGGTCCTCCTCAGCTGGGTCCTCTTCTTGAGAAGAGCGACCTTCTCCTTCTTCAGCTGCGCCTCACTCTCACGACTCTCCTTGAGCGAGATGCGCTCAAAGCGAGACCGAAGCCTAGTGCACATCAGATCCTCCTGGGTGCGGAAGAGCATAATCTCCATGTCCATGATGTACTCTCCGAACGTCGGGTGTGGAGGGGATAGGACAGGGTGTCCATCATCGTTGCGCCTTCCGTAGAACCGGAAACGAGAGTTCACCAACTCCGCCTTGTGCTCCTCACAAAGTCGGGCTAGCATCCTCTGCATAGAACGACCCAGTCCGTCGTCCCAGTGAGCATCCACGATGGTAAAGATCAGTGTCCTGGATCCGGGAGTCTTGATGTTCCCCCGAACTGACGACTCGACAAACCAACACAGGTTCCCGTTGCCGAGAGAGTCCACCTGGGCTCCCTTAAACTCTGGAGCGGGGCGACCTAACAGCCTGCTCAACTCGAACAAGTCCTTCTCGAACATCAACTTGCCGTCCCTCTCAAGCTGAACGAACTCGGTGAAATGGATCGCCATCTACAATTTTTAGCAAAATTTTAAGTTAGTGAGATGACAAGTGTATCAAAATTTTAAATGTAGTGAGGGAAACAAGTGAGCAAAATTTTAAACTTAATGGGATTACAAGTGTGCAAAATTTTAAGGATACAAGGGAAAATGTAGTATTTAATGGGAGTAATATTTTGCATAAGTAAGAGGATTGGGGAATAAACAATTTTCGAAAATATTTCACTCCTTTATTTTTAGAAATTAACTTTTGTACTTCACTTTTTATTTAACTTCTATCTAACGACCATGCTAATCTAAGGTCTCTTAAAGTCAGGATGGCTCTGATACCAGCTCTGTGGGGACCCCAGACTAGCTGTCCGAAATACCCGATTATGCTTAACACAACGATCCCGTGATCAATCTGTCGTTGCACATAATCCGAACTGAATACCAAAGTTTACATCCATTACAGTACCGAATTAAAAGTCTTACATAAATGGTCACTTAGACCAAGTCTTACATAGTTGCCTTCAAGGGCCAAACCAAAATAATCAGCGGAAGCTTCAGCGGAAGCTTCGGCGTAGTAGACATTATGTCCTAACGATGACCCGACAGGCAGCTGCCTTATGGAGATCCCTAGTTCGCATAGAAGTCGCCATACTCCTCCTCGACGTAGTGCTCCTCGGGGTCTGGCTAAGACAATAGCCAGGGACGAAACCAATATGAGTACATTTGATTGTACTCGCAAACTACCCCAACATGAGTATGCAATAGTTTTATTTTAATTTCATACTTTTATTTATTTAAAACATCTCTATATCTTTGTTGAAGAAGATAAGAAGAATTTTATAACCATCTTTAAATAAATCTCCATTTTATCAGTTTCTTCAAAACTCCTCCTTTTTCCGACCATAGCCCGTCATGGTCCATTGTCTCCAACAACCTCATACCGATCCGTTGGTATAGGTGTATGGAACATTCTCCACTTCGTTTTCTTTTTAAAACTCAAATCTTAAAACTTGCACATGGTCAAAGTAGGGCCTCCCAACTGTCCATATCCGAGGACTCGGCTATTCGAATAGTTTTGTAACCCTCTGCAGAGGTAGCACGCTTTTCCCACATCCATCCGGTAACTCATCGTGTCAGTCACGTCCCGCCATACAAGGTGTATGCGAAGTTGAGTCCCGACCATAGCATGTCCTTTGCTCATTCTAGTATAGGATCCTGCCCTTATGACACTTTCCATCAACACTTAACCCAGCCCGTCGGAATCTAAGTGTGAGGACTTCATAGTTTTGCCTGGCGGTGTATAGGAGACAGCCTTCTATCCTCCTCCTTATCTTTTCATAGAGTTTGAGCGAGGACCCAGGTCAGGGGTAGGTCATCAAACCATCCCCTCATGCATAACGGAGTTATCTCCGTCGATGAGGTATCCCATACTAATACGAGCAAATTATATGCCTAAGCCTTTTCCCATATGTGGTAAATGTGGTCGCACAGGGTATCGGCTGGTTGACGTAAGTACAAGGACACACTGTGCATTTTTCATAAACATCTCCATCCTCCATTTCTCCACTTAAAACCGACATCTCGGCATTCCATAACCACACAAGTATTTTCAAAGGAGTTTTGAATAAACAATATTTTCCTATCCTATAGTTTTATATAATCTATCTTACTTCTACATAGGGTGGCAAAATAATTTCCATATACTTTTGAAAAGGTTTTAGAAAATCTTTGCCTCAAGAGTAAATCATGTTATAAAAATAGATGCATGTATTTGGGGTGCAAGCTCGGAGAGTAGCTTGCCTTGCTCGACAAAGTGACCATGGTCCTGATCTTCAGGTTCAACAAACTCTCCTTCCTCGATAAATCCGACAGCGTTCTCGTCTAATTAATAAACAAACAAATACAAACAATCACTAAACTACTCAAGCATCATCACAACAATACAATCCTAAATGCTCTAATTAGCCACTACACATATCAAGCAACACAATTTGGTTTCAATTTAATTGAATTAAACATTATTTATTTATGCCTAAAATATGGCAGAAACTTGTTGAATATGTTTAATTCCACAACTTGAGTTCTGTTGGTCACAAAAATACAAACTAAATTTCTACAGAGAGCTACTGATGTGTAGAAGACAACACAATTTAGTTTGGATTAATTGGAGTTACCAAACTCCCTACATAATAGTTTTAATCCAGTAACTTAATAATCAAGTTTTAGCTACCAATTAAGTTCGGTCGATCCTAAAATTAAATCCTTTTAGGGTAACTAACCATGACTAATTGTGATCTAAAAAAAATGGTCCTAAATTATTTGGGTTAGCCATTAAACATATTTAATTGTTTTAGTGCAGAAGGGTGTTCTAATTTCAACTTTATACTAAACAATTACCATTGCATAATTAATTCTGCCAAAATTAGGGAAGCTAAAAGATCACAGTACCAAGCTAACAAAATTGGTTTGGAATTATTTGGCTTAACAGAGTATCAGAAACAAACAAGTTTAGACTTTAAACCTTCTGTGGTATTTTTAATAATACATTTTTATTATTTATCTAAATGAAATGAGACCAATTGGGTTCGTTGAACAATTTCATAAGCTTTCCAGAACATATTTATTCGATTTATTTGGACTTATAAATCTCGAGTTATTTAATTTCTAAGTTAGGTCCAGTACTGATTTTCTCTAGAAGATTAAATTAGAAATTCTAACTGATCTGGATAATGTTGAAATCCCTGACAGGTGGGGTCCACCAGTCAGTGACTCAGTGCGCGCTGGATAATGAATAAAACACTGACGGGTGGGGCCAGCCCGTCAGCCTCTCCTCTAATCGAACCGTTACGCGGCCGTTGGATTTAGATCCAACGGCTCACGTTCAATGGCAACGGCGGCGACCAGAAACTGGCGGCGCCGCCGCGCCGGCGACGGTGTGGTGCACGGATAGCTCACCTAGGGGGCTCGGGAGGACGTGGCTGATGAGGATACATATATGAATTATAGCGATTATTCATGTTTGAGCTGGAAGGAAATATTAAGCCTAACTGAAGATTATTATCAGGTGAATTTATTCCTAGCTAAAAATAATACTTTGATATCTCAGAATTATATACTGTCTAAATCATTGTATTATTGTTTGCTTAGATTTGGCATTCATCATAATGGCGCCAGCGGGAGGAGAGGGAGGACGGCGACCACAGGACACGCGAGAACGGCGACCAGAGTACACAAGAAGCTAATTAATCTACATGCAAGTGCTAACCACGTTATGCATGCAAGTGGGACCCAGCCATGTGCTACATGCATGTGCTTCCTATGCATTCACGTAAGCAATGCAATCCAAGGTGGGACCCAGCCATGTGGTGCATCGATGCATGTCAGCTGAACCTGATCGTTGATTACACGCAAGCGCAGACATCGATACATGTGTGGCTGCTGGGCAAGACCAACGCTGGGCCGTGGCACTTCATCCACGCGAGTACATGGAGGCCCACACGAAGACAAAGTCCAACATGCCGACGGGTTACGATTGAAAGCTGAACGTTGTGGCGGCGCACCTAGTTAATAAATAGCTAGCAGATTTTATTGTAATAGTTAGACCATGTTTAGATAAAACCCTAGTTTTTAGTTGAACAGCGAAAGCTTTCCTCTGAAATTATACATCTCCAATTCGTATCGATCTGGAGAGTTGAACATCAATTGAAGTGTGATCTGTTATTTCCATTGGGAATTAGTAGATTGCAATTATACCGTTTCGTGGTCGACGGCTATGTGCGCAAGTGTGTGAAGTCGTTAATATCCGAAGGGTAGAGAGCTGCTGCATTGGCATCAGGGATCTAGCGAGGAGAGTTCATCGGTGACACCAAGTTATCCATCATCCAACGACAAGCTCAACGAGAAGATCGGGCAACCCCATATCAGTGGCGATGACGCAGATCGACGGCAGAGGCTCGGGCAAACGTCTGGGAGGAGTGGTGCTTGCTGGGGATGCTCCTGGCGTCAGTGGCGAGCAGCTCCTTTCTCCGCGGCCGTGCTCCAACTCCGGCGAGGTCCTGGCATCGCTTCAGTGCACGAAACAGAGGGAAAAGAGGGGTGTGTGAGTGCGGTGTTAATGGTGATGCGATTGCAGGCCAGAGAGGAGGGAAAAAGAGTGCGTCACGGCGCGGCCGTGATCGCCTCCTACCTCGGCTCCGGCAGCCCGTGGCCGTGCTGCCACGGCAGAGCTTCGCTGCAATGGCGTGCCCGCTCTCCTAGCGGTGCACAGAGGGAGTGGAGTGGGGTGGAGAGGCCGTGGTCTGGTGTGGAGGAAATGGGAGGCTCGGGCGGGGTATTTATCGGCGGAGCTCGGCTCACGGCGGCACGGGTGGAGGGGTGGTCCAGGGGGTGAGAGCGATCGGCGGAGGCTGCCTGGGGGGCCGCAGGCGAGCTTGCGATCGTCAGGACGCGGACACGCGGCGAGGGGTGCTGTGGAGCGGCGAGGCCGACCGCGGCGTCACTGCGCCAGCAATGGCGAGCGGCGAGCACGGACGCGTGCAATGCGCGCGGACGGTGCGGTGTCCGGCCTGTGTTTCCTTGTCCAGAGGCGCGGAGGAGCAAGGGAGAGAGGGGGGGCACAGTGCCAAGCCACCACGGCGGCGACACCTGCCTCCACAGTGGCGAGCACGACGGCATGGGCGCGCGACGTCTGTCCACAAACGGCGACCACGGCCACCTGCTCCCTGCTTGATTTCCTCTGCTTCCAACGAGTGAAATGGGTTGAGTGAGGTGAGTGCAATCTAATGGGGGCAGTGGCTTGCACCAATTTGATCGAAATCGATCGAATTGATCTCGAATTCGGGCTCACTTTGAGATGAACACAGAGATGCTCACCATGTGTTCGATGAAATGTGTGAACCAAATTTAATTTTGAATTTTTGAAATTTATATTCATAATTTGCTTCACATATGCTTACATGGATTTGTGGTGCTGTGGTGGAATTTTTGTTGCAAGTGTAGCACCACACTTTTGATGATTTAAAAAGATAAAGAAAGATTTGGAATTTAAATTTAGGTTTTTGAAATTAATATTTGGAGAGGGAAAAGTTATAGGAATAAATATGGGAGTGATCATATTCACTCCACTGAATTTTGTTTGCAATAATATAATTTCTCACTTGGAGAAATTTGTGTGACACTTGTCACATGATTTTATTTTATTTCATTTATTTTTCTCAAGTTTTTAACTAGAGCTAACAACCAACACAAAACAATCAAGAAACAATTACCACAAGCAACAATATGCAATCAACACATATAAAATAATAAAAGTTTTTGTTGCCCTCATTTTTGGAATAATAATGCTGATTAATAATTTTGGGATGTTACCGTACCCGGTAGGGTTTTGGCTGGCGGTAGAAGAAGGACAGATCCTGACCCGGAGGAGATCAACTTCCTCTCCACCTTGGCAGCCCTAGTCTAGTCTTGCTATGGTTCGACTTGTTCTTGGTCCGACCTCCCCTCCTCCGTGCCTTGGTCCTCCTTTTATAGGCCAAGGGGTTGCCACAGGGCACTTGAGGGGCACGAGGGGCCTTCGGGGTGAAGGACCCTCCCTGGCTGGTTTAGGAGGAGATGTGGCCTCTCCTCAGCCTAGCGTCTCCTCTGGGTTAGGTGGGAGCGTCCGCCTTGGGGTGAACAGTGGCTGACACAACCACGGGCTATGCTCCCTGCCCGCGCCACCTTTGCCTTGCTTCCCAAGTCTTCTGAGGTCTTCTAGCATGAGGTGGAGTGCTTATCCACACTGATGCGGGGAGGTACCCGAGAGGGAGCCCGGCCTCCTGCCGGGGACTCGGACCCTCGGGGCCTTCTGATTCTTCTAGCTTGGTTCGGGGACCCGGCAGGCCCCCAGGACCGGAGCCCTTTGTCGGTGTAGGCCTTGCTTGGCCTTCGCGGGGTCGAAGGGTGAACCCGCCAGCCTGACTTGGTTCTTGGCCTTGTCCATCTTCATCTTGGGCCCACAGGGAGTGGACCCACTTTGGCAGCACTAGGGGAACCCCATGTTCCACTGCCGCGACAGTAGCGCCCGGGCATGGTCCCGGCAGCTCTTGCTCCAGCTGCCGGGGCTATGGCCTAAAGATAGGTCAAAGTGGGTCCCGGGCACCTGGTATTCTTGATTGGCTTCATTTAATGGCCTTGACGGTCTTGGAACTACTCCGCTTGGGGGAGTGATAAGGGATTGCCCGATCTTCTCAGCGAGATGGTGATGGATTCGTGGATGGATGATGTAGATACCTCGTGTGATACTGAAAACTCTCCTAGCCGATCCCTATTGCCAATGCAATAGCTTGCAACCCATGGATATTCTCAACTCCACACGCTTGCACAAATAGCCACCGACTACAAGTGGTCCTGTACCTCCTTATTCCCAATGGAACAGCAGATAACACGCAGAATTTGCAAGCAGTAACAATACTTCAAGATGAATGCTTAGCAGCGATCCAATCTAGAGGTTCTAGGGTTTATGTTTTATCGTAGTCTAAACTCATCTATGGCGGCTAGGCCTCTATTAATAGGAGGGGGTACTGTAGCGCGCGCGGTACTGTAGCTACAGTACCGACGTGGTGCAACCCTAAACCGGTTCGACTCAAACGATACAAACTGACCCATGTTGGGTTCAGCCATATGGACACGCAGGTCCAAGTCTAATATGACTAGGACTCCTCAATTGGTGCAGCCACATTGTGTGGTGCGCCTCCTTCATGCCTCCCCTCTTGTGCTCCTGCCTCCCTCTCCTCCCTCAAGCACTTGGGTGTATTGGACTTGATAATTCCAGCATGCTCCATCTTGTTTCCTCCATGCTTCTTCATGTTTCCATCCATGTCTTGATGATCTCCTCCAATAGCATTTGTGTTATCAACAAACCTGAGAATACATACATACATGGATTTAGGTAGTATAAAGCTCTCATAATCAGAAACATCATAATCTAATAAGAGAGAATTCACCTGCTGTTCTAATAACTTGGTTCTTGATCTTGTCATTGGTCCAATTCTCACTTCATTAGATTTATCTTGAACAGCAACCTCTTCAATTGGAGAATGTGTAGTAGAGCTAGGGATGTCCTCATCATCCTCCCCCCCTTGAAAAGGCGTCGTCCTCGACGCAGCAAGGTCATCTCCAAAGTATGGTGTCAAATCAGCAACATTGAAGGAATTACTAACACCAAACTCATCACTAGGAAGATCAATTGAATAGGCATTATCATTGATCCTTGCAAGCACTTTATATGGTCCAGCTCCTCGTGGCATCAACTTGGACTTGCGCAATGTGGGGAATCTGTCCTTGCGAAAATGCACCCACACCATGTCTCCGGGCTGAAAAATCACCTCCTTGCGCTTCTTGTTAACACGATCAGCAACATATCTTCCTTTCTTCTCAATTGCTTGCTTGGTCTTCTCATGTATCTTCCTCACAAAATCTGCACGCTTCGATGCCTCCATATTTACTCTCTCTTGTATTGGAAGCGGCAGCAAATCAAGTGGAGTAATTGGCTTGAAACCATACACCACTTCAAACGGACAGAGCTGCGTGGTAGAGTGCACCGCCCTGTTATAAGCAAACTCCACATGCGGTAAACAGTCTTCCCACTCACGCAAATTTTTCTTGATCATGGCTCGCAGCAGCGTTGATAGTGTGCGATTCACCACCTCCGTTTGACCATCAGTTTGGGGGTGACAAGTAGTACTAAACAGCAGCTTCGTTCCCAGCTTCCCCCAGAGTGTCTTCCAAAAATAGCTCATGAACTTCACATCACGATCAGAAACAATAGTCTTCGGTACTCCATGTAAGCGCACTATGTCCCTGAAAAACAGATTAGCAATATGCGACGCATCGTCGCTCTTGTGGCATGCAATAAAATGTGACATCTTAGAGAATCTATCCACTACCACAAATATAGAATCATGTCCTCTTTTTGTTCTTGGTAATCCTAGCACAAAGTCCATACTAATATCCTCCCATGGAGTAGTAGGTGCAGGAAGAGGAGTATACAAACCATGAGGCTTCAATTTGGATTTAGCCTTGTTACAAGTGATGCAACGCCTCACAAACCTGTCCACATCTCTCCTCATGCGTGGCCAATAGAAGTGATCAGCCAACATGAGCAATGTCTTTTCACGCCCAAAGTGTCCCATTAATCCACCACTATGTGATTCCTGCAACAATAGCAAACGCACGGACGACTCGGGCACACATAATTTGTTAGCTCTAAACAAATATCCATCATGTATATGAAATTTATCCCATGCCTTCACATTAGTACATTTCGAAAATGGGACAGAAAAATCATGATCTTGAGCATACAAATCACGCAAACTCTCCAAACCAGGAACTTGCACATCCAATTGTGTTAATAACATGCTTTTCCTAGAGAGAGCATCAGCAACTACATTATCTTTGCCTTTCTTGTACTTAATTATGTAGGGAAAAGATTCAATGAATTCAACCCACTTAGCATGACGTTTATTAAGACTAGATTGGCTCTTCAAAAATTTCAAAGCTTCATGATCAGAATGTATGATAAATTCTTTTGGCCACAAATAATGTTTCCAAACCTCAAGAACTCTAACAAGTGCATACAATTCTTTATCATAAACAGAATAATTCAATTGGGCTCCATTCAATTTTTCCGAAAAATAGGCAACTGGTTTATTCTCTTGCATTAGCACTCCTCCAATTCCAATACCACTAGCATCACATTCAATTTCGAATTGCTTATTGAAATCAGGAAGTATTAACAATGGGGCAGAAATTAAACGACGTTTCAGCTCATCAAAAGCAATATCTTGTGCTACCCCCCACTCAAAAACAACACCTTTCTTAGTAAGATCATTCAAAGGTGCAGCAAGAGTACTAAAATCTTTCACAAAACGTCTATAGAATCCAGCAAGGCCAAGAAAACTTCGTAATTGACTAATAGTCATGGGAATTGGCCAATTTTTAATAGCTTCAATTTTAGTTTCATCTACTTCAATTCCATGCTTAGAAACAACATATCCCAGAAATATGACCTTGTCTTTGCAAAATGTGCACTTAGCAAGATTACCATAAAGTTTATTATCACGTAGCACATTCAACACTTGTCTAATATGATCAATATGTTCACCTTCATTGCGGCTGTAAATTAATATGTCATCAAAGTACACAACCACAAACTTTCCAATAAAATCTCTCAAAACATGGTTCATTAATCTCATGAAGGTACTAGGTGCATTAGTTAAACCAAAAGGCATGACTAACCACTCATATAAACCAAATTTTGTTTTAAAGGCTGTTTTCCACTCATCCCCCTCTTTCATCCTAATTTGATGATAACCACTACGCAAATCAATTTTAGAGAAAACAGCAGCACCACTTAATTCATCTAACATGTCTTCCAAACGTGGAATAGGATGACGATAACGAATAGTGATGTTGTTAATTGCTCTACAATCTACACACATGCGCCAAGTACCATCTTTCTTAGGAACTAAAATAACAGGAACAGCACAAGGGCTTAAGCTGATTCGAATATACCCTTTATCAAGAAGCTCTTGGACTTGTTTCTGAATTTCCTTTGTCTCTTGGGGATTTGTCCTATAAGGAGCTCGGTTTGGCAATGTTGCTCCTGGTATCAAGTCAATTTGATGTTCTATCCCTCGCAATGGTGGCAAACCAGGAGGTACGTCATCCGGAAACACATCATCAAATTCCTGCAACACATTAGAAACACCAATAGAGAGAGGGGTCATGTCATTAGAAACCAAAATTTCTCCCTTGTGCATAAGCACGATAGGAAGCAAACTAGGATCCTCACTAAATTCTCTCAAATCCTCTTTGGTGGCTAACATGCATAGTAGGTTCACTCCCTCACTTTGAATTTTACCACTCGGTTTGGGTTTGCTAGAATCACTCTCAGAATTATTATTCGCTCTTTTATCTACTCTCGTTTTCAAGATGTACTTCTGTTTTTTGACGAGACTCATTTACAATATGCTGTGGTGTCATAGGCCTCAATATAATGTCCTTCCCATGCCAATTCAACTGATATGTATTTGCTCTTCCATGGTGTATCACATTCCTGTCAAATTGCCATGGTCTTCCCAACAACATGTGGCAAACAGTCATAGGAACCACATCACACTCAATGGTATCCTTATATGGTCCAATCTGAAATTCCACTCGAACCATATGGCTCACCTTCATCTCTCCCTTGTCACTTAACCATTGTATGTAATAAGGATGAGGGTGTGGAATATACTTCAATTTCAGTTTTGCACATAAATCTCTACTAGCCAAATTTCTGCAACTCCCTCCATCAATTATAACCTTGCAAGCCATTTGAGGACCAACAATAGCTTTGGTTTGAAATAGGTTGCAGCGCTGATTTTCAGGACTTGGTGTAACACTCAAAGAGTTTTGTGTGCAAACAATAGAGGGATAATGTGTAGCATATGCATCAATAGGACCATCCTCATCATTATAATCATCTTCCTCATTAGGATCAGCATCATCTCCTGTTTCATACTCATCATCAGCATTAATAATCATGACTTTCTTATTAGGACAATCACGCTTAAAGTGTCCTTTTCCTCCACATGTATGACAAGCCATGTCTCTATTACGGGGGGCGTTGGCTGATCCACTCGGAACTGAAACTGGTGGAACAGTTTTCCTGGCACTAGATGTGCTAGTCTCTGTTTTGCTATTAGTACCACTACGGTTGTGAGAAGGTGGAGGGGTTGGTGGTGTGAAAACCGTATTTTTTTGTGAAAAACTCCTCCGTGTAGTGATCTGTGCTTCTTCAGCCAACCGTTTCTCAGCTTCTCTTGCTTGATGCAGCAACTCCGTCATATCATTATACTGTACGTGCCTCACAATGCTCTTGATTTTAAATTGCAAACCTGAGAGAAAACGTTGCATTGTTTGGTCGGGAGCCTCACGAACCCGAGCTCGTTGCATTATCAACTCCATCTCCTTATAATATGCATCTACAGATTTTGTTCCTTGCTTCAATTGCTGTAACTTATCATATAGAGTTCTAATATAATTCTTGGGCACAAATCTGTCCCGAAGCAATTGTTTCATCTCTCTCCATGTATCCACTTCTGGTTCTTCACGTTCTTCCCTCAAACTTGTAATGCCATCCCACAACAAAAGAGCATAACCTTCAAGACCAGAAGAGGCAAGCTTAATTTTTCTCTCTTCACTATAATCATGCAGTCTCCATAGCTTCTCAATTTTCAGCTCCCACATCAAATATTCTTCCACATCTTCAGTATCACAAGTGAGAGTAGGTATAGAGAATTTCGGTTTGCCCAAACCATCGTCCTCTCTATTATTTTCCAATTGGATCCCCCTTGCAGCAACTCCTCCACGGCCACCGTGCACATTGCCACGGCCATGTAAATCAGCAGCATTGGGTGGAACTCGCCGTGGGTTGTTATTATTTTCCAGGAGTGTTGCTAAATTTGCAACCTGTCTTGTCAAATTTGTCACGGCTTCTTGTAAAATATCCACAGATTCTTGAGTAGCAGCAGCATCAATTTTGAGGTCCAAAGTGTTCAACTCCTCCCTCAAACTATCATCACTTTCTCTATTTCAGCAGCAATTCGTTTGTACATGGTGTCTCTCAAAGCTTCATATTCATTCCACTTGACTATCCTCAGGGTTCTTCTTATCCTGCGCAACAAGATCACTAGCAGCAGCCATTGATTAATATGTTAGTGAAAACAAAATAACAATGGGATGTGGTGTTCTCTCACAACTCACTCAAAAACCAGCAAGTAATGGTATATCTTACCGTTCCAAAGTGAATAGAAAGACTTACCCAACAAGTAGCAGCAACTAATGTGACTTGATGTGAAGAAGAGAATATCAAGGTTCAAGTGATCACAATGACAAACAGGGTATATGGTGGGGCTCGGTATGGATACCTAACAACACCAACGTACAAATCCTATTTGCTGTTTGTGATGATATCAAAAACACACCAAGGAAACTCACACAAATATGGTGACAAATGTGGCAATGCAAATATATGGATGGAAATTTCGCAATGCACTCGAAAGACACTAGCAATAGCTCAATGAAAAACAGGCACAAGATTGCTCAATTTACTAGTGCAAACAGCAATATAATCAGCTCCCAAACTTCAGTAGCTATAATCAACTTTCAGGCCTCTTCCCTCTCTCTTTTTTTTTTGATTCTTTTGATTTTTCCACTCTTTTTTATACTTTCTCACGACTGCTACAGTAACAGTAAATAGCTAGTCTTCTAGGTAAGCTCCTAAAGATATGTGTAGATAGGCTGTGTCTAAATCTCTCAAAGATACGGATTGGAGACCGAGAGAAATTGGCAAGAAAAACGGACAGAGTACGAGGCGAACTCGGACTCGCGGCAGAAAAATGAACAAAACCGTGCCGCGGTAGGGCAGCGACTAGGACTCCGAGTAGCACTACGGAACGCACGGCAGAGAAAAGGAAGGAATTGTGCCACAGCAGCAAATCAACCTCAACTCGGAATTGGACTCCGATTTGACCTAGAACACCACGGAAGGAAAATTTGGTACTTTGTGCCGCGGGATGAAAAAGAAATAGCACTCGGATCCAACTAGGAGAACAACTCGGGTAGGTTATTTTTTTGTGGGATTTTCTATATGGACTCCGAACTGAAATAAACAAGGACTCGAATACAACTAGAACCCTAACCCTAAACCTAAACACGACGACACAAAAAGAAAAAGGCAACGCAAAGACCAACACAAACAGCAACTAGTAGATGCAAATTGGGCTGATCTAAGGCTATGGCAAGATCTAGACCTAATATTTTTGTATGGCTTTTTCTGGATAGGAATAAAAACACTCAAATAACTAGGGTATGGAATATTCTCACCGAGTAAACCTGTGAATCTGATACCAAGATGATAAGGGATTGCCCGATCTTCTCAGCGAGATGGTGATGGATTCGTGGATGGATGATGTAGATACCTCGTGTGATACTGAAAACTCTCCTGGCCGATCCCTATTGCCAATGCAATAGCTTGCAACCCTATGGATATTCTCAACTCCACAAGCTTGCACAAGTAGCCACCGACTACAAGTGGTCCTGTAACTCCTTATTCCCAATGGAACAGCAGATAACACGCAGAATTTGCAAGCAGTAACAATACTTCAAGATGAATGCTTAGCAGCGATCCAATCTAGAGGTTCTAGGGTTTATGTTTTATCATAGTCTAAACTCATCTATGGCGGCTAGGCCTCTATTAATAGGAGGGGGTGTACTGTAGCGCGCGCGGTACTGTAGCTATAGTACCGACGTGGTGCAACCCTAAACCGGTTCGACTCAAACGATACAAACTGACCCATGTTGGGTTCAGCCATATGGACACGCAGGTCCAAGTCTAATATGACTAGGACTCCTCAATTGGTGCAGCCACATTGTGTGGTGCGCCTCCTTCATGCCTCCCCTCTTGTGCTCCTGCCTCCCTCTCCTCCCTCAAGCACTTGGGTGTATTGGACTTGATAATTCCAGCATGCTCCATCTTGTTTCCTCCATGCTTCTTCATGTTTCCATCCATGTCTTGATGATCTCCTCCAATAGCATTTGTGTTATCCACAAACCTGAGAATACATACATACATGGATTTAGGTAGTATAAAGCTCTCATAATCAGAAACATCATAATCTAATAAGAGAGAATTCACCTGCTGTTCTAATAACTTGGTTCTTGATCTTGTCATTGGTCCAATTCTCACTTCATTAGATTTATCTTGAACAGCAACCTCTTCAATTGGAGAATGTGTAGTAGAGCTAGGGATGTCCTCATCAGGGAGTAACTGCAACAGCCCCCTCGATTCCCAGTAATGGAAGAAACGAGGAGACGCCTGGCAGAGGCGCCACCGTGGCTATAAAAGCAGGGTGCGCCCCTTGCGTTTTCGTTCATCTTCTTCTCCAGCCTAACTCCAGACCTCCCCACAAGCGCCGATGGCGAGAGTGAAGAGAGGAGTTGGGCGGCCTCGTTCTTCTTCGACTGCTGCGGAGAGTGGCCCCTCCACTCGTGGTCGATCTGCTCCGCGAGGTCGTGGGATTCGCGGTCGCGGCGGCCGTGGAGGCCGCGGTTCCACTGCTCCCTCTTCAAGGAGCCTGGTTCATTCCAGCTTCGCGCCGTTCGAGTTCATCGTGGATCTGAACCACAGGCCTCGCAGCCGGCTTCTCCTGCCGGACTCCTTTGCAACAGCGACGGAGGACATCAGTCCCTCCGGCTTCTGGTTGCAGGTGGATGGTTGCCCCAATGGCCCCTCCTGGGCCCTGGTGGAGCGCACCGCTGAAGGCGCCATGCTCCTGAGTCAGGGGTGGAAGTCGTTCTCCCGCGCTCGCCGCTTGTCCCGGGGGCAATGCTTGGCGTTCCGGTTCGACGGGGACGCGACGCTCTCCGTGAAGATCTTCGGTGTCGACGGCGGACGCGTGGAGTGCTGCACGGAGAGCAGCAGCGGCAGCTCGAGCTCCTACGACGAGAATGGAGATGAGGAAAGCTCATCTGACATCAAGGTCGAGGAGAGCTCGTCTTCTTGAAGGCGAGGAGCTTCGGACGGTTGCCATGGAGATCTCGTTGACCTCCTCCTCGGTGACCTTGAGGACGTACTTCTGGAAGTAGCGCCTTCCATTGTACGGCGGTGCTCCTTGTTTGACGGGAGCCAATCTTTTTGTTGTAAAAAAGACCATCCCCTTGTAGTCCTTGTAAATGAAGTAGAACTTGTTTCCTCCTTGTCCTTCAGTCGCGCTCGTGTGAATGAGAACGGGTTTTTTGCAAAACGCGCTCCCATTACTATGGCAGCCGAACCGCCCGGGGGTAGGTGGGGGATGAGAGGCCTATAAAAAGCCCTCAGACCCCAGCCTATTCGCCACATCTTCTCGCCTTGCTCCGCTCCTCTTCTTCGTTTGCCTCTCCACGTCCCGCAGAACAATGTCCGGCGAAGCAGAGATGGCCTTGTCCGATGTGTCGACGGCGGAGTCCGTCTTCCGAGGCGCGGCGGAGGCGCCCAACGAAGCTGGAGCCCGAGCCGCAGATGGAAGGGAGGCCACTCCTCGACCCCGTCCTTCCCTAGTTTTCTCGGTGGTGGGGAACATCGCTGTTACCGCTGCCATGGAGGCTGCGGTGGCGCTGGCCACCCGGAAGGACGCCATCAAGGAAGACCTGTGGAGGGAAGCGGCGGGCTACCCGAGGTTGATCCGTCTCCTCTCGCGATCTTTACGATGTGTTCAAGGTAGAGCCTCCACGAAACTGGGCAAGCAGATCTTGTTGGGAGTCCTCCGTCCTGACTCTACTCCTTCGTGCAGGAGGAAGAAGACGCCATGGAGAAGTTTGTAGACCACGTGTACTTCGTATGCGACCAGCACGTCCCGGGGTTCGCCAGGAAGTTCCCTGGTCTGTGGGGTCCCTGAGGATCCTGCGCGAACGCCTCCTCCTCTTCCAGGCGTCCCCGGAAGAGAAGAATGCACCCGGCAGGCAATAAAACAAAAGACAGATCTGCGCAGCCAGGAGCCTTGAGCTGGCCTTAGTAGCATAGGCTAGATATGTACTCAAGGAAAGCTCAACTGAATGTAATTCAGAATTATAAATTCAGAATGTAAGTTCAGATGAATGCAACCCTAGTGCTCAACTCCCGGGGTCAATTCCCAAACCTTCCTTTGCACTAACGCGCTGTCAAGTTTTCAGAGGAGATCTCTTAGGTGACAAGTACTTTGACCGCCCGCACCGGTAGCAGTACCCCTAAGAGCACTATACCTTCCGGGAGTCCACTCCACAACCACGGGTACTAAGCCCGAAGGGAAATCGAACCGTTCACCGGGGAGGACGCATTACCCCCGCAAAGGCTCTCATGAACTGTCAAGCATGCGCAGGTTGGTGGTATATTGACTCCGAGCGAGATATTATGCCTAGTATGCAAGATGCACATGCAAAGACTTAGCTGTTTTTGCCGCATCCTTGATCTGCTTCGTCCTTCCCGGGTATCCAGCTCCTTAGCCGCTCTTCAGCATCCATTCCTGTCCCAGGAGAGGCGCTACACACAGCAAACTTTCAGTAGGAAAAGAATGGACCCTCCCTTACATGTCGTGAAAGTGTTTCATCCGAAGCAACCCGCAAGCAAAGTTGAATGTGCATTTCTGTGTTTAAGTCCTTTAAAACACAGCACTGCCCGTTCCACTTCTTACCGCGGCAGTACGGCACGATCAAGTGGCAGCGCCTACTAATAGGCCACTCGCGCTCGACCTGTCAGCCACCGGCACCATGTCAGCCCCCTGCTTGGGTGTTGTTACGGATAACACACTTCACGACAACAAGAGAGGCTCACGGAATTGAAAAACTTATCTTTTATCCCTTGGCGACTATTCTTACACCCTTATACAGAACACTAGCCCCTTGGGCGTGCTTAGTTGACCTTAACTATCTGCGATTCATGTTCGTATTCAGGGGTAGAATTTCCGAAGATTCTCGATGTTCCAGGCGTTGCCTTCCGGCCTGCCTTTCTCGTCCTCCAGGTAAACAGCTCCGGGTCTCAGGGTATGCGTCACCCGATAAGGTCCTTCCCACTTGGACGATAGCTTGTTCATGTTATCAAGCTTCTGTTTTTTGCGGAGAACCAGGTCTCCGGGTTCCAGTACCCGTGAACGAATATGGCGATCATGATAGCGGCGGAGCCCTTGCTGGTACCGAGCGGATCGTAAAGAGGCCCGACACCGCACCTCTTCCAGGAAGTTGATGTCATCAATCCTCCTCTCAGCTTGTGTTTCTTCATCATAGGCAAGTACCCGGGGGAGATCCATGCCTGAGCTCTGTTGGCAAGACAGCTTCGGCTCCATAGACAAGGAAGAATGGTGTTTCTCCAGTTGCTCTGCTTGGTGTGGTTCTGAGGGACCACAAGACGCTTGGCAGATGTTCAATCCAGTTCTTGCCTTTGTCTTCCAGCTTATCAAAGGCCTTGGTCTTCAAACCTTTTAGGACCTCCGCATTGGCTCGCTCTACTTGCCCATTGCACCTTGGGTAGGACACCGAGGCAAAACACACCTTGATGCCCAGCTCTTCACAGAAGTTGAGGAAGGATCGGCTTGTGAACTGAGAGCCATTGTCCGTTATGATTCTGTTGGGTACTCCAAAGCGGTACACGATCCCTTCAATGAATTTGATGGCGGCCTGAGCTATTTGCCTTGGGACTGGCATCACTTCCACCCACTTTGTGAACTTGTCGATGGCCACGAACAGGTACTCATGTCCCCCGAGAGACTTCGGTATCTTCCCCACGATGTCCAGCCCCCAAACCGCGAATGGCCAGGAGATTGTAATTGGCTGCAGAGCTTGCGCCGCTGATGTATGTTCTTCGCATAGTACTGGCAGGCTTCACAGGTCTTGACTAGCTGCTCGGCATCACTGAGGACTGTTGGCCAGTAGAACCCGTGACGAAAAACTTTCCCCGCCAGAGATCTTGACGCCACATGACTTGAACACGTGCCCTCGTGGATGTCCCTTAGCAGTACTTGTGATAAGGGATGGCCCGATCTTCTCAGTGAGATGGCGATGTAGTGGATGGATTGATGAATTTGATAACTCGTGTGATACCGAAGAACTCTCCTGGCTGATCCCTATTGCCAATGCAACAGCTTGCAACCCTATGGATATTCTCAACTCCACACGCTTGCACAAGTAGCCACCGACTACAAGTGGTCCTGTACCTCCTTATTCCCAGTGGAACAGCAGATAACACGCAGAATTTGCAAGCAGTAACAATACTTCAAGATGAATGCTTATGAGCAAGTTCAATCTAGAAAGCTAGGGTTTTAGTTTTATCGTAGTCTAACCTAATCAACTCACAACAAAGGAGTATATATGGGGGAGGGTGCGGCCAGCAGCCAGGGAGCCCTCCCACCTAGCCCAACTCGGATTGGGTCCAACCTAACTGGATACAAACCGACCCAATTGGGTTCGGCCTAAAAACGGTACACGCAGGTCCAAGTCCTAGGATGACTAGGACTCCTCCTTGGCGCCACAAACAGGGGGCTGTACGCCTCCTTCTTGCATCTCCATTTGTGCTCCTGCCTCCCTCTCCTCCCTCAAGCACTTGTGGTGTTTGTTCTGAAATTTATCCTCCATTAAATTCTTGTTGTTCTTCATGTGATCCTCCATGTACTCCATGCCTTGAAGCTCCTCTCCTCCATGAATGCTCATGTTGTCAATAACCCTGATCATACATAAATGCATAGATTTAGGTAGTATAAAATTCTCAGAATTACAAACATCATATTCTAATAAGAGTGAGTTCACCTGCTGTTCTAATAACTTGGTTCTTGATCTTGTCATTGGTCCAATCCTTAATTCATTTGGTTTATCTTGAACAGCAACATCTTCAATTGGAGAAAGTGTATAAGAGCTAGGGATTCTTTATCATAAACAGAATAATTCAATTGATCAGGTACTACCTAAATCTTATACACTTTCTCCAATTGAAGATGTTGCTGTTCAAGATAAACCAAATGAATTAAGGATTGGACCAATGACAAGATCAAGAACCAAGTTATTAGAACAGCAGGTGAACTCACTCTTATTAGAATATGATGTTTGTAATTCTGAGAATTTTATACTACCTAAATCTATGCATTTATGTATGATCAGGGTTATTGACAATACTACCCGTGGTTAAGTGAGCACTAGGGTTGCATTCATCTGAACTTACATTCTGAATTTACAATTCTGAATTACATTCAGTTGAGCTTTCCTTGAGTACATATCTAGCCTATGCTACTAAGGACAGCTCAGGGCTCCTGGCTGCGCAGATCTGTCTTTTGTTTTATTGCCTGCCGGGTGCATTCTTCTCTTCCGGGGACGCCTGGAAGAGGAGGAGGCGTTCGCGCAGGATCCTCAGGGACCCCACAGACCAGGGAACTTCCTGGCGAACCCCGGGACGTGCTGGTCGCATACGAAGTACACGTGGTCTACAAACTTCTCCATGGCGTCTTCTTCCTCCTGCACGAAGGAGTAGAGTCAGGACGGAGTACTCCCAACAAGATCTGCTTGCCCAGTTTCGTGGAGGCTCTACCTTGAACACATCGTCAAGATCGCCGAGGAGACGGATCAACCTCGGGTTGCCCGCCGCTTCCCTCCACAGGTCTTCCTTGATGGCGTCCTTCCGGGTGGCCAGCGCCACCGCTGCCTCCATGGCAGCGGTAACAGCGATGTTCCTCACCACCGAGAAAACTAGGGAAGGACGGGGTCGAGGAGTGGCCTCCCTTCCATCTGCGGCTCGGGCTCCAGCTTCGTTGGGCGCCTCCGCCGCGCCTCGGAAGACGGACTCCGCCGTCGACACATCGGACAAGGCCATCTCTGCTTCGCCGGACATTGTTCTGCGGGACGTGGAGAGGCAAACGAAGAAGAGGAGCGGAGCAAGGCGAGAAGATGTGGCGAATAGGCTGGGGTCTGAGGGCTTTTTATGGGCCTCTCATCCCCCACCTACCCCCGGGCGGTTCGGCTGCCACAGTAATGGGAGCGCGTTTTGCAAAAAACCCGTTCTCATTCACACGAGCGCGACTCAGGACAAGGAGGAAACAAGTTCTACTTCATTTACATGGACTACAAGGGGATGGTCTTTTTTACAACAAAAAGATTGGCTCCCGTCGAACAAGGAGCACCGCCGTACAATGGAAGGCGCTACTTCCAGAAGTACGTCCTCAAGGTCACCGAGGAGGAGGTCAACGAGATCTCCATGGCAACCGTCCGAAGCTCCTCGCCATGGCAACCGTCCGAAGCTCCTCAGCTTCTCTTGCTTGATGCAGCAACTCCGTCATATCATTATACTATACGTGCCTCACAATGCTTTTGATTTTAAATTGCAAACCTGAGAGAAAACGTTGCATTGTTTGGTCAGGAGCCTCACGAACCCGAGCTCATTGCATTATCAACTCCATCTCCTTATAATATGCATCTACAGATTTTGTTCCTTGCTTCAATTGCTGTAACTTATCATATAGAGTTCTAATATAATTCTTGGGCACAAATCTGTCCCGAAGCAATTGTTTCATCTCTCTCCATGTATCCACTTCTGGTTCTTCACGTTCTTCCCTCAAACTTGTAATGCCATCCCACAACAAAAGAGCATAGCCTTCAAGACCAGAAGAGGCAAGCTTAATTTTTCTCTCTTCCCTATAATCATGCAATCTCCATAGCTTCTCAATTTTCAGCTCCCACATCAAATATTCTTCCACATCTTCAGTATCACAAGTGAGAGTAGGTATAGAGAATTTCGGTTTGCCCAAACCATCGTCCTCTCTATTATTTTCCAATTGGATCCCCCTTGGAGCAACTCCTCCATGGCCACCGTGCACATTGCCACGGCCATGTAAATCAGCAGCATTGGGTGGAACTCGCCGTGGGTTGTTATTATTTTCCAGGAGTGTTGCTAAATTTGCAAGCTGTCTTGTCAAATTTGTCACGGCTTCTTGTAAAATATCCACAGATTCTTGAGTAGCAGCAGCATCAATTTTGAGGTCCAAAGTGTTCAACTCCTCCCTCAAACTATCATCAGTTTTCTCTATTTCAGCAGCAATTCGTTTGTACATGGTGTCTCTCAAAGCTTCATATTCATTCCACTTGACTGTATCCTCAGGGTTCTTCTTATCCTGCGCAACAAGATCACTAGCAGCAGCCATTGATTAATATGCTAGTGAAAACAAAATAACAATGGGATGTGGTGTTCTCTCACAACTCACTAAAAAACCAGCAAGTAATGGTATATCTTACCGTTCCAAAGTGAATAGAAAGACTTACCCAACAAGTAGCAGCAACTAATGTGACTTGATGTGAAGAAGAGAATATCAAGGTTCAAGTGATCACAATGACAAACAGGGTATATGGTGGGGCTCGGTATGGATACCTAACAACACCAACGTACAAATCCTATTTGCTGTTTGTGATGATATCAAAAACACACCAAGGAAACTCACACAAATATGGAGACAAATGTGGCAATGCAAATATATGGATGGAAATTTCGCAATGCACTCGAAAGACACTAGCAATAGCTCAATGAAAAACAGGCACAAGATTGCTCAATTTACTAGTGCAAACAGCAATATAATCAGCTCCCAAAACTTCCATAGCTATAATCAACTTTCAGGCCTCTTCTCTCTCTCTTTTTTTTTTTTTTTTGATTCTTTTGATTTTTCCACTCTTTTTTATACTTTCTCACGATTGGTACAGCAAAATTTTTTTTCCAGAAAAACAACGCCGTGCAACGAAACCTATTGAGCAGCCTGTGAGCAAGAAAAATAGCTAGTCTTGTAGGTAAGCTCCTAAATATATGTGTAGATAGGCTGTGTCTAAATCTCTCAAAGATACGGATTGGAATTCCTAAGAAGATTGCAAAAGAACTAGTTCTAGTTGTACTCGGATTCGTGGCAGAGAAGTACACGTTTTTGTGCCACGTCCGGAAGTGATTCCGAGTTCGGAAGAGACTCCAATTTCAATGACGATGACCACGGCAGAAACTCTGAGCCGCGGTAGAGATTACTAGTTGGACTCAGATTCGACTGAAAAACCAACTCGGAAGCAACTATTTTTTGGGATTTTTTGATTATGGACTCGAACAGGAAAACAAAAGAACTCGACTCGGAAACAACAACTAGACCTAAGTAAAACCCTAAACCTAGCAACTCGACACAAAAGAAAAACAGGGACGCAACGATCAACACAAACAGCAACTAGAAGATGCAAATCGGGTTGATCTAAGGCTATGGCAATATCTAGACCTAATATTTTTTTGTATGGCTTTTTCTGGATAGGAATAGAAACACTCAAATAACTAGGGTATGGAAAATTCTCACCGAGTAAACCTGTGAATCTGATACCAAGATGATAAGGGATGGCCCGATCTTCTCAGTGAGATGGCGATGTAGTGGATGGATTGATGAATTTGATAACTCGTGTGATACCGAAGAACTCTCCTGGCTGATCCCTTTTGCCAATGCAACAGCTTGCAACCCTATGGATATTCTCAACTCCACACGCTTGCACAAGTAGCCACCGACTACAAGTGGTCCTGTACCTCCTTATTCCCAGTGGAACAGCAGATAACACGCAGAATTTGCAAGCAGTAACAATACTTCAAGATGAATGCTTATGAGCAAGTTCAATCTAGAAAGCTAGGGTTTTAGTTTTATCGTAGTCTAACCTAATCAACTCGCAACAAAGGAGTATATATGGGGGAGGGGTGCGGCCAGCAGCCAGGGAGCCCTCCCACCTAGCCCAACTCGGATTGGGTCCAACCTAACTGGATACAAACCGACCCAATTGGGTTCGGCCTAAAAACGGGACACGCAGGTCCAAGTCCTAGGGTGACTAGGACTCCTCCTTGGCGCCACAAACAGGGGGCTGTACGCCTCCTTCTTGCATCTCCATTTGTGCTCCTGCCTCCCTCTCCACCCTCAAGCACTTGTGGTGTTTATTCTGAAATTTATCCTCCATTAAATTCTTGTTGTTCTTCATGTGATCCTCCATGTACTCCATGCCTTGCAGCTCCTCTCCTCCATGAATGCTCGTGTTATCAATAACCCTGATCATACATAAATGCATAGATTTAGTTAGTATAAAATTCTCAGAATTACAAACATCATATTCTAATAAGAGTGAGTTCACCTGCTGTTCTAATAACTTGGTTCTTGATCTTGTCATTGGTCCAATCCTTAATTCATTTGGTTTATCTTGAACAGCAACATCTTCAATTGGAGAAAGTGTATAAGAGCTAGGGATGTCCTCATCAACTTGGCCCTGTTCTTGAGGAATGCAGCGGAGCTTGACTCCGTTGTCCCGTCGCCCGTAGAGCTCGCCGTCGATCATGACGTAGAGCTTGGCTTGACGAGCCACCCGCTCGCCGTCGTGGTCATCCTCCGGGAGGGCGTGCTCCATCATGTACTTGACGATGTCCCGGGCCCAGGGTGGGTTCCTTCCACCGGTAGCACCATCCGACGGAAAGAAAGCAAAGCTTCCTCCGCCAGAGGGGCTGCCGGGTCTTGAGCTTCCGGGCTGGCCACCCGTGTTGTCGAGGTAGAAGGGTCGCCAGCCCCCGGCGCAGATCTTGCCGCGAGACTCTCGGGAGGAATCAAAGGTTGCCTGAGAACCTCGATGTAGATCCCGGGAGGCACTAGTTCTTGCTTGGACGCCAACTGCGACAGCTCATCCGCGGCCGTGTTTCTCCCCGTGGGACATACACAACCCGGAAGTTGTCGAAGCGCCGCTGTAGTTTCCAGACTTCCTCGACGTACGGTGCCATCTGAGGACACGCGTACTCCTTGTTCACTTGCTTGATGACTAGCTGAGAGTCACCCTTGACGACGATCTTATTGATGCCGAGGCCGATGGCAGCACGAAGTCCTGCGAGCAGGCCCTCGTACTCCGCCGTGTTGTTGGAGATGTTCCCTTGGTAATGCATCTGGATGACGTACTTGAGCCGGTCACCAGTTGGGGAGGTAAGGACAACCCCCTGCGCCTCCTTTCCCCTGGTGTAGGAGCCGTCGAAGTGCATGGTCCAGGCGCTAGGATCTTCTTTCCCGGGGAGGCAGGTTTCCTCTCCCGGGTCGTCGAACGCCGTCTCGGTCCATTCAGCAGTGAAGTCCGCCAGCACCTGGCTCTTGATGTTGTCCGTGTGCTCGAACTTGAGGCCGAAACCTTGAAGCTCCATTGCCCACCATGATATGCGTCCAGTGGCAAGTGGGTTCTCCAACGGCTTCTGAGTGGGTACTTGGATACCACCGTGATGGGATGGCTTTGGAAGTACGGCCTCATCTTGCGGGAGGCAATGAGGATTGCCAGCAGCAGCTTCTGCATCATGGGGTACCGCTCCCGGGCGTCGCGCAGTACTGCGCTCACGAAGTAGACCGGGTGCTGCACCTTGGGTCGCCAAGTCCTGAGTGGGCTCGACCTCCTCCATGTCGACGCCTTGGGGTGGGGACGAGGTAGTCCCAGCGGAGTTTCGTCGGAGGGAGGTCCTCCGGGCTCCGCGCCGTCTGGTAAGGTTGCAGTGACGTCAGGATCGCTAGACCCCTGGTCACCCGGCAGCCTTTTCTTGCATGGTTGCCCCGGGAGAGAGTTCCCGGGTCGCTTGCCCTTGATCTTGCTTGACTTCTTTGGAGGAGCGTCACGCTCTATCACAAGCACGGCGCTGACCACCTGGTTGGTGGCAGCGATGTATAGTAGTAGGGCTCCTTTTCTTCTGGTGCCACGAGGATTGGCGGCGAGGCGAGGTAGCGCTTGAGGGATTGCAGGGCTTCCTCGGCCTCGGGCGTCCATTCCACGGGGCCTGACTTCTTGAGCAGCCTGGAGAACGGTAAGGCCCGCTCCCCAAGCCTTGAGATGAAGCGCCCGAGTGCAGTGATGCACCCGTTGAGGCGCTGTACGTCCTTGACCCGCCGGGGCGCCTCCATGCGCTCGATCGCCTTGATTTTGTCTGGATTCGCCTCGATCCCTCGGTGAGAGACCAGGAAACCCAGCAGCTTGCCGGAGGGGACCGCGAACACGCACTTGTCGGGGTTGAGCTTGAAGTTGACCCGGCGGAGGTTCTCGAAGGTCTCGTGCAGATCTTGAATGAGGGACTCCTTGTACCGGGTCTTGACCACGATGTCGTCGATGTACGCTTCGACGTTGCGGCCCAGTTGTGGCCCAAGGCATGCTTGCATTGCGCGCTGGAAGGTAGCGCCGGCGTTCCGGAGGCCAAAAGGCATCAGGGTGTAGCAGTAGCAGCCCTTGGGGTGATGAAGGCCGTCTTCTCTTGATCCTCGAGCGCCATCATGATCTGGTGGTACCCGGAGAAGGCGTCCAAGAAGCACAGCAGCTCGCACCCGGCCGTGGACTCCACGATCATGTCGATCCGCGGCAGGGGGAATGAGTCCTTGGGACAGGCCTTATTCAGGTCTGTGAAGTCGATGCAGAGTCTCCACTTGAAGGTCATGGGCTTCGGCACCACCACGGGGTTGGCCACCCAGGTTGGGTGAGGAACCGACCGGATGACGCCAGTTTCTATCAGTTTGTCCACCTCGGCGATGATGAACTCCAGCTTTTCCTTGCTCTGGTTACGGAGAACCTGCTTCACGGGGCGAGCCCCGGACTGACCACCAGTTTGTGCTCGATCACCTCCCTTGGAACACCGGGTAAACCTGACGCCTCCCACGCGAAGACATCAGAGTTTTCCCCAAGGAAGGCGACGAGCGCGCTTTCCTATTTGTCGGTGAGGCGGGCGCCGATGGTGATGGAGTGAACGCCGTCACTGGTCAGCGCCACCTTCTTGGTCAGCTGCGGGTCGCCATGGAATGGCGCCTTCTTGGAGGGAGTAGATGTGGAGCCCCCAGGGTGCCCTTCGCCCCCGGAGAGTGCTCCAACACCATCCTCCTGTACACCTTGAGGGACATCCGCCATGATTGCCACCGTCTGGTTTAGCTGGTGAACGCAGTAGATGGCGTCGTCGATGTCGGCCTTGACCTTTGATATGGATTGTTTGCCCGATCTTTCACCGCAAGAACCACCGGATAACTATCCTTCCAATCACGGGAGCGATCCGCGCAACCTGAAGAATCTAGAGAACGAATCTCACGACGAGCAACGAGATGATGAACACCACGCCTCACGCCAAGCTCGACAACCCTTGACAATTCAAGGACCTTCTCGCCACGCACGATAACTCTTGACAGATTCAAGAACACTCATGCCTCGATTTATTGATAACTAGACGAACGTCCGAGACGCCGTCACATGCCGGTCCCTTGGGACGGAGGCAACCTTGAACACAAAGTTCTACATAATTTTCAACTCCCCTAATATTGTGACACCCCCTTTGTTTATATAGGAGACAAAGGGGTAGGGGTCGCCGAACAAAACCCTAACCGAGTCGAACTCCTAAACCTAGTTGGACTCAAACCGATACAAACCGACCCATGGCGGGTTCGGCCTAACATGGCACGCAGGCCTAGTTAACACTACCTTAGACTTTTACATATTCATTTAAATATATCCTAGCGTGTCAACCAACCAACACGATGCCGACGATGCCCTCATCATCCTCCCCTTCTTAGAGAGGCGTTGTACTCAACGCCGGAAGGTCTTCTCCAGCGCTTGTGGCGTCAAATCAGCAATATCGCCACGCTTCTTCTACCACCTCAAGTCTTCGCCGGCCTGCCACACCACATCCTCCCTCTCGGCTAGCTAGACTTGTTCTTGGCGCCCTCCATGTTTGGCACCACCAACTTGATTGAGACACATAAATCTCGGACTGCAACATGTAAACGCACCACGCAAATCACCCAAAACACAACAGGACAATTCCTGCACACCAAGGGTCCAAATAAGCCGAATACGCCTGCGGATGCAATCTGAAATATTGGAAGCAAACTCCGCACATCACCCAAAACAAACAGCACAATTACTGCACGCCAAGGATCCAAATGAACAGACTCTGCACCTCTGAAAACTAAACAGCAGTGTCTCTTTTTCTATATTTTTTTCTCTCGCCAAAACTCCACCAAAACACGAACTGTACGGATGTGCCAATCTGCACGTAAATTCTCCTTTTTTTTTTCTTCTTCCGCAGCCAAACAAGCCAACTTGTACGTACCAAAATTTTCTTTGCTGACCCGTACAATGCATGGTAAGAAATCTCAACGACCCAATGTTGCCATATTCTTTTTTAATGCTAGCTGGACACCACGCACCCAATATTTCCTTTCCTTGCTGGCCCGCAAGGAAACTCTACCAATCAAATCTTTACTTGCCAAACTTATTCCGATCTGAACAAATTCTTTTCTTCCTTCTTTTTTTTTTCTTTTCTGTTCAGAACCGATTGCACAAATTCCGGAACAAATTTAATCCGAAATAAACTTTCCTTTGCTGTTTCCTTTCAATCCTATCTCCTTCCTTCCCTGCACGTACACATACTAGCATATCCGATCCAAACTTTTTTTTTCCATCCCTGCCATCGAGTCCAGGCTGTAGCAAATCTGGAATCCAATCGGTATTCTCTCTTTTTTTTATCTTTCCTTTCTTGCCAACTCCTGCCAAACTGCTGCGATCAGATCCGAGTTCCTTCTGCCCTTTTTTTCTCTCTCCAAGTCTCCATGCAAAACGTAACAATACAACAAAAACTTGCCAAAACAGATTCCGATCTGAATTGATTATTTCCTTTTTTTTCCGAACGCGAACGCTAGGGCTGATCCGATCTACCGATCGTAACAGCCACGGCCTCCTCTGGTGATCGAACCTGCGCAAAGATCGATCGGAACAAAAGCTCCACGAGAACTTCACCAGAAACTCAGCGCCGAGATGCAATTCTAGCCAACTCGTCGCCCTTCCTCCGAACAAATTCCAGCAAAAACAGATCTACCAATTTTTGCAAACCTGCAGATCAGTCTTCAACTGGACGAACTCCCTCGCGGTGATCAACCCGGCGCTCTGATACCAGATGATGTAGATTGTTTGCCCGATCTTTCACCGCAAGAATCACCGAGATAACTATTCTCCCAACCACGTGGCAATCCACGCAACCTGAAGAATCTGGATAGATTTAGGCGAGCAACATGACCACATGATGAGGATCACATGGGATGATCCTATGATTGTTGTCCCGATCTTTCACAGCGAGTAACCCAGATAGAATTCCTTCCAACAACGTCGATGAACGTCACCTGAAGGTGAGGACGAATCCAGCGAGCAACGTGATGAAGATCACCACGCCTCTAACCTGAGCACGATAACACTTGATGAACACAAGCACCCTCGCAGCAATCTTTATTACAAACTGATAAACGGCATCGCCGTCCCCGGAGGGATGCTTCACCAATGGAGCACAAACTAGTAGTGTTTTTTTGACTAATGAATTGAACTCCACGATAACCAAAGAAATCGATCTCCACCAACACCTCGACGAGATGCAGCACCAACTCGTCGATGCTTCTACACACCAGCAAACGGATCTCAATGGGACGAACTCACGGTGATAAACCCGGCGCTCTGATACCACATGATACGGATTGTTTGCCCGATCTTTCACCGCAAGAACCACCGGATAACTATCCTTCCAATCACGGGAGCGATCCGCGCAACCTGAAGAATCTAGAGAACGAATCTCACGACGAGCAACGAGATGATGAACACCACGCCTCACGCCAAGCTCGACAACCCTTGACAATTCAAGGACCTTCTCGCCACGCACGATAACTCTTGACAGATTCAAGAACACTCATGCCTCGATTTATTGATAACTAGACGAACGTCCGAGACGCCGTCACATGCCGGTCCCTTGGGACGGAGGCAACCTTGAACACAAAGTTCTACATAATTTTCAACTCCCCTAATATTGTGACACCCCCTTTGTTTATATAGGAGACAAAGGGGTAGGGGTCGCCGAACAAAACCCTAACCGACTTGAACTCCTAAACCTAGTTGGACTCAAACCGATACAAACTGACCCATGGCGGGTTCGGCCTAACATGGCACGCAGGCCTATTTAACACTACCTTAGACATTTACATATTCATTTAAATATGTCCTAGCGTGTCAACCAACCAACACGGTGCCGACGATGCCCTCATCAACCTTGATGACGCCCCACGGCGCCGGGATCTTCAGCATGTTGTAGGCAAAGTGGGAGACGGCCATGAACTTGGCCAGGGCAGGCCTGCCAAGTATGCCGTTGTACGGGAGCGGGGTGTCGGCGATGTCGAAGACGATGTCCTCGGTGCGGAAGTTGCACGAGTCGCCGAAGGTGACCGGAAGAATGATCTTCCCGAGGGGTCGAGTAACACTTCCGTTCACGCCTTGGAACACGCCGGTGTCTTGCAGGCGAGATTGAGGGATTTGAAGGATAGCCAGGACCTTCGCCGTCAGCAAGTTGAGGTTGGAGCCTCCGTCGACCAGCATCTTGGTGACCTTGTAGTTGTGGATGACGGGTGACACGATCAACGGCAGGGTCCCAACCCCGGCAGTGTTGGCAGGATGATCCTCCGGGTCGAAGGTGATGACTTGGTTGGACCAATCCAGGGGCTTGGGCGGAGCAGAAGCAACCGCATTCAGCTCCCGAACAAGTCTCTTGCAGGCGCCGTTGGAGGGAGGCAGAGAAGACACTCCGTGGATGCACCCGACGACTCCGGTGACCTCTTGATACTTCCCGCCGTTGCCTCCTTGGGGAGCCGGAGCTTCCCCGTTGCCATCGTGGGCAGCTTCTGGATTGTTGTACCCGCGACCGCCTTGACCGCCGCCCTCCTCCGCGGCCACCGCCTCGGTTCCACCCACGGCCGCCCCCGCCTTGGCGACCCGTGGGACAGTCGCGAGCGATGTGCTCGGCAGTTCCGCAGTTGTAGCAGCCGTCTTGACTGACCCCGTCAGCTCGACGTTGCTCCCGGATGGCGAGGATCTTGAGCATGCGACAATCCTTGAGCAGGTGGTTGCCTTCTGGATGGATGTGACACCAGGGTCACCTTCGCCTTCTTCCTCGGAGGTCGGTGTAGGCTTGGACTTCTTCGGAAGAGGCTCGGTGACGAAGATCCGCTTGTCGGGTCCAGGGACCCGCTTCTTGTTTTTGGCTGGAGCGACCTTGTCCTCGGGTTCATCCTCCCCGGGGACCTTTACTCCTTGTTCAGCTCGAGCGCACCGATCTGCAAGCTCCCAGAGCTTACGAGCAGACTCGACGCGATGAATGCTCAGCTTCTCGGGCATCTTGGCGTTGCGGACGTTGGCGTGGAAGGACTGGATCACCATCTCCTCCTTGATGCACGGGATGGTGTTCATCTTCTGGGTGAAGCGCTGGATGAACTTGCGAAGAGTTTCACCCGGAAGCTGCTTGAAGTCGTGGAGGTCGCTGGGAGCCCCCGGGCGCTCGTACCCGGCTTGGAAAGCTCCCAGGAACTGTTCCTTCAGCGCCCGCCAGGATCGGATGGAGCACTCGGGAAGGTTGAGATGCCAAGTTTGGGCATCTCCCTTCAGGGCCAAAGGGAACCAGTTGGCCATCATGACTTCGTCGGCCCCGGCAACCATCGCAGCAAGACAGTAAATCTGCAGAAAGTCCCGCGGGTTCGTGGTGCCGTCGTAGCGAAGCACGTCGATCTTGAACTTCTTGGGCCAGTTGAAGTGCGGAACTCAGGGGCGAGGGCGACGCAGCCCTCGGCGAGGTCGATGTCGCGATCCGCCCGGCGATGACGTTCCCGGCGACGCTCGATGCGGGTGCGCATATCCTCGTTCTGACGGCTGTTGAGCTCGTCACGAAGAACTGGGTTGCGCGAGGTAGAAGACCCGATGGAGATGGTTGGGCCGCGGTCGCGGTTTGGCCGATCAGCCATCGGTGGAGCGGTACGAGGAGGCGCCGTCTCAGCTCGACGTTCACCACGAGGCTGGCCTCGCGGGTGACGTGCCTTGTCTGGTGCTGCTTCGGGATCGTCGACTGTGGGTGCTTGAGTGGGTTCAACCCACGGACCACCATCAGCG
Organism: Poa pratensis; assembly: GCA_947311845.1. Taxonomy (NCBI): domain Eukaryota; kingdom Viridiplantae; phylum Streptophyta; class Magnoliopsida; order Poales; family Poaceae; genus Poa; species Poa pratensis. Next base: position 92,830,854 of record CAMZMU010000096.1, read on the forward strand.
AAGTCGAGGAGCCTCTCCACACGAGTCCTCCATTCTTGGTAGATCTTGGGATCACCGTTGGTTGGAGGGAACTGCATCAGGGCCTTGGCAGTGACCAGAGCGTCATGGCGAGCTTGCGCTTCCGTAGGCGGGTGTGCGGAGGACTTGCTCTTGGATGCTCGTGGATCTCCGCTGGGGCGAGCGCTGCGGTCCCCTCCTCCAGCAGCAGGATCCTTGCTAGCGCCGTTGCAGACGCTCTTCTCCCCCGAGCGAGGAGGAGGAGGGGACCGCAGCGCCAGGGCCATTGTCCTTGTTGAGGCCGTCCACTTCGTCCGGCGCCACCCTCTCCGCAGGAGGCGGGGACGGAGAAGAACCCTCCGCGCGTTAGCAGCACGACGATCGGATGAAGCTTGAGTGCGCGAGGGAGAGACGGGCTTGGACGCCGCAGGATCCAACTTCTTCTTCGGCGGCATGCTTGACGAAGAACTTGCCGATGAACTTGATGAAGAAGAAACCAGCGCTTGCGCCCCCTACCTGGCGCGCCAGATGTCGTGTCTCGATGCACGGACACTGGGAGTAGAGGATACCCCTTTTAGGTTCGGCACGGGCGCGCGAAGGAGGCTGAGAATCGTCTTCGTGGGCGGAGTCGGGATCAAGCTCTCCTCCCCACAATCAAAGCATGCAGCCAAAGGGACACAAGGAGCTACCCAGGTTCAGGCCACCCGGAGGCTAAAAGCCCTACTCCTGCATGTCTGGATTGCTGGGTTCTTCATAGTGTGGCTTACAATGGAACCTCCCGGACGGGGTACCCGGAAGGGTTTTGGCTGGAGGTAGAAGAAGGACAGATCCTGACCCGGAGGAGATCACCTTCCTCTCTACCTTGGCAGCCCTATTCTAGTCCTGCTATGGTTCAACTTGTTCTTGGTCCGACCTGCCCTCCTCCGTGCCTTGGTCCTCCTTTTATTCGGCCAAGGGGTTGCCACAGGGCACGTGAGGGGCACGAGGGGCCTTCGGGGTGGAGGACCCTCCCTGGCTGGTTTAGGAGGAGACATGGCCTCTCCTCAGCCTAGCGTCTCCTCTGGGTTAGGTGGGAGCGTCCGACTTGGGGTGAACAGTGGCTGACACAACCACGGGCTATGCTCCCTGCCCGCGCCACCTTTGCCTTGCTTCCCAAGTCTTCTGAGGTCTTCTAGCATGAGGTGGAGTGCTTATCCACACTGATGCGGGGAGATACCCGAGAGCGAGCCCGGCCTCCTGTGATGAGGATAGGGACCTCTAGGGTGGCCCGATCTTCACGGATTGACGGGGGATGTGGACGAACTCACGCAAGAACACGAAGAACACGAGGAAGAACACCAAGAACACAAGAACACACACAAGATACAAGAACCGTTTCCCTTACCGGTCGGTCCAACCGGCCCAATAGAATCAACACGAAGGTGGGAGATCGGCAAGTAGATACAAGAAGGGATCTTGGATGGTTGTTTCTCCAACGGTCAACCGAACCGCTCCAATAAAGTCACCCGAGGATGAAAGATTGGCAAGTAGTCAAACTACAAGTAGAGGTCTTGAATCCACAATGGGATCTTCTCCACAAGAGGAGGAACCATCCCCACGAGGGGAGGAAGGAGACAGCCTTGAGGTGGGGAGCCTAGCTCAACTCTAATATCAAAACATAGTCTATCTAGATCTGAAGGGGGTAGGTGCCTATATATAGGTTTGACCACGAAGGGGTAGGTGGGGAGGGATACAAGGGAATATTCCCTGTTTCTACACGCAGGCAGCGGTAGTACCGTTGGGGCAGCGGTAGTACCGTTCCAGGTCAGGTGGCGGTAGTACCGCTGCTCCAGCGGTAGTACCGGCGGACTCTCACGAATAAGATTGAAGTCATCCAGCGGTAGTACGATGCAGGTACCGGCAGGTACCGTTGGCGATCCAGAGAGCATTTGGCGTGGCACGGTAGTGGCGGCGGTTAGCGCTAGCGGTAGTACCGCTCCTGGGACTCAGCGGTACTACCGCCACCGCTCGGCGGGCGGTAGTACCGCTGCAGAGGCTGCGGCTTCTCTTCCTTCTTCTCTTCCAAGCGACCGTCTTGTCCGGCTCGCTTCCCCTCACGCCTTGTCCATCTTTCCGTGGTCTTGGACCCGTGGTGACACACCTAGCAATGCAATGGGAACAATGGTCAAGTAGTATAATGTCCAAAGGTGACATATAGTGAATCACATAGTGGAAGGAGTTCACCTTTGAGGCCGATGATGACTTGGGATATGTTGGGTTGCTTAGGGTAGGTTGCACTACATCATCTCCCCCCCCCCCCTTTAAAAAGAGTCGTACTCGACTCTTGCTCTTCATCATCATGGCAAGGAGGTAGATGCGTAGAGCTTGTCGTGTGGTTCACCATGTAGTCGATGGAAATGATGTGGCAACTCTTCAACGTCCCTTCGCCTGTCAAGTAACCTACAAGACTCACAAGGAGGACGAAACAACACTCAAAGAGTAGCCAATTCTTGAAGGTCATCACATGAGCTCTTATGTAGAAGGAAGTCACCTTAGCAAGATGTCGATGTGCTCTTCTTGCAAGATCTTCCGTCATAGGAATGCGTGGTTGAAGCAACTCATGGAGTCCCATCCAAATATACGACCTACACATCAAAGACCAAGCAAACCATGTGTGTGCAAGATAGAGGAGCATATCATCAATGACATGTCCATTCATGTTCATTACACCTTTAGCACAACACAAATATGTGAAAGTCAACGCATATGCAAGGTCAATGTTCAAGCAATTTCTCGAAACATCCTCAAAATGTGGGAACACAAAAACTCCATGAAAATGTGAGAAGGCAATGATAGCTATCTCTTTTCGAACCATATGATCATTATTGCACACAAGGCATTGAAAGTGACAATTTGTCATCAACCTTGATGCAACAAGAGGAGAATTTGGCAAAAACACACAATGTAGAATGTCCAAAATATCATCATGGTGGCAAACAAAGCACATGAAAGAGCAAGTTTTCAACATATTTGTTGCAACACCAAATTGGTAAAAACCAATAAACTCATGACAAGACATGCTCAAAATGTCATTATGGTTGCACACAAGCCATGTAAAAGAACAAGTGTTCATCATATTTGTTGCAACACATAAATCATTCACATAAAAGATGGGGAAATTTGTCTTGCCATACGGGAAAGCATTATCACAAACATGTTTGAAAACAAACCAAAACCAAGAGAAATTGATCAACTTGTTTGATGCAAAACATGGGAAGGGTATTAGAGCCGGGTTCGATCCACGACTCAAGTGTATGCTCTCAAGAGCTCTTTTTGTCAACTCATGCTCAAGAGAGGTTGACATTATCATGCGGTTACCAACACACACAAGACAACATATGAAGAAGTTATGTGCACGGTATATGAACACATCATCCATCATGAAGTGTCTCTTCATTTGCACATCACCAACCACACAAAAATCAATTGGAAAATATGACATATGTGGATGGTCACTATGCAAAGTGAAGGATGGAACAAGGTCCATAAGAGAAAACGAAACATCTCCAAAATTCGAGAAAGCTATGGGGGCAATCTCATTATCAAGCATTTCAACATTAGTGCAAGCAACACATGTGAAAGAGAAATTGTTCAACATGTTGCAAGCCACAATGGGAGAAAAATAGAAACATTCATAACAAGGCATGCTCATGGAAAAATCATCACAAATAGGTGATTCCACTTGATCAACATTGGTTTCAAACAAAGTATCACAAGGGAATAAGAACGAATCATATGTGACATCAATAGAATCAACCATAGCATGCAAGCAATCATAGCTCATCATGTCCACTAGCGGGATCATGGTCACATCAACACCCACACCTTGATAGTCCCGCTCATGTGAAGTAGGTGTTGAAGTAGTAGGGGCTTCGATGTAGCCAACTTGTTCATCTTGAAGTAGACATGGGGTGGCATCATCATCATCCTCAATGTACATCATCTCCATTTGAGGCACCATCATGTCGAGGAGTGGCGTCTCATCATCCATGGAACCTAGCACACAATGAGAAAACACACTAGAGGTAGAGGTTAAGTTGTTAGCAATCGAAATGGCCTCACGAGACCTATCAACTACCTCTCTCAACTCAAGTGGTGTATCACTCATTCCCTCAAAGTGAAAGCACTCAAAATCATATATGGTGGAGGCACTCAACTCACTATCACTCTCACTCAAGTGGGCTAAGTGGCTCTCATTCTCACATGGGATTGGTACCATCTCGTAACTCAAGCTCATAGGGATAGGCTCGGTTTCCTCATCTCCATACGCCTCCAAGGTTGAAGGGAAACTCCCATGCTCAACCTCCTCAACCATCTCACCTCCAAAGGTCAATGTCATAGTGTAGGCATCATCACTCGACTCCTTTGCGGAAGGGAAAATCCCATGCTCCGATTCATCACTTGACTCCATTGCCGAAGGGAACATCCCATGCTCGGCATCATCATCACTTGACCCATGGTCATAGGTGATAGCATCATCAATGCTCGCCTCCTTGGTCGAAGGGAAAATCCCATGCTCGACCATCTTCTCACCATCTTGGTCACCGTCTTGTTCACCAACTTTGCACTCCCACATCATGTGACCTCTTCTATTGCATAGTGGGCACAAGAGATTGGGACATTCTCGTGGATCATGGTCTTGGCCTTGGCAATTGTCGCAAATGAGGTCTTCATCTTGCCATATGGGGGCCAATGTGATGGTGGCACTTGGTGTAGAACTCATATCATGAGAAGTGCTTGAGAAGGGCGCCGTCTTGGTTGTGGCCTCACGTGTGTGACCATGCTTCTTCCGGCGTCGACGTTGGAGTTGCTCGATGAAGATGTCGAAGTTGGCCATGATCTCGTCTGTTATTGGCGAACTTGGAGTGGTAGCACTAGGGGACACCATAGGATGTGCCTTTGTCGCCATCTTGTTTTCGTGTCGACGTTGGCGTTCTTGAGCGGAGGGGTGTCGCCGAAAGTCATTCGGATGCTTCTCCTCATGTTGGCGACGGCGTGCTTGTTGCCTTGGCGACCTTTCCTTGGAGCTTCCACTAGAGCTAGGAGACATGTTGTGGTCCACCGTGGCATCTTTCTTGTGGCGCCTTGAAAAGTGTGATGAAGGACGTATGCTCTTGGCAAGCTCGTCCATGGCATCCTTGAGATTTTGTAGCTTGGCCTTGTCGATGCACTTCTTGGGGTGCCGCCTTGTTGGCGATGTAGAGTGGCGAGGCTTGGCGCTCTTGGCGTTGTCCTTCTCATGGCACCTTCTTGAAGTTGAAGGAGAATGTCGAAGCTTGTCGCTCTTGGAAGTAGATGGGGCTCCATAGGATGAACTCATGGTGGCCTTCTTGTCGGAGCACCATCTTGAGCTTGAACCATAGAAGTAGAATGTGCCATGACGCTTGGTGGTGCCGCTCTTGAACATGGTGAGTGGTAGTCGTAGTAGTGGCGCTCCACCATGTCGTTGTAGTCGATGTTGGTACCATGTGATGAGCCATGTGAAGACACTTGCGCCTCATTGTCGTTGAAGCTTGTGTAGTCGGAGTCGTGGTAGATGCGCACGTACTTGGAGTCGATACAATTTGATGAAGGTTGCTCGACGTCATGGTACCGCTCCTTGTCGTGGACGCTCGAATAGTCGGAGTCGTAGTCGGAGTAGTTGTAGCGGAAGTCTTGGTGATGATCCATCATGTCATGGGGTCATTGTCGGTGTAATCGTCGTAGTAGTCCCCCATGTCCTCAATGCTTGGGGCATCATAGTACATGTGACTCATCGTGTAGTCCTCCTCATAGGCTCCATAGTCGCATTCGCTCTCGCTAGACATGTTAACTTACAAGACAAGTGTATATATGTGGAGTAGAAAGGAACTAGAACACAACCTCTCACCTTCTAGACAGTATTGGACGTCGTGGACAACCAAGGGAAACGATCACAAAGTAAAATGCTTGTGTTCAAGTATCCAAAGCAAACTCCAAAACACACATGGCTTAAAAGTTGGTAGGAAGGTATGGTAGGTGGAAAGCAAATTGAACCAACCGGAAACCAAGATATTATTAAAGCAAGTAGAGAACCACGATGATCACAAAGCAAATACAAGTCAATCTCAAAAGATAGGAAACACACGCACGGAGAAATAAATGGGACTCGTGCAACCAAGAAGTGAGCTAATGAACCATAAGATCCTAGCGGAGACTATAAGCTCGTGTTGCACAAGTACGAGGAGAGCTACTAGCTCGATTGCAATTTATTGGTGGGCTACAAGATTTGCACAACAATGCACCACCTACTAGATGTTCATCGAGCTTGCGCGCTTCCTACAAGATATGGCAAGTGGTGTTTCTTTCTTTTCTTTTCTTTCTTTCTATTTTTGCTTCTTTTCTCTTTTTGCTTTTTGCTCACCCACTATTTGATGCCAACAAAAAGATATATCAACTAGCGCACACAACGTTTGCTCGGAAACTACACGGTGCAAATGTGCAAAGCCAAGCAATCATCAAGAGCTAGCCTCAATAGGACAAGATAAACACAAGGGTATGATGGCTATCAAAGGAAATGGCAAGGGGTGAAGGTTGGCAATGTTATACCTTTCGTCGATGTTCTTCACCCGTTGATGTAGAAGCTTCGTGCTTGCCCACGAATTTAGGTGGTGGTAGATGATGGATCAACCGTGTTGGTGATGAAGGCCTTGATCGTAGCTTCGAAACGAGCCAAAGAACACCAAAAAAGGAGTCCGGAGTCAAAAGATATGGCGAAAACCGTGGCGCTGAAATGCTGTTTTCGTGTCTGTTCCAGGTCCTGGCGGTAGTACCGCTAGGCCAGTGGTAGTACCGCTAGCTCCAGAAACTACACCCGAGACGGAAATTTCGCGATTTTGGGCGGAAAAACGGAGCTCAAAACAGCAAATCGGAGGGCCAAATGATGGAATTAGGCTATGGGAACGCAAGGGAAGGTAGATCAACAAGTTTAGCAATAGATCTATGGATCAAAACCTGCCAAAACGCACTCAAATCTCAGATCGATCCAAAAGCAATTTGGGGCTATTTTGGTGGAAATTTTCGAATTTCTCAAAATCAAAAAAAATTTGGGGGATTTGTGGGGGAAACAAAGTCAAATCCGTGGCAATCATGCTCTGATACCATATGATGAGGATAGGGACCTCTAGGGTGGCCCGATCTTCACGGATTGACGGGGGATGTGGACGAACTCACGCAAGAACACGAAGAACACGAGGAAGAACACCAAGAACACAAGAACACACACAAGATACAAGAACCGTTTCCCTTACCGGTCGGTCCAACCGGCCCAATAGAATCCACACGAAGGTGGGAGATCGGCAAGTAGATACAAGAAGGGATCTTGGATGGTTGTTTCTCCAACGGTCAACCGAATCGCTCCAATAGTCACCCGAGGATGAAAGATTGGCAAGTAGTCAAACTACAAGTAGAGGTCTTGAATCCACAGGGGATCTTCTCCACAAGAGGAGGAACCATCCCCACGAGGGGAGGAAGGAGACAGTCTTGAGGTGGGGAGCCTAGCTCTACTCTAATCTCAAAACATAGTCTATCTAGATCTGAAGGGGGTAGGTGCCTATATATAGGTTTGACCACGAAGGGGTAGGTGGGAGGGATACAAGGGAATATTCCCTGCTTCTGCACGCAGGCAGCGGTAGTACCGTTGGGGCAGCGGTAGTACCGTTCCAGGTCAGGTGGCGGTACTACCGACGGACTCTCACGAATAAGATTGAAGTCCTCCAGCGGTAGTACGATGCAGGTACCGGTAGGTACCGCTGGCAATCCAGAGAGCATTTGGCGCGACACGGTAGTGGCGGCGGTAGCGGTAGCGGTAGTACCGCTCCTGGGACTCAGCGGTAGTACCGCTCGGCGGGCGGTAGTACCGCTGCAGAGGCTGCGGCTTCTCTTCCTTCTTCTCTTCCAAGCGACCGTCTTGTCCGGCTCGCTTCCCTCACGCCTTGTCCATGTTCCCGTGGTCTTGGACCCGTGGTGACACACCTAGCAATGCAATGGGAACAATGGTCAAGTAGTATAACGTCCAAAGGTGACATATAGTGAATCACATAGTGGAAGAAGTTCACCTTTGAGGTCGATGATGACTTGGGATATGTTGGGTTGCTTAGGGTAGGTTGCACTACATCATCCTGCCTGGGACTCGGACCCTCGGGGCCTTCTGTGTCTTCTAGCTTGGTTCGGGGACCCGGCAGGCCCCCAGGACCGGAGCCCTTTGTCGGTGTAGGCCTTGCTTGGCCTTCGCGGGGTCGAAGGGTGAACCCGCCAGCCTGACTTGGTTCTTGGCCTTGTCCATCTTCATCTTGGGCCCACAGGGAGTGGACCCACTTTGGCAGCACTAGGGGAACCCCATGTTCCACTGCTGCGACAGTAGCCCCCGGGCATGGTCCCGGCGGCTCTTGCTCCAGCTGCCGGGGCTATGGCCTAAGAAAGGTCAAAATGGGTCCCGGGCACCTGGTCTTCTTGATTTGCTTTATTTAATGGCCTTGATGGTCTTGGAACTACTCCGCTTGGGGGAGTAACTGCAACGGCCCCCTCGATTCACAGTAATGGAAGAAACGAGGAGACGCCTGGCAGAGGCGCCGCCGTGGCTATAAAAGCAGGGCGCGCCCCTTGCGTTTTCATCCGTCTTCTTCTTCAGCCCACCCCCAGGTCTCCTCACAAGCGCCAATGGCGAGAGTGAAGAGAGGAGTTGGGGGGCCTCGTTCTTCTTCAGTCGTTGCGAATAGCGGCCCCTCCACTCGTGGTCAATCTGCTCCGCGAGGTCGTGGGATTCGCGGTCGCGGCGGCCGTGGAGGCCGCGGCTCCGCTGCTCCCTCTTCAAGTAGCCTGGTTCATTCCAGCTTCGCGCCGTTCGAGTTCATCGTGGATCTAAACCACAGGCCTGCTGGACTCCTTTGCAACAGCGATGGAGGACATCAGACCCTCCGGCTTTTGGCTGCAGGTGGACGGCTGTCCCAATGGCCCCTCCTGGGCCTTGGCGGAGCGCACCACTGAAGGCGCCTTGCTCCTGGGTCAGGGGTGGAAGTCGTTCTCCCGCGCTCGCCGCCTGTCCCGGGGGCAATGCTTGGCGTTCCGGTTCGACGGGATGCGACGCTCTTCGTGAAGATCTTCGGTGTCAACGGCGGACGCGTGGAGTGCTGCACGGAGAGCAGCAGCGGCAGCTCGAGCTCCTACGACGAGGATGGAGATGAGGAAAGCTCATCTAACATCAAGGTCGAGGAGAGCTCGTCTTCTTGAAGGCGAGGAGCTTCGGACGGGCGCCATGGAGATCTCGTTGACCTCCTCCTCGGTGACCTTGACGACGTACTTCTGGAAGTAGCGCCTTCCATTGTACGGCGGTGCTCCTTGTTCGACGGGAGCCAATCTTTTTGTTGTAAAAAAGACCGTCCCCTTGTAGTCCTTGTAAATGAAGTAGAACTTGTTTCCTCCTTGTCCTTGAGTCGCGCTTGTGTGAATGAGAACGGGTTTTTTGCAAAACACGCTCCCATTACTGTGGCAGTCGAACCGCCTGGGGGTAGGTGGGGGATGAGAGGCCTATAAAAAGCCCTCAGACCCCAGCCTGTTCGCCACATCTTCTCGCCTTGCTCCGCTCCTCTTCTTCCTTTGCCTCTCCACGTCCCGCAGAACAATGTCTGGCGAAGCAGAGATGGCCTTGTCAGATGTGTCGACGGCGGAGTCCGTCTTTCGAGGCACGGCGGAGGCGCCCAACGAAGCTGGAGCCCGAGCCGCAGATGGTGAGGTTGCGTCCTGTTCCTCTGCTGCCCAGAACATTGCCCGCCTGGCGGCCGTCTCCGGTCCTGCTGCCCAAGAGGAGGCGAGGATTAGGGCAGTGAGGAGGGCGCACCTGTGGTCCATTCTGAAGGAGAGAACTGCCGGTATTCCGGAGCTCTCCTTGGTTGTGGTTGAGCTCGAGGCCATCGAACAGGTTCGCCGCTCGTTCTTCTTTATCTGTCCGCCTTTTGCCTTGGTTGAACTTGATCTTGATCTGGACCGCTTTTCGCAGGACGAGAGTCAGTCTATAGGCGAACTGGCGGACGGAATCTTCCGTCTTTTTGGCCCTGGAGCGCATTGGTTGGCGGAAGGAGGTCGAGCTCTTCGATGCACCTGACAAGATTCTGCGTGAAGGCCTCCTCCTCTTCCAGGCGTCCCCGGAAGAGAAGACTGCACCCGGCAGGCAATAAAACAAAAGACAGATCCGCGCAGCCAGGAGCCCTGAGCTGGCCTTAGTAGCATAGGCTAGATATGTACTCAGGGAAAGCACAACTGAATGTAATTCAGAATTGTAAATTCAGAATGTAAGTTCAGATGAATGCAACCCTAGAGCTCAACTCCTGGGGTCATTTCCCAAACCTTCCTTTGCACTAACGCGCCGTCAAGTTTTCAGAGGAGATCTCTTAGGTGACAAGTACTCTGACCGCCGTACCAGTAGCAGTACCCCTAAGAGCACTATACCTTCCGGGAGTCCACTCCACAGCCACGGGTACTAGGCCGAAGGGAAATCGAACCGTTCGTCGGGGAGGACGCATTACCCCCGCAAAGGCTCTCATCAACTGTCAAGCATGCGCAGGTTGGTGGTATATTGACTCCGAGCGAGATATTATGCCTAGTATGCAAGATGCACATGCAAAGACTTAGCTGTTTTTGCTGCATCCTCGATCTACTTCGTCCTTCCCGGGTATCCATCTCCTTTGCCGACCTTCAGCATCCATTCCTGTCCCGGGAGAGGCTCTACACACAACAAACTTTCAGTAGGAAAAGAATGGACCCTCCCTTACATGTCGTGAAAGTGTTTCATCTGAAGCAACCCGCAAGCAAAGTTGAATGTGCATTTCTGTGTTTATGTTCTTTAAAACACAGCACTGCCAGTTCCACTTCTTACCGCGGTAGTACGGCACGATCAGGTGGCAGCGCCTACTGATAGGCCACTCGCGCTCGACCTGTCAGCCACCGGCACCATGTCAGCCCCCTGCTTGGGGGTTGTTACGGATAACACACTTCACGACAACAAGAGAGGCTCACGGAATTGAAAAACTTATTTTTTATCCCTTGGCGACGATTCTTACACCCTTATACAGAACACTAGCCCCTTGGGCGTGCTTAGTTGATCTTAACTATCTACGATTCATGTTCGTATTCAGAGGTAGAATTTCCAGAGATTCTCGATGTTCCAGGCGTTGCCTTCCGGCCTGCCTTTCTCGTCCTCCAGGTAAACAGCTCCGGGTCTCACGGTATGCGTCACCCGATAAGGTCCTTCCCACTTGGACGACAGCTTGTTCATGTTATCAAGCTTCTGCTTTTTGCGGAGAACCAGGTCTCCGGGTTCCAGTACCCGTGAACGGATATGGCGATCATGATAGCGGCGGAGCCCTTGCTGGTACCAAGCGAATCGTAAAGAGGTCCGACACCACACCTCTTCCAGGAAGTTGATGTCATCAATCCTCCTCTCAGCTTGTGTTTCTTCATCATAGACAAGTACCCGGGGAGATCCATGCCTGAGCTCTGTTGGCAAGACAGCTTCGGCTCCATAGACAAGGAAGAATGGTGTTTCTCCAGTTGCTCTGCTTGGTGTGGTTCTGAGGGACCACAAGACGCTTGGCAGATGTTCAATCCAGTTCTTGCCTTGTCTTCCAGTTTGTCAAAGGCCTTGGTCTTCAAACCTTTTAGGACCTCCGCATTGGCTCGCTCTACTTGCCCATTGCACCTTGGGTATGACACCGAGGCAAAACACACCTTGATGCCCAGCTCTTCACAGAAGTTGAGGAAGGATCGGCTTGTGAACTAAGAGCCATTGTCCATTATGATTCTGTTGGGTACTCCAAAGCGGTACACGATCCCTTCAATGAATTTGATGGCTGCCTGAGTTGTTTGCCTTGGGACTGGCATCACTTCCACCCACTTTGTGAACTTGTCGATGGCCACGAATAGGTACTCATGTCCCCGACAGACTTCGGTATCTTCCCCACGATGTCCAGCCCCAGACCAACGGCCAGGAGATTGGAATTGGCTGCAGAGCTTGCGCCGGCTGATGTATGTTCTTCGCATAGTACTGGCAGGCTTCACAGGTCTTGACTAGCTGCTTGGCATCACTGAGGACTGTTGGCCAGTAGAACCCGTGATGAAAAACTTTCCCCGCCAGAGATCTTGACGTCACATGACTTGAACACGTGCCCTCGTGGATGTCCCTTAGCAGTACTTGGCCTTGTTCTTGAGGAATGCAGCGGAGCTTGACTCCATTGTCACGTCGCCGGTAGAGCACGCCGTCGATCAAGACGTAGAGCTTGGCTTGACGAGCCACCCGCTCGGCGTCGTGGTCATTGTCGTGGGTTTGTCACGTCAGGTGTCATAGATGACTTCGTAGGTGTGGGATTACGCGAGTCAAGCATCTCCGAGCTTGGGATCGCAGGAACAAAGATCAACACAGATTTACCCAGGTTCGGCCCCCTCAATGTGAGGTAAAAGACCTACTTCCTGCCTACCCTAGATTGGTATTGATATGATAATCGAGGTGTTACAATGGAGGCGATCCGATCTGGTACTCGCCGTATGAGCTAGGGTTTAGGGCTTGATAGCTTGACCCGCTCTAAGTCCTGCGAGTCCTCTTTATATACACAGAGGCTCGCTAGGTTACAAAAGGAAACTTCCCCATAAGGAATACGTTCACAGAGGCCTACTCGGAGACTACTTGGTCTTCACGTCCTCCGGGATATGTCTTCTAGATCTTTCCCCTTATGACGGTTCAATTATTGGGCATGCTCCCAAGTGGGCCTTTGTCCGTGCGAGTAAGTCGCACCGGGCCGCGGGTTAATCCAGAAAGTATTCCCCCGACAGTCATCCTCCGTGAGGGCGTGCTCCATCATGTACTTGACGATGTCCCGGGCCCAGGGTGGGTTGGTTCCTTCCACCGGTAGCACCAACCGACGGAAAGAAAGCAAAGCTTCCTCCGCCAGAGGAGCTGCCGGGTCTTGAGCTTCCGGGCTGGCTACCCGTGTTATCGAGGTAGAATGGTCGCCAGTGCCCGGCGCAGATCTTGCCGCGAGCCTCTCGGGAGGAATCGAAGGTTGCCTGAGAACCTCGATGTAGATCCCGGGAGGCACTGGTTCTTGCTTGGACGCCAACTGCGACAGCTCGTCCGCGGCCGTGTTTTCTCCCCGTGGGACATACACAGCCCGGAAGTTGTCGAAGCGCCGCTGTAGTTTCCAGACTTCCTCGACGTACGGTGCCATCTGAGGACACGCATACTCCTTGTTCACTTGCTTGATGACTAGCTGAGAGTCACCCTTGACGACGATCTGGTCGATGCCAAGGCCCTGATGAAGTTCCCTCCGACCAACGGTGATCCCAAGATCTACCAAGAATGGAGGACTCGTTTGGAGAGGCTCCTCGACTTCGTTGATGGTGGTCCGTGGGTTGAACCCACTCAAGCTCCCACCGTCGACGATCCCGAAGCAGCACCCGACAAGGCTCATCACCCGCGAGGCCAGCCTCGTGGTGAACATCGAGCTGAGACGGCGCCTCCTCACACCGCTCCACCGATGGCTGATCGGCCAAACCGCGACCGCGGCCCAACCATCTCCATCGGGTCTTCTACCTCGCGCAACCCAGATCTTCGTGACAAGCTCAACAGCCGTCAGAACGAGGATATGCGCACCCGCATCGAGCGTCGCCGGGAACGTCATCGCCGGGCGGATCGCGACATCAACCTCGCCGAGGGCTGCGTCGCCCTCGCCCCTGAGTTCCGCCACTTCAACTGGCCCAAGAAGTTCAAGATCGACGTGCTTCGCTATGACGGCACCACGAACCCCCGGGACTTTCTGCAGATCTACTCTCTTGCTGCGATGCTCGTAGGGGCCGACGAAGTCATGATGGCCAACTGGTTCCCTTTGGCCCTGAAGGGAGACACCCAAACTTGGCTTCTCAACCTTCCCGAGTGCTCCATCCGATCCTGGCGGGCGCTGAAGGAACAGTTCCTGGGAGCTTTCCAAGGCGGGTACGAGCGCCCGGGGGCTCCCAGCGACCTCCACGACTTCAAGCAGCTTCCGGGTGAAACTCTTCGCAAGTTCATCCAGCGCTTCACCCAGAAGATGAACACCATCCCGTGCATCAAGGAGGAGATGGTGATCCAGTTCTTCCACGCCAACGTCCGCAACCCCAAGATGCGCGAGAAGCTGAGGATTCATCGCGTCGATTCTGCTCGTAAGCTCTGGGAGCTTGCAGATCAGTGCGCTCGAGCTGAAGAAGTAGTCAAGGTCCCGGGGAGGATGAACCCGAGGACAAGGTCGCTCCAGCCAAAAACAAGAAGCGGGACCTTGGACCCGACAAGCGGATCTTCGTCACCGAGCCTCTTCCGAAGAAGGCCAAGCCCGCGCCAACCTCCGAGGAAGAAGGCGAAGGTGACCCCTGGTGTCACATCCATCCAGAAGGCAACCACCTGCTCAAGGACTGTCGCATGCTCAAGAACCTTGCCATCCGGGAGCAACGTCGAGCTGACGGGGTCAGTCAAGACGGCTGCTATAACTGCGGTACTGCCGGGCACATCGCTCGCAACTGTCCCATGGGTCGCCAAGGCGGGGGCGGCCGTGGGTGGAACCGAGGTGGTGGCCGCGGGGGCCGTGGAGGAGGGCGCGGCGGTCAAGGCGGTCGCGGGTACAACAATCCAGAAGCCGCCCACGATGGCAACGGGGAAGCTCCGACTCCCCAAGGAGGCAACGGCGGGAAGTATCAAGAGGTCACCGGAGTCGTCGGGTGCATCCACGGAGGGTCTTCTCTGCCTCCCTCCAACGGCGCCTGCAAGAGACTTGCTCGGGAGCTGAACGCGGTTGCTTCTGCTCCGCCAAGCCCCTGGATTGGTCCAACCAAGTCATCACCTTCGACCTAGAGGATCATCCTGCCAACACTGCCAGGGTTGGGACCCTGCCGTTGATCGTGTCACCCGTCATCCACAACTACAAGGTCACCAAGATGCTGGTCGACGGAGGCTCCAGCCTCAACTTGCTGACGGCAAAGGTCTTGGCTATCCTTCAAATCCCTCAGTCTCGCCTGCAAGACACCGGCGTGTTCCAAGGCGTGAACGGAAGCGTTACTCGACCCCTCGGGAAGATCACGCTTCCGGTCACTTTCGGCGACTCGTACAACTTCTGCACCGAGGACAGCGTCTTCGACATCGCCGACACCCCACTCCCGTACAACGGCATACTTGGCAGGCCTGCCCTAGCAAAGTTCATGGCCGTCTCCCACTTCGCCTACAACATGCTGAAGATCCCGGCGCCGTGGGGCATCATCAAGGTCAAGGCCGACATCGACGACGCCATCTACTGCATTCACCAGCTGAACCAGACGGTGGCAATCATGGCGGATGTCCCTCAAGGTGTATAGGAGGATGGTGCTGGAGCACTCTCGGGGGCGAAGGGCACCCTGGGGGCTCCACATCTACTCCCTCAAAGAAGGCGCCATTCCATGGCGACCCGCAGCTGACCAAGAAGGTGGCGCTGACCAGTGACGGCGTTCGCTCCATCACCATCGGCGCCCGCCTCACCGACAAATAGGAAAGCGCGCTCGACGCCTTCCTTCGGGAAAACTCTGATGTCTTCCCGTGGGAGGCGTCAGGTTTACCCGGTGTTCCAAGGGAGGTGATCGAGCACAAACTGGCGGTCAGTCCGGGGGCTCGCCCCGTGAAGCAGGTTCTCCGGAACCAGAGCAAGGAAAAGCGGGAGTTCATCATCGCCGAGGTGGACAAACTGATAGAAGCTGACGTCATCCGGTCGGTTCCTCACCTAACCTGGGTGGCCAACCCCGTGGTGGTGCCGAAGCCCATGACCTTCAAGTGGAGACTCTGCATCGACTTCACAGACCTGTATAAGGCCTATCCCAAGGACTCATTCCCCCTGCCACGGATCGACATGATCGTGGACTCCACGGCCGGGTGCGAGCTGCTGTGCTTCTTGGACGCCTTCTCGGGTACCACCAGATCATGATGGCGCTCGAGGATCAAGAGAAGACGGCCTTCATCACCCCAAGGGCTGCTACTGCTACACCCGGATGCCTTTTGGCCTCCGGAACGCCGGCGCTACCTTCCAGCGCGCAATGCAAGCATGCCTTGGGCCACAACTGGGCCACAACGTTGAAGCGTACATCGACGACATCGTGGTCAAGACCCGGTACAAGGACTCCTTCATCCAAGATCTGCACGAGACCTTCTGATGCGGGGTGCCCGATCTTCACGAAGGATCTGCTTGATGATAGAATCAACGCCACCTGAAGGGTACGAAGGAAACCCTCGATCCCAGCCAACAACGTTGTCGGGTAATGGAGAAGTAGTGCAACCTGACAAAACCGAAGCTAACTATTGCAATGCAACAACCAGCAACAAGTATTCTCCCAACCACACTCTCAGTTTCCAATCTACACAACCACGCACGAAGTTGGAAGCACGAACTGGTCGCCGCCTCAACGGCTGCTGTTGTAAATCACAAAGTGAGTTTACCCTCTCACAAGGCAAGTTTACAAGAGCTAAGGAGGAAGTGAACTCTCAAATAATATTCTGGTTGCACTTAGCTAACCTATGCTGAAAACAAATTGCCAAAGAGCTAAGGAGGGAAAGGGGTACTTATACTAGGAACATCCCTCCTAGCTTAGGTGTGAAACCAGCACGAAAATGAGTCTCAATTTCGTGGTTACTTGGGTGGTTGGGGAGCAGAAGTGTGGAGCCTCGCGCAGCAATAAATGTCTTGACAGCTTTGCATTGGAAATCACATATCTTTTGACTTGGGTCTTCAAATGATGCACCGTTTGTTTTGCTGGAAAGTAGACATGATTTCCTGTCCAGTATGACCCTCCAAACGTGCTAGACACGTCCATATTGGAGTGCCATTGTCCAGCAATATAAGTAACGAAATCTGGAGATGTTCATGCGACGTTTGCTGATTGGGGCACCTTGCTAATCTTCGTTTCTTCATTCTTGAAGTGTTCTTATTGTGATCAATGGCAAGCAACATGGATCTTGAGTTCCTTTTCATCTTGACTTTTAGTTGGCGTTGATCATCATCAAGGGGCCTACATAAATTTAACTCAAGTAGTAGCTCTGCCTCTTTTGTCATAGAAAATAGTGAAACCAAAGTATATGCGTTCACCTGATCATTGACATGGCTCAATAATTCTTTCCAGTCAAAGAATGCATATTTGTTCTTGGCAGTGAATTTATCTAGCCCGCGTACTAGTTGCTCCTTGTTCATAAACGGGGCGCTTGTCATGTTGTTCTTGTGATGCCTACAAATATTATTCAAGCAAAGTAGTAGTTCTGCTTTGTTTCGTATAGTAAATGTAGAAGGGATTAAAATATGATGCACCTGATATTTGTTATGGAAGCATAAAAGTCTCTTGTAGCTAAACAACCTTAGTTGCCTAGGTCGATCCTCATCATCCTCCCGTTCTTGAAGAAAAACCGTCCTCGGTTTTTGATATCCTGTAGCTCCACTAATGGAAAGAAACAAGGTATATGCATGGTAGATGTTTTGCGCCTATCGTCGTGTGGATGAGACTGTGGCTGGCTGGTGGAATGATGAGAGGTCCGCGCAGGATATCACCGGTAGAACATCTAGTTGGGGAGACTGTAACATCCCAAAATTATTACCAGGATTATATTCCAAAAATGAGAGCCAACAAAAACTTTTTGTTGTTTATTGTATGTTAATTGCTTCTTGTTACTTGAGTTGTTGTTCTTGCTGTTTGTGTGAGTGTTTGCTCTAGTGAACACTAGTAAGAAAGAAAGAAAACAAAATAAAAAATCAAAGCAAGAAAATAAAAGTGACAAGTTGTCACTTAAAAATCTCAAAGTGACAAACTCAATTATTTTTCAAACCAAAGTCAGTGGAGATGTAATGTAAACACTCCCCATTTTGTTCCTACCACTTTCCCCTCTCAAATATTATTTTTGAACTAGTTTTAAAATTCTAAAATAAAAACAAATTGAAATAAATTAAAATAACATAAACAAAGTACTATGAAAGAAAATGTTGCAAAACATTTTATTTTGCAATGCCAATTTTTGTGGAGCTTCTACATGTTATGGGGAGGCCCCACAATTATTTGCAAATTTTTCTAAAATGTTTAAGTGCCCTAATTAAATCCTAGAAAACCTACTGATATTAAAAAGAAACTGAAAAATAAAGAAAAAGAAGAAGTAGGGGGTTTTCTGCAAAAAGGTCGTCGACTCCAGCCCCGACGACCATCGCCGTGTCGCCACCGCCTTCGTCGCCATTTTCTTCGCCGCCCGGACCCCCCTGCAGCACTCGCCGTGCCTCTGCGCTCTCTGCACCGCAGGGAAGAAAAACGGAGCCCTCTCCCGTCGCAGTTACGCCGCTGTTCCCCGACGGCCGCCGCGGAGGACTTGGACGGCGCCGAGCAATTAGGCCCCCCCTCTCTGTCCCCGACACGCACAGCTCCTCTAGACGCTTCTAGAACGTGTCCGGACCCCGTTAAGCACCAAGCCGCCACGAGCCTCTGCACCCTCGCCGCGTAATCGAGGATTTGATCGCCGTAGACGCGCCATGGTCGCCGCCGTGGACCTCGACCACCATGGACCGCCCCGAGCCTATAAAGCCACCCCGAGACCTCACTGAAACTCCACACCCCTCCCTCGATCTCTCCCTCGCTCCAATTTGGTCTGTGCACCGCCAGAGGGCCGTGCACTGCCGCACCCGTCGCCGCCGTCAAGGTCGAGCATCGCCGCAACGCCACACCCTCCCATTCTCTTCTCTCTGGCCTCTACGCTCTTCCTTGTGGACACAGCACTCACCCGAGCCTCTTTTCCCTCTTTTTAGTGCACGGACGTGACCCCGAAGCTCCGCCGGAGTTGCTGCCCGTCGCCGAGGAAGTGCGCGACATCGCCGCCGTCGACAGAAGCTTCCCCAGCAACTGCCACTCGCCCCATCGCCTTCCCCGAGCCTCCGCCGTCGATCTGCTTCATCTCTGCGACCATCCGAGCCCTCTAGGTGAGTTTCCGATCATCACCGTGCCGCCGGCGCGGCGGCGCCGCCCAGAAATGGTCGTCGCCGTTCGCGGGCTCTGAGAGCCGTTGGATCTAGATCCAACGGCAACGTACCGCTTCGCTGTAGATGTTAGACAGACAAGTGGACCCCACCCGTCAGTGTTTTAATCATTTCCTTCGTGCACACTGAGTCACTGACCTGTAGGCCCCACCTGTCAGGTTTCTCAACTTTATCCAGAACAGTTAGATTTTCTAATTCTTTTTCTCTGGAAAAACAGTACTGGCATCAACTTCAAAATTCAATAACTCGAGATCTAGACATCCAAATAAATCAAATCCAATTGCTCTGGAAAGCTTATGAAATTGTTTAACCAACCCAATTGGATTCAACTCATTTAGATAAATATTTAAAAAGTATTATTAAAAATACCACAGAAGGTTTTAAATCTAAACTTGTTTGTTTCTGATACTCTGTTAGTCCAAATAATTCCAAACCAATTTTGTTAGCTTAGTACTGCATGTATTAGCTTCCCTAATTTTGATAGAATTAATTGTGCAGTAGGATTTGTTTGGTACAAAGTTGAAGTTTAAACACCCTTCTGCACTCAAACATTTAAATATGTTAATTGGTAAACCCAAATGAATTAGGACCAATTTTGTTAGGTCACATTTAGTCATGTTTAGTTACCCCTAAAAGGATTTAATTTTTGAAGCAATAGAATTTAAATGGTAGCCAAAACTTGATTATTAAGCTTCTGGATTCAAACAAATGTGTAGGGAGTTTAGTAACTCCAATTGAACCAAATCAAATTGTGTTGTCTTCTACACATCAGTAGCTTTCCATAGAATTTTAGTTTGTATTTTTGTGACCAACAGAACTCAAGTTATTGAATTAAACATGTTCCACAAGTTTCTGCCATAATGTTGAACATAAATAAATGATGTTTAATTCAAATATTTTGAAACCAAATTGTATGGTTTGATGTGTGCAGTAGCTATGTGTGATGTTCTTGATTGTTGTGTTGAGATGATTGCTTGTATAGCTTAGTGATTGTTTGCATTGTTTGTTATTAATTAGACGAAAACGTTGACGGATATATCGAGGAAGGAGAGTTTGCTGAAATTGAAGAACAAGAGCAAGATCACTTTGCCAAGCAAGGCAAGCTATTCTCTGAGCTTGCACTACAAACATATGCATCTACTTTCATAACATGTTTTACTCTCAAGGCAAGATTTATAAAACCCATTTCAAAAGTATATGGAAATTATTTTGCCACCTATGTAGAAATATAAGATAGTTATATCAAATTATAGGATGGGAAAAACAATTATGTTTATTCAAAACTCCTTTGAAATTACTTGTGAGATTATGAAATACCGAGATGTCGGTGTTGGAATGGAGAAGAGGAAAATGGTGATGTTTATGAAAAATGCACAGTGTGTCCTTGTACTTACGTCAACCATCCGATACCCTGTGCGACCACATCCACCACATATGGGAAAAGGCTTAGCCATATAGTTTGCTCATATTAGTACTGGATACCTCATCGACGGAGATGACTCCGTCATGCATGAGGGGATAGTGTGTTGGTCTACCCCTGACCCGGGTCCTCGCTCAAACTCTATGAAAGATAAGGAGGAGGATTGAAGGTTCCACCATAAACCGCCGGACAAAACCTATGAGTCCTCACACTTAGATTCCGAAGGGCTGGGTTAAGTGTGTTGGAAGTGTCATATGGGAAGGATCCTATACTAGCATGAGCAAAGGACAGGCTATGGTCGGCGGCTTACTTCGCATACACCCTGTATGGCGAGACGTGGCGGACACGATGAGTTGCCGGATGGATGTGGGAAAAGCGTGCTACCTCTGCAGAGTGTAAAACTATTCGAATAGCCGAGTCCTCGGATATGGACAGTTGGGAGGCCCTACTTTGACCATGTGCAAGTTTTTGGAAAAGTTTTTAAGTTTAAAAAGAAACTGAATTGGAGATGGTGTTTCACAGCTATACCACATGGGTGTATGAGTTGTTGAAATAGATGGACCATGGTGAGCCATGGTCAGAAACAGGAGGAGTTTTGGAGAACAAATGAGATGTGGTTTCTTTAAAGATAGTTATAAAACTCTTCTTACCTTTTTCAATAAAGATATAGAGATGTTTAAAATAAATAAAAGTTGTCAACTAAAATAAAACTAGTGCATACTCATGTTGGGGTAGTTTGCGAGTACATTCAAATGTACTCATATTGGTTTCGTCCCTGGCTATTGACCTAGCCAGACTACGAGGAGGAGCACTACGCCGAGCAGGAGTATGGCGACTTCTACGCCAACTAAGGATCTCCACAAGTCAGCTGCCTGTCGGGTTGTCATCGTTAGAATATGATGTCTACTACGCCGTAGCTTCCGCTGATATTTTGGTTTGGCCCATGAAGGCACCTATGTAAGACTTGGTCTAAATGACCATTTATGTAAGACTTTTATTCGGTTGTAATGGATGTAAACTTTGGTATCCAATTCGGATTATGTGCAACGACAGACTGATCACGGGATCGTTGTGTTAAGCATAATCGGGTATTTCGGACAGCTAGTCCGGGGTCCCCACAGACTTGGTATCAGAGCCATCCTGACTTTAGGAAACCTTAGTTAGCATGGTCGTTTGTCAAATGTTACAAAAGATGAATTTCTAAAAAGAAAGGAATGAAGTATTTTGAAAACTGCTTATCTCCAATCCTCTTACTTATGCAAAATTTTACTCTCATTAAATATTACATTTTCCTATATCCTAAAATTTTGCACACCTCTCATTAAGCTTAAAATTTGACTCACTTGTTGCCCTACTATATTAAAATTTTGATACACTTGTCACCTAACTAACTTAAAATTTTGCTTAAAAATGTAGATGGCACTCCATTGGACCGAGTTCGTTCAGCTGGAGAAGGACAGCAAGTTGACGTTTGAGAGGGACTTGTTCGAGTTGACCAAGCTGTTAGGTCGCCCCGCTCCAGAGTTTGAGGGAGCTCAGATTGATGTTCATGGTGTCGGAAGGCTGAGCTGGCTCATCAGGTCGTCAGTTCGCAGGAACATCAAGTCTCCCAGTTCCAGGACGCTCATCTTCACCACCAAGGAGGCCACCTGGGTTGATGGTCTCTGTACTGCTACACAGAGGATGCTAGCCCGACTTTGTGAGGAGCACAAGGCGGAGTTAGTAGACTCCCGTTTCCGGTTCTACGGGAGGCGCAACTGTGATGGACACCCTACTCCTTCACCTTACCACCCGATGTTTGGGAGCTACATCATGGACATGGAGATCTTACTTCAGTGCACTCAGGATGATCTGTTGCGCACTAGGATTCAGCTCCACTTCGACCGCGAGTCGCTCGTTGAGCTTCGCGAGAACGAGATGAAGCTGATGGTGGAGAAGGTTGCTCTTCTCAGGAAGAGGGCCCAGCTGAGGAAGACTATCGTGAAGCTCCGCACGAAGGTGGCAGAGCAGGACGGGCTGATTGAGGATCTAGAGCACCATACTGACGAGATGGAGGAGGAGGGCGAGGATCTCCGCAAGGAGAACAACGCTTTCCTCAGTGACGATGATGACTTCGTGGAGGAGATGGACTGTGAGGAGGAGATGATGAGGAGGAGTTAGTTGACGAGGAGGAGGAGCCACTCGAGGCAGTTCTCGAGGACGAGGAGGAGGATCCCGAGGAGCCAGCCTACCAGTCAGATGCTGACGTGTTAGAGCTGGAGGTTCCACCTCAGTAGGCGAGTGACTTGATCACTACCGCAGGATTAGGTTGACCCCTATCGCTAGTCGAGTCGAAGTAGTGGTTCTTTTGGAAACCAGATGTTATGTATCTAGATGTAAGGTGATGTTGTAAGCTTGATGTTGTAAGCTTGATGTTGTGAACTCCTTGATGTGATGTTGGTAATATATAAGTATGTTTGTCTTGTTTAAATCTGTGTGAAATATTTTCATATAAACCTTAAATTAATCAACCACTTGAGAGATCGTCTTTTCCCTTAGTCGAACTTTTCTTTGCCTTGCCTCTTATACCCGGTGTGCTTCAGGATGCCGCCCCGTCGCGACAATACGGGAGGATCAGGATCAGCACCACCACCACCGGACCCAACCCCCGCCCAACTTCTCGCGCTTATCATGGAGGAACGTGAAAATGCCCGGCAGGAGCGCCAGGCTCATCTCGTTGCCCTGCAACAACTCGCAGCCGCTATAACAACAACAACAACAACAACAACAACAAACAACAATGGTAATGGCAATGGCAATGAGAACCAGCGATCACCTTAGGCGATTTTCAGAAGACCAACCCACCCACCTACTCCAAGGGACTTCACCCACTAGAAGCCGATGATTGGCTTCGCACCATCGACAATAATCTTGAAGTTGCTGCTGTGGGAGAAAATGAGAAAGTGTTGTATGCAACCCACTATCTCGCTGGACCTGCAAGAGCTTGGTGGGAAACTACCAAGACTCTCCAGCCAGCTGGTCATGTCATCAACTGGGCTGAGTTCCAGGAGAAGTTCCGCAAGAAGCATATTCCTTACGGACTTATTGAGAGGAAGAAGGATGAGTTCCGCAAACTGAGGCAGGGAAGTAGAGATGTGGTCGGTTATCTGGATGATTTACCGATTATCTCGGTATGCTCCTGATGACACCGACAAAGAAGAGAAGAAGATGGAGCGTTTCATGAGTGGACTCATGATGAACTGCAGTGTGCTCTGGTTATCCATGACTTCCGTGATCTGGAGTCACTTGTGGACAAGCCATCCAGCTGGAGACCAAGCGCAAGTCTATGTATGAAGGTCGCAAGAGGAGGATGAATGCTCAGGAAGGTTCGAGCAGCCAGAAACCTCGTATCTTTCAGCAGAACCCAGGCCTGCCTATCGTCCACCCCAAGCTCCACGCCCCAATTTCCCTAACCGCCCAAACAACTTCAACCGCCCCAATGACAATAACCGTCCCGGAGGAAACTTCAACAACTTCACCCCAATGCCAATGTTGTCTGCTTTGAATGCGGCAACAAGGGTCACTACTCCAGACAATGCCCCAATCCAAGAGGAATGTCAGCGCCCCAATGCGCCGGCACGAACAATGGTCAAGGCCGCAATGGTAATGGAAATGGCAAGAATGCCGCACCCCGCGGAAATGCTGCTGTTGCCAAGGGTCGTCTGCACCACATCAATGCTGAAGAAGCTCAGGATGCTCCGGATGTTGTGCTGGGTACGTTCCTTGTCAACTCAGTACCTGCAACTGTTCTGTTTGATTCTGGTGCTACCCATTCATTTGTTACCCAAGAATTTGTTGCTAAGGGAGGTTTAGTCGAGAGCCTCTTACCCAAACCCATGGTCATCCAAATCCCAGAATCCACCGTAGAGACCAAGATGTTTTGCTCCGATGTACCCCTTGAGATCAAAGGAGAAAAGTTTCCAGTTAACTTAATTGTTCTGGGAACCCAAGGCATCGATGTTATACTCGGTATGAATTGGTTAGCCAAGTACCATGGTCGAATTGACTGTGCAGAAGAGCTGTATCCATCACCACCGACAAAGAAGTAGAAGTGGAGTATGTGTCTGAAACTAGTCAATCTCACCCAGGCTGCCATGAGAGCATAGCTCGACCTGCCCTAGATGAGATCCGTGTTGTTCACCTGTTCAAGGATGTTTTCCCAGAAGAATTGCCTGGTATGCCGCCAGACCGGGAAATTGAGTTCATAATTGAGCTTATCCCAGGAACCGCCCCTATATCCCAAAGACCTTATCGGATGAATCCGGAAGAGCTGGTTGAGTTGAAGAAGCAATTGGCAGATATGCTCAGCAAAGGACTTGTTCGCCCAAGTGCTTCACCTTGGGGATCACCCATTATATTTGTGGACAAGAGAGACGGTACCACACGCCTGTGTGTGGATTATCGCAAGCTGAATGACGTGACCATTAAAAATAAGTATCCTCTTCCCAAGATCGAGGATCTGTTCGATCAAATGAACGGAGCCCGAGTCTTTTCCAAGATCGATCTTCGGACAGGATACCATCAGTTGAAGATCCGAGAGACAGACATTCCCAAGACCGCCTTCACCACTCGTTACGGTTGTTTGAATACACCGTGATGTCTTTTGGTCTGACCAATGCCCCAGCCTATTTCATGAATCTCATGAACAAGATTTTCATGGAGTACCTCGACAAGTTCGTGGTAGTTTTCCTTGATGACATCCTTATTTATTCCAAGACCGAAGAAGAGCATGCTGAACACCTGCGTCTAGTTTTGGAGACTCTCCGAGAGCACCAGCTGTATGCCAAGCTTAGCAAGTGTGAGTTTTGGCTCAGTGAAGTGGCATTTCTCGGACATGTTGTGTCTGCCGGAGGAATTTCTGTTGACCCAGAGAAGATCAAGCCATTATCGACTGGTTATCCCCAACCAATGTGTTTGAAATCCGAAGCTTTCTCGGACTTGCCGGTTATTACCGCAAGTTCGTTGAAGGATTTTCCAGTATAGCCAAACCCATGACCCAACTGTTGAAGAAGGACAAGAAATTTGAATGGACTCAGAAGTGTGAGGATAGTTTCCAAGAACTGAAGAAGAGACTAACCTCAGCCCCAATCCTGATCATGCCAGACGTCACCCAGAGTTTCGACGTGTATTGCGATGCATCACGCCTCGGACTTGGTTGCGTTCTGATGCAAGAAGGCAAAGTTGTGTCGTACCTGTCCCGGCAGTTGCGACCGCATGAAGAGAATTACCCAACCCATGACTTGGAGTTAGCTGCTGTTGTTCTTGCCTCAAAACGTGGCGTCCCTATCTTGCGGGACATCGCTGCGAGGTCTATACAGATCACAAAAGCTTGAAGTATATTTTCACCCAGAAAGATCTGAACCTGCGACAGAGGAGATGGATGGAATTAATCAAGGATTATGATATTGGAATCCATTATCACCCTGGAAAGGCTAATGTAGTTGCCGATGCCCTTAGTCGCAAACCTTGCACCCTGAATGCCCTGATCCAAGCCGAACAGCCAGCCTTGTTCAAAGAGTTCCAAGATTTTGGACTAGAGCTTGTTAGCCATGGTTATCTCGCCAATTAGAGTTAACCCCAACCCTGATGGATCAAATCAAAGAAGCCCAAAAGGTCATGAAAGCATAGAGGGAATTAGGAAGAAGATTTCCCTCGGCAAAGCACCCGGTTTTACCGAAGATGCTGAAGGAGTGCTGAAATTCAATGACCGTATCTGTGTGCCCAATGTCACGGAACTTAAGGAGTTAATCCTGAAGGAGGCCCATGAGACCCCTTATTCAATCCACCCCGGCGGAACCAAAATGTACCAAGACCTTCGAGAAAGATTTTGGTGGCATGGAATGAAGCGAGAGATTGGTTCATTCGTAGCCAAGTGTGACATCTGCCAGCGAGTTAAGGCTGAACATCAGCGACCCGCTGGATTGCTTCAACCTTTGAAAATTCCCGAGTGGAAGTGGGATGAGATTGGAATGGATTTTATTACCGGACTTCCAAGATCCAACCGAGGCCATGATTCAATCTGGGTCATCGTTGATCGACTGACCAAGGTTGCCCATTTCATCCTGTCAACACCACCTATCGGGGACATCAATTAGCCGACTTGTATATTTCCAGAATAGTGAGCCTGCATGGTGTGCCTAAGAAGATTGTATCTGATAGAGGCACGCAATTCACCTCAAGATTCTGGAAATCCCTTCATGAAGCCCTCGGAACCAAGTTAGCTTTTAGCACAGCTTATCCGCCTTCATCTCACGCCAGGAAAGAACAGGAAGTTCATTGTCATCTCGACGGTTATTCACAATGCTTTCCCACCAACGCAATGCGTAGCCATCAAATTCAGAGGAAGCAAGTTTAACCTTCCTATCTTCAGTGTAGTCATGCAAACGCCACAATTTTTCAATTTTGAGCTCCCAAGTAAGATACTCTTCCACATCAGGAGTGCCCTCAAATTTTGGATAGTGAATTTGGGCTTGCCCAAGCTATCATCCTCCTGAAGTGGTACACGCCGAGCACCAAGATGTGGTTGTGGCCGAGCACCCTGTCCACGAGCACGACCATTATTGCCCAGCATATGCTCATTGTCTCCATGGACACTATCATCATCTCCATGGCCGTCACGGTTGCGTTGTTCAACAGCTACCCGCAGTCCATTAACTGACGTTGTCAATTGCTGAATACTTGTCTGAAGATCAGTGACTTGTGTTTGCATAGCATTGACTGTATTTTCAGTGGCATCCACTTTCATTTGTATGGCCTGAATATCACCATCAATGGTTGTAGTGGATCTATCCATAATTCCTGTCAAATGATCACGGAGAGCTTCATATTCCCTCCATGTTACAGTAGCATCATCAGCCTTTTTCTGCATCACATCAACACCACTAGAAGACATGATTAGTAGGTTAGTGCACTAAATCAAAAATCGATATGGTGGCACACTCACAACTCACTCAGAACAACAAGAAAAGGCAATCTGAAAATTCCAAAGTGAATAGCAATGCGTACCCGATCGTAGAGATGACTAAATGCACGGATGTGACGAAGTGAATATCAGGGTATGAGAACAGTCACACGACAAAGCAGGGTATTTATAGTGGAGCTGTAGGTATGGAATCCTAACAACACCAAATTACAAAACCTATTTGCTGTTTGTGTGATACAGAAATCACCCACGGAACTCACACAATTATGGAGACAAATGTGGCACGCAACTATGTGGAAGAATTTGTTGCAATGCTCTCGAAAGACACTAGCAATAGCTCAAAGAATAACAGGCACAAGATTGCTCAATTTACTAGTGCAAACAACAATGTAATCAGCTCTCAAAACTGCAGTAGATATGATCAACTTTCAGGCCTCTTCTTCTCTGGTTTTTTTTTCACTCTTTTGATTTTTCCACTCTTTCCTTTTGTATACTCTCGTATTTTTCTACTGCTACTGTAGCACTTCTTTTCGGGCACAAAATGTCGCACCGCGGAGCAAAATTTTTCCAAAAAAACGGAACCGTGCAACAACCGATTGAGCAGCCTGTGAGCAATGAAAAACAGCTAGTCTTATGGGTAAGGTACCTAGAGTACTGCTGTCGAAAGGCTGTGGCTAAGGCTCACAAAGATCAGAAGGAATAACCTAAGAAAAGTGCAAAAAAAACTAGACTCACTGACTACTATTATACCGAGGCAGAGACTCTAAAGAAAAACGGTGCCGTGGCAGACTATGACTCCGAATCGGGTTAGAAACAGAGGCGCGCGCGTGCAAACTGGCAGTTGCGGCAGCGAAACACCAACTCGACTCGAACCCGCGGCAAGGAAAACGAAACCGAATCGGGTTGAGCACATCGTTGGATGATGGATAACTTGGTGTCACCGATGAACTCTCCTCGCTAGATCCCTGATGCCAATGCAGCAGCTCTCTACCCTTCGGATATTCACGACTTCACACACTTGCGCACGTAGCCGTCGACCACGAAACGGTATAATTGCAATCTACTAATTCCCAATGGAAAGAACAGATCACACTTCAATTGATGTTCACCTCTCCAGATCGATACGAATTGGAGATGTATAATTTCAGAGGAAAGCTTTCGCTGTTCAACTAAAAACTAGGGTTTTCTTTAAACGTGGTCTAAACCCATCTATGGCGGCTGGACTAGCATATAAAGGGATGGGGCGTACTGTAGCGTCGTACTGTAGCACGCTACAGTACCGACCTAGGGCAACCCCATCTGACTCGGACTCAAACCGGTTCGACCCAAACTAGATACAAACTGACCCAAAGGGTTGGGTTCAGCCTTAAGGCACGCAGGCCTGATGTGGCGCCTGCCCATGTGTGGCGTGGTGGCCTCCCTGGACCTTGGATGCTGCCTCCCTCTCCTCCCTCGCGTCCTCTTCAGCTTGTGTACTCCACGCCTTGATCCTCTTGCTCCAGATGCTGCAGCTCCTCGCTCCCTCGTGCTATGCCTTCTTGTTCAACAAACCTGAGTATGCATACAAACAAAGACTTAGGCAGTAAACAATTCTCATTAACGAAATATTCAGATTCTATTAGGAGTGAGTTCACCTGTTGTTCTAATAGCTTTGCACGAGCTCTTGTAATAGGACCAATTCTGATTTCATCATTGGACTTCTTTGCAGCAACTTGGTGATCATCATCATGAGGTGATGATGTGTCAAGTGTATGGATGTCCTCATCACTTTTGACGGGAATCATTTACAATATCTTGCGGTGTCAAAGGTCGCAAAACTATCTCCTTGCCTTGCCAATAGAGCTGGTATGTGTTGGCTCGCCCATTGTGACGTACATCACGATCATATTGCCAAGGACGTCCCAACAACAAATGGCACACCGTCATAGGAACGACATCACACTCCACGGTGTCCTTATACGGTCCAATCTGAAAATCAATGCGCACAATGTGACTAATCTTCATCTCCCCACTATCCGTCAACCACTGAATATAATATGGATTGGGGTGTGGCAAATATTTCAGATTCAGTTTCTGACAAAGCTCTTTACTAGCCAAATTGTGGCAACTGCCACCATCAATGATCACTTTGCACGACCTACCATTACCAACAACAGCTCTTGTTTGGAACAAATTGCAGCGCTGCTCCGCAGGACAAGGTGTAACACTCAATGCTCGAGGTGTGCAAACAATTGATGGCAAACGTGTAGCATCCGCATAATGCACACGAGTCTCATCTTCCTCCACAAGTTCAGAATTCGGATCAGCCTCATCACCACTCTCATATTCTCCTGTCTCCTCATTGATCAACATCACCTTCTTGTTTGGACATTCACGCTTGAAGTGACCTTTACCTCCACACGTATGGCAGTTCATATCACGTGTGCGGGCTGTAGAACTAGAAGAACCCGTACCACTAGCTACTGGCTGCGGTGCCGGTTTAGCTGGAGGGGCAACCGAAACTGATTTGGAGGCTGTAGCAGGACCACGGAAACTAGAAGCAGGACTGGGAGATACCGCACTAGGTGTAGTCCGTGGTGTAAAACTTCCTCGCCCAAAGGACGAACGAGGCGCATACTTGGCATCTTCGGCCAACTGTAGTTCAGCTTCACGTGCTTGATGCAACAAATCTTGCACATCGCCATATTGATGGTGACGCACAATTCTCTTGACATTAAAACTCAAACCTGAAAGAAAACGCTGCATAGTTTGCTCAGGTTCTTCTCGCACTTTAGCACGCTGCATGATCATCTCCATCTCCTTGTAATACTCATCAACAGACTGGTTGCCTTGCTTTAAATTCTGCAACTTATCATACAAAGAACGGATGTAATTACGAGGCACAAAACGATGACGCATCTCATCCTTCATCTCTCGCCAAGAAAGAATTGGCACCTCATTAGCATCACGCCTCGCGGTTACAAGACCGTCCCACCATAGCAATGCATACCCATCAAATTCAGAAGATGCGAGCTTGACCTTTCTATCTTCAGTATAGTCATGCAATCGCCACAATTTTTCCATCTTCAGCTCCCAATTGATGTATTCATCCACGTCAATAGAACCTTTAAATTTAGGAATGCTGAATTTGGGCTTTCCCAGAACATCATCATCAACATCGGCTGCATGACCCAAATTACGGCGTGCACCAACCGGCGCAAAGCCGCGTCCAGGAATTGGACCAACTCTGCCTCCACCACGCCCAACATTGGCATGTGCTTGGGGACCATGGCGAGCACGAGCATCCTCGGCCTCGATATTGTCAGCATCAAACTGATCTCCGTGATTACCATGAATACTTGCATCATCTGCAGGCTGGTTCTGAAGCTGCGTCAATGCACGCACAGCACGAGTCAAAGTGTCAAGATTTGCTTGGATAGTATGTAGTGTAGCCGCATAATCATTAGCTGTTTGAAGGACATTCTCAAGCTTGACATCTGTGGCCACCAAATCTGTTTGTATCTTGTCACACTGATTGTTGAACTGCCAGGACAAGTGATCACGAAGAGCCTCATACTCTCTCCAAGAAACAGCGGCAGTGCCTTCCTTCCTTTGTCTCACCACGCTATCCCTCTCTTCGTCTGAAGACATGATTAGTGCACACAAGTATATATAATAATATGTATGTGGAAAACTCTCAACTCACTCAAAAACCGAAAGAAATTGTAGATCTTACCGTTCCAAAGTGAATAGTAAAGCTTACCACACGTAGGGACTGAAACGTGCACGGCTGGGGTGAAGCGAATATTATGGGTCTCAAAGCGTCACACAACAAAACCAGGGTATTTTAGTGGAGCTTGGTAGGGATACCTAACTACACCAATTTACAAATCTAGTGCTGATCGTATGACACACTTGGAAACGCACACGGTGGAGATAAACGGGGCAAAGCAACTATGAACAAGAATGTCACAAAGCACTGGAAAGACACGATTGCTCAAGTACTAGCAGTGTCACAATTGATAAGGAAAATTTTGCACTTCGGCCTCTTTCTTCTCTCTTTTTTTAAAATACTTTCTCTTTTTCTTTTTTCTTTTTTCAATTTTCTATGGCCAACAACTTGAAATACACCAAAACACACGACAATGAGTAGCCTATGAGCATAAAACGTTAGCTAGTCTTATTGGGTAAGCTCCTAACACGGGCTGTAGAAAGGCTGTGTATATGTTTTTCAAACAAGTGGCAAAAACATGACCTCCCCGAACTCTTTTGGGAATTCTGAGCGAACAAAAAGCCATAAACAGACGAAGTGAGTTTGGCTGGATGCGCTTTTTTCTCACGACGATTTTGAGTGGTCGAACGTCGAAAACGGAGTTCGTATGCAAAAGTTATGGCCGGTCAAAGTTACTGTCGGAAAACTGTCGGAAACTGTCTCCGATACCGACTCACGGCAGGAAAAACTGACGAAAACTGTGTCGCGCGTAAGCAAAAACCTGACGAAACTCGACAGAACACTGAAACCCGTAACCGCGGCAGAAAACTGTGCCACGGCAGAAACTCGTAAACGACTCGGAAACAAAACCTAGACTTCTACGACTCGAAAACAAGAAGAAGCTACGCAAAAGGAAAACGACCAGCAACTAAAACTTGTAAACCGATGCAATCTAGGGCTAAGGCGAAATCTAAACCTAAATATTTTTTTGGGCTTTTTCTGGATAGGACGAAAAACAGCAAATCTACGGGGATGAATTTGTGGATGCTCACCGAGTAAACGCTGGAAATCTGATACCAAGATGATAAGGGGTGGCCCGATCTTCTCAGTGAGCTGCGGGTAGATGGATGATGGTGGAAGATAACTTGTAAGAATCCGACGAACTCTCCGGCTGCTCCCCTGTTGCCAATGCAACAGCTCTTAAACCCAATGGATATTCGCGACGCCTCACACCGGTGCAACGTAGCCGCCGACCACGAAGCGGTTTCAGTAATCTACTAATTCCCAGTGGAACAACAGATCACACTCAAACTTCGGTAACAAGAACCTCCAGATCGCAACAAAGTGGAGGGGTTGAACTTCCGATCGCAACAAAGGGAAATTCGATAGATGAATGCCTTAGCAAATCCAATCTAGGGTTTAATCAAAACGTGGTCTCACCTAATTCGGGCGCCGGCCTTGGCTATTTAAGGAGGACAGCCGACCTAGGACTTAATCCGACTCAAAACAGGGTTTGGTTTGACCTAAAACGGATACAAACCGACCAAAAGTGGTTCGGTCCAAAACTGGGCGCGCAGACCCGCCCGGTTGTGAAACCGGCCAAAACCGGGCTGGGGGCCGGTTGGCTCAGGTGCATGGCCGGTCACGAGGCCGGCCTAAACCAGGCTGAAGGCCGGATCTCTCGGGTACTTGGCCGGTCGTGAGACCGGTCCAAACCGGGCTGAAGGCCGGTCTTCTCTGTGGTATGTCCGGCCTGGAAACCGGACCAAACCGGGCTGGAGGCCGGTTGGCCTGTCTCCTTCCTCGCAGCTCCTTCTTCGTCTTCCCCTCTTGCGCATGCCTTCCGCTCCTCCCTCGCGCCATTGGGGACGTCGTGCTCCATTCCTTGCTGCTCCTCTAGCCCTCCGTCAACGTTCGTGTTATCAACAACCCTGATCATACACAAGTGCATAGACTTAGGTAGTATAAAATTCTCATTATCACAAACATCGTATTCAATTAAGAGTGAGTTCACCTGTTGTCCAAGTAGCTTGGCACGAGCTCTTGTCATCGGTCCAATCCTCACTTCATCGGGCTTGTCTTGAACAACAATATCATCAATGGAAGAAAATGGTAAAGGACTAGGGATGTCCTCATCACCTAGTGCTGCCACCAGGGGATGATGCGGCATCACGGTTACAGGCACATGTAGTTTGCATCTCACCGGGCTCGTGATGTCGTCCACAGCATATTTGCCGGTGTCTACAAGACCATCAACCGACAATGATCCACAACTACTCCTGGCTGCAGGGCACTCCCCCTGCCGGTATCAAGGTGACCGTCTCGAATCTGCTTAACGATACTCGCCGTAATATTTGTGTCTAGTGCTTTCATTTGAGCGTCATGTCTGGCCTTTTTCATTGCCCGCCTTTCAGCCTGGTCTATCGCCAAAGCCTTCTTGTGGCCAACATGGGTGTCGTACGTCTGAGACCGACCAGAGGGCTCAGGCGTAGCCAAATGATGCGGTTTAGGCCCGATCTTCACGGATTTGAGGCGGAGGGGACGAAGAACACGAAGAACACAAAGAGGGGAAATCACACAAACACAAAGGATAACTAGCAAGAAGAACTTGGCAAGATTCAATTGGTAACAAATCCCCTAGGGCAGCCCCCAATTCCCCTCTCCCAAGTACACCTTACTCTTAGGATTGTTTGTCCAATTGGTCAATCCAAACCAATCTATCCTAGCCACTTCAAGAGGAAGGATTAGCAAGTAGCAACTACAAGAGGAAGTTCATCTCCACAAGGGGAGGCCTTGGTTCATCTCCACAAGGGGAGGCCTTGATTCATCTCCATGGAAGGAGGCCTTGGTTCATCTCCAAAGGAGGAAGGAGACCCTTGAGAAGATGGAGCCTTGCTCTACTTTAGTTCTCAAATCATAGTCTAACCCTAACCCTAGGCTGAGAAGGAATATTTATAGTCTAGTGGACGAAGGGGTACAAACAAGGGAGGTTACATGGGCTTCAGCCCGAATTCCTGGTGTAACAGCGGTAGTACCGCTGGTGGTGGCGGTAGTACCGCTCCTGGAGGAGGCGGTAGTACCGCTGGCCGCGGGCGGTAGTACCGCTGCATCTTGTAATTTAATTATCCTCGGCGCTGGCAGTAGTACGTGGTCGACACCCGGCAAGTACCGTTGGATACTGTAGCATTTTGAGGCGCACCGGTAGCTTGGGCGGTATCTCCAACGGTACTACCGTTCCTGGAACTGGCGGTATTACCGCTGGTGGCGGCGGTAGTACCGCTGCCTGCGTCTTCTGCTGCTGTA
The DNA here is from genome assembly GCA_947311845.1 of Poa pratensis. Taxonomy (NCBI): domain Eukaryota; kingdom Viridiplantae; phylum Streptophyta; class Magnoliopsida; order Poales; family Poaceae; genus Poa; species Poa pratensis. Next base: position 92,865,317 of record CAMZMU010000096.1, read on the forward strand.
GTGGCGTAGTCAGGTTCCTGGCGGTAGTACCGGCCATGCTGGCGGCAGTATCGTTGTTCTGCTGCTTCTTCCTCTTCTTGTCGTACTTCTTGGCCATCTTCATCACTTCCTTGGAGATCTTCATAGGGGTCATCAGGTCCACCATAGCTGAGCACACACAAGGTATCGGAGTGAAGTAGCAAACCATTCAAGGGGGTGTCAAGGTCACACATAGATAGGAGTGAATTCACCTTATCATGGAGAGGTTTGACCCTAGCTCTTGTCATTGGGCCACTTGTTGTAGGAGCCGTAGGGCGCACTACATCGTCTCCCCCCCCTTGGAAAAGAGTCGTCCCCGACTCTTGGTCTTCCTCATCACTTGATGTCCCATAGTATGGCGATAAGTCGGCCACATTGAAGGTGTCGTGGACCAAGTGCTTGGAGTTGGAGATGTCGATCTTGTAAGCATTGTTGTTGATGCGCTTGAGAACCTTGAAAGGACCGTCTCCACGAGGGTGAAGCTTGGACTTCCTTGCATCCGGCGCGCTTGTTCTTGTTCATCTTCTTAGCATGTGCTTCATTGTGCTTCTCGAGTGTTGCTCGTGTTTCCTCATGGAGCTTCTTCATGACATCGGCGCGCTTGTCGAAGTCCATGTTAACTTGTTCACGAAGTGGGAGTGGTAGCATGTCAAGCGTGGTGTAGGGGTTGTAGCCATAGACGATCTCGAAAGGAGTTCTCTTCGTTGCTCGGTGTAGTGCTCGATTGTAGGCGAACTCGGCGTGAGGGATGCACTCTTCCCAATTCTTCAAGTTGGGCTTGATCAACACACGAAGTAGTGTTGAAAGGCTTCGATTCACCACTTCGGTTTGACCATCCGTTTGAGGGTGGTAGGCGGTGGAGAAGAGTTGCTTGATCCCCATTTGGCCATAAGTGTCTTCCAAAAGTAGCTCACGAACTTGACGTCACGATCCGAAACGATGGTCTTGGGCACTCCATGAAGACGGACGATTTCCCTAAAGAACAAGGTAGCAACATGTGAAGCATCGTCGGTCTTGTTGCATGGTATGAAATGTGCCATTTTAGAGAATCGGTCAATGACAACAAATATAGAATCCTTATTTGTTTTAGTGCGTGGAAGACCTAATACAAAGTCCATAGCAATATCGGACCAAGGTCTATGTGGAATGGGTAATGGAGTGTAGAGGCCATGAGAGTTTAAGGTAGACTTAGCTTTGAGACATGTAGAACATCGGCGCACAAGGCGATTGACGTCACGGTACATGTGAGGCCAAAAGTAGTTGGTGGTGAGCATGCCAAGGTCTTGTCGCGTCCAAAATGCCCCATGAGCGCTCCTCCATGAGATTCCTTCAAAAGGAGCAAACGAAGCGAAGACTCGGGAATGCAAAGCTTGTTAGCTTAAACAAGAAACCTTGATGCAAATAGTAATCACCAACTCCTTGTGCGCCGAACATTGAGCAAAAATGTCACCAAAAAAGCATCGGAAGCATACAAATCCTTTATCTCATCAAGACCCGAAACACTAATATCAAGACGTGTAAGTAGGTTGGCCTTGCGGGATAGAGCATCCGTGACCACGTTGTCTTTACCTCTTGTACTTGATGACGAAGGTAAAAGACTCAATGAACTCAACCCACTTAGCATGTCTTTTGTTCAAATTCGATTGACTTTTCAAATATTTCAACGATTCGTGATCCGAATGTATGACAAACTCCTTAGGGCGAAGGTAGTGTTGCCAAACATCTAGAACACGAACCAAAGCATACAATTCCTTGTCATAAATGGGGTAGTTTAGGCGAGCTCCATCAAGTTTTTCACTATGGTAAGCGATGGGCCTACCGTTTTGCATAAGAACACCACCAATCCCTAACCCACTCGCATCACATTCAATTTCAAAGTTTTCGAAAAATCCGGAAGGGCGAGTAGTGGTGCTTGGTTAACAACCGCTTGAGCTCATTGAAAGCAAAATCTTGCGCATGTCCCCAAACGAAAGGTACACTTTTCTTTGTAAGTTCGTGTAGGGACAAGCAATGGATGAAAAATCTTTGATGAAACGGCGATAGAATCCGGCAAAACCAAGAAAACGTCTCAACTCCTCAAGGGATGTAGGAAAAGGCCAAGTACGAATGGCTTGAATCTTTGCATCATCAACTTCAACCCCATCGGAAGAGACAACAAAACCCAAGAAGACAAGTTTGTTGGTGGCAAAAGTGCACTTAGCGAGATTGGCAAAGTTTCTCTTTGCGAAGAACCAACAAAACTTGAGACACATGTGAAACATGTTCTTCCAACGACTTGCTATAAATAAGAATGTCATCAAAGTATACCACCACGAATTTACCAATGAAAGGACGCAAAACATGATTCATGAGACGCATAAAGGTGGAGGGAGCGTTGGAAAGGCCAAAAGGCATGACAAGCCATTCATAAAGACCAAGTTTGGTTTTGAAGGCGGTCTTCCATTCATCACCCTCACACATGCGTATTTGGTGGTAACCACTCTTAAGATCAATTTTCGAAAAGATGGAGGAACCGCAAAGCTCATCAAGCATGTCATCTAAACGAGGGATGGGATGGCGATACCGCACCTGATGGCGTTGATGGGGCGACAATCCATGCATAGGCGAAGAGTGTTGTCGTGCTTGGGCACCAAGATGACGGGCACGGCGCACGGACTCAAGCTCTCGCGGATGTGTCCCATGGCTAGGAGTTCTTGTATTTGCGCTCAATCTCCTTGGTCTCCTCGGGGTTGGTGCGGTACGGTGCGCGGTTCGGTAGCGGTGCGCCGGGTACAAGGTCGATGCGGTGCTCGATGCCGCGAAGAGGAGGAAGTCCCGGTGGCACCTCTTGAGGGAAGACATCTTCAAATCCTTCAAAAGAGACATCAAAGGAGGAGGAAGGTTTGTGAAAGTGTTAGTCATAGAAACTTCACCCTTGCATATGAGCACATAGTGAAGGGTGGATGGGTTTTCTCTCAACTCCCTCATCTCTCTTTTGGTGGCAAATAGAGCAAGTTTTGTGGGAACTCTCTTTGAAGTGTCACTCTCATTTGGCTTGTGGCTCTCACTCACTTTATGGTGGTCTCTCTCACCACTCTTCTCACTTGAAGAACCATCTTGTTGTGCACGTGCAATAGTCTTGGCGTTGTCGGCAATCACTTGACTTGGAGTCATGGGACGGAGGACGTAGGTCTTGTCGTTGCTCTTGAAGCTATAGTAGTTAGTCCTTCCATCATGCATAGCACCCTTGTCAAATTGCCATGGACGCCCAAGGAGTAAGTGCACACGGACATAGGCACAACATCACAATCAACCGTATCTTCATAAGCACCAATCTTGAAGGACACTTGCACCATGTGTTGTATCTTGACGGCGCCGGAATCACTCAACCATTGGACATGGTATGGGTGTGGGTGCTTCTTGTACTTCAAGTTGAGCTTCTCACAAAGTTCCTTGCTCGAGGTTGTGGCAACTTCCACCATCGATGATGACCTTGATGGACTTCCCATTGATGCCCGCTCTTGTTTGAAACAAGTTGCATCTTTGGTCTTCTTCAATGGACATTGGTGGTCAAAGTTCTTGTCACAACCAAGGAGGGCTCTTGTCGCCATCACAAATTATCTCATTCGATTCTTCTTGCACACTTTGCATTGTGGCGACTTTGGCATTGTACTCATCTTCACTCATAGACTCATACTCTCCGTTGTCGTTGACGATCATGACCTTCTTGTTGGTGCACTCAAAGGACTTGTGCCCTTGTCCTCCGCACTTGTAGCATTGCAAGAGTCTTGTTCCGGACGACGATCCTTGAGGTGCATTACTAGAGAAGGCGTCTTCTTGACGGTTGAGGTGCTTGAGTGGTGGATGTAGAAGCTCTTGTCGTGCCTTTAGCTTGAGGAGGAGCTTGAGTTGGTGTAGACGTTGATGAGGAGGGCTTGTTGGCGAAGAATGCCTTTGTCTTGAGTATTTGAGCTCTTCAAGCACGTGACGCTCGGCCTTTGTAGCTTGATGTACTAGCCACCAAAGAGGCATATGGTTGGAACTCCACGATCTTCTTGATGGGATAGTTGAGGCCGTTCATGAAGCGAGCCATGGATTGCTCTTCATACTCGTTGACATTGGCTCTCATCATCGAGATTTCCATCTCCTTATAGTACTCATCAACGGACTTCAACCTTGCTTCAATTCTTGCAACTTCTTGTACAAGTCGCGGGTGTAGTGGCTTGGCACGAAGCGCTTGTACATTGCCTCTTTCATTTCCACCCAAGTGTTGATTGGTTCTTGGTGGTTGGCGATGCGAGCATCTTGGAGTTGTTCCCACCACAAGAGAGCATAGTCTTCAAACTCCATCGAGGCTAAGGCAACCTTCTTGTTGTCGGAAAGCGTTGCACGCGGAAGATCTTGTCAACCTTGAGTACCCATGAGAAGTAGGCTTCCGGGTCACTCTTGCCGAAGAACTTGGGTATGTCGAAGCGCACGTTGGTCAAGTCATCATAGTTGTCGCGATGGCACCACGTGGGAATGCACGTCCACGTCTCCTCGATTGAGTCCATCACCATTGTGGCGGCTTGACTCGTTATCGCTTGACTCGGGACGGTGTTGTTGGTGACGAACATGTGGAAGTTCTTGACGAGGACGAGGAGCATTGCGAGGATGGTTCTCTTGTTGAGGCACGGGTTGTTCGTCATTGTTCGCATTGCCATGATTTCGATTGCGTGGCCTTGGAGGATGACGGTGAGGACGTCCTTGCTCATCAAAGTCATTCGCACCCGGGACGCCATTGCCATTAGCTAATGGGTCATGATGGTTATGTTGTTGCGGTGGTGGTGACGGTATGCGTCATGACGTTCATCATTGTGTTGAGGTTGCTCGAGATGCGCATTGGCATTGTTCACGTTTTGATGAAGACGTTCATTGGCATCACGTTGGGTCATGTTGACGTTCTTGTGGTGCATTTGCATTGTTCACGTTCGGAGAAGGAGGACGATTTCCGTCATGTTGAAGTCCATCATGGTCGTGCCTTGGAATTTCTTGGCGTGGTTGTTGCGGGTGTTCGGGGCGAAGGCCATGACGTCCATGATGTGCGTTCGTCGACCTTGAGTACTTCTTGTACGACTTGAGCGTGACGACAAAGAAGATCGACGATGCACAAGGTTGTTGAGGGCTTCGGTCACTTGCTCCAACGTGTCTTGTTAGCTTGCATGCGTTCGTTGAAGTTGCCTCTTGGCTTGAAGGCGACGTTCATAGCGGCCTAAGCCATCACGAAGAAGGTGTCGAAGACCGACGAACTCGGTTTGGGTGACGTAGCCATGATCACTTCGTGGTCCACCGTGGATCTCCTCGTCCGAGCTTATGCTTTCGGTTGTACTTCCCCTAAACATTTTCTCAAGATCAAGTGAGATATGTGGTAAAGAAAGAACAAAGGACAAACTATATCTCAAGAATAATGTGACTTGAGAGGAGAGAATCCGGTTCTAACACCCAACACACACACTTATGAGGATAGGAAGGTATGAAGTGGCAACGGAAATCAAGCAAACTCGGCGAAAAGCATATTGTCAAAGGTAGTGAAAATCCACAATGACCAAATCACCAAAGAAACTCCAACCACAAAGTATAAGGAAACACACACAAAAGCGAATGATGAGGTTGTGCGACCAAAGCGAGCACTCAAGAAAAATCGACCTAACGAAGACTACGTGCTCAAGTGTCAACACAACACACGAAGGACGCTAGTTCAATTGCTTGAGTGGGCAACGGATTTGCACAAGTGTCGAACCCTCACACTCACTTTGGCGGTTCAAGCTTTGTCGCAACCTACAAGAAATGGTACTTGGCACCACTTGATTCTTTTTCTTTTCTTTTTCTCTCTTTTTTTTTGATTTTTGCTTTTTGACGATGATTCCTTCAACTTTTGCTAGTGCCAAGACCTCTACTCGATACACACTCGCCAATACTTTGAGACACTCACTCGGAACAACACAAGTGCAATGCCCGCAATATAAACGAACTAGTCCGATAGGTCAAGGTATGCAAAAGGAAGAAGGGCTCACAACGGATCACAATGACGGGGAAGAGTCGAGTCCTTGGCGGCGTCGTCGCTTGGCGTTGAAGAAGTCACTGCGGAAGCTTGTGGATGACGTAGACGTGTAGAAAACACCAGCGAAGGACTCAAACAACAAAGAGGAAATGGCAAAACGAACCGAGGAAAAAGAAAAATTTCTGCAAAATCAGCCCTGGCGGTAGTACCGCTCCTACCCCCGGTAGTACCGCTGCTACAGATGTGGCGGTAGTACCGCTGTCCCTGGCGGTAGTACCGCTGGACAGATTTCTGGTGTTCTTGGTCGCGATTTGGGCGGAAAAGGGCGTCAAAAATTCCTCGATTTCGTGGGAAATTGGCAAAATTGAGGCTAAGGAATGCAAACAAAGGTGGAGGGGGTCCTAAAGCAACAGATCCATGGATCAAAACTACAAAAAACTCATCAAATCGACCAAATCGCTCGAATACCAAAATGGCTATTTTTGGTGGAAATTTTCGAATTTTTCAAAAACAAAGAAAAATTTGGTGGATTTGTGGGGGAAACGAGATCAAATCCGTGGCAACCTAGAGCTCTGATACCATATGATGCGGTTTAGGCCCGATCTTCACGGATTTGAGGCGGAGGGGACGAAGAACACGAAGAACACAAAGAGGGGAAATCACACAAACACAAAGGATAACTAGCAAGAAGCACTTGGCAAGATTCAATTGGTAACAAATCCCCTAGGGCAGCCCCCAATTCCCCTCTCCCAAGTACAGCTTACTCTTAGGATTGTTTGTCCAATTGGTCAATCCAAACCAATCTATCCTAGCCACTTCAAGAGGAAGGATTAGCAAGTAGCAACTACAAGAGGAAGTTCATCTCCACAAGGGGAGGCCTTGATTCATCTCCATGGAAGGAGGCCTTGGTTCATCTCCAAAGGAGGAAGGAGACCCTTGAGAAGAAGGAGCCTTGCTCTACTTTAGTTCTCAAATCATAGTCTAATCCTAACCCTAGGCTGAGAAGGAGTATTTATAGTCTAGTGGACGAAGGGGTACAAACAAGGGAGGTTACATGGGCTTCAGCCCGAATTCCTGGTGTAACAGCGGTAGTACCGCTGGTGGTGGCGGTAGTACCGCTCCTGGAGGAGGCGGTAGTACCGCTGGCCGCGGGCGGTAGTACCGCTGCATCTTGTAATTTAATTATCCTCGGCGCTGGCGGTAGTACGTGGTCGACACCCGGCAAGTACCGTTGGATACAGTAGCATTTTGAGGCGCACCGGTAGCTTGGGCGGTATCTCCAGCGGTACTACCGTTCCTAGAACTGGCGGTAGTACCGCTGGTGGCGGCGGTAGTACCGCTGCCTGCGTCTTCTGCTGCTGTAGTGGCGTAGTCAGGTTCCTGGCGGTAGTACCGGCCATGCTGGCGGTAGTACCGCTGTTCTGCTGCTTCTTCCTCTTCTTGTCGTACTTCTTGGCCATCTTCATCACTTCCTTGGAGATCTTCATAGGGGTCATCAGGTCCACCATAGCTGAGCACACACAAGCTATCGGAGTGAAGTAGCAAACCATTCAAGGGGGTGTCAAGGTCACACATAGATAGGAGTGAATTCACCTTATCATGGAGAGCTTTGACCCTAGCTCTTGTCATTGGGCCACTTGTTGTAGGAGCCGTAGGGCGCACTACATCACCAAAGCTTTGAGAGAATGTCATCTTTCCCTCGTGCCAGAATCTCTCTGCTGTCCCATTTATTTTTCAGCTCCAGCTGGAGATAAGACAAGTAGTACACTGAATTCAGTACACAAGGAAATATTGTGTCAGTTAAGGAGGAAACAACTTAGGTTATATATGGTTATTACCATTGTTTTATGTAACTTTTGGGTCTCGGGGTGAGTTATATCAAGTTCACCAACTTCGTTTGTTTTAGACCTCGCCCTCAAGAAGTCTCGTGCCCGTTCACCTTCAAGATCAGAGTAAGGAACCGTGCCCCCCGAAGCAACTGCTTCTTCATCCTGTTTTCTCCATATGGGCTTCGAACCAGCATATCCAAGAACCCCCATATTGTGGGGATGCTTGTTTTTACTGATGAGGACGCTGCCGGCTTTACTCTTTGTTAGGAACTCCTCCGTCCTCCTATACTTCTTGAACTCCTTCCAGTCGTCAGGTTTAATGAAGGGGTAAACAAGTGATGAGGACATCCCTAGTTCTTATACACTTTCTCCAAATGAAGATGTTGCTGTTCAAGACAAACCTAATGAATTGAGGATTGGACCAATGACAAGATCAAGAACCAAGTTATTAGAACAGCAGGTGAACTCACTCTTATTAGAATATGATGTTTGTAATTCTGAGAATTTTATACTACCTAAATCTATGCATTTATGTATGATCAGGGTTATTAATAACACAAGCATTCATGGAGGAGAGGAGCTGCAAGGCATGGAGTACATAGATGATCACATGAAGAACAAGAGGGAATGCATGGAGGATAAAGTTCAGAACAACTACTACAAGTGCTCGAGGGAGGAGAGGGAGGCAGGAGCACATGGAGAGAGAGAAGAGGATGGCGTACAACACCATGTTGATGCGCCAAAGGAGGAGTCCTAGTTCTACAAGGACAAGGACCTGCGAGTCCTTTAGGCCGAACCCAATTGGGTCGGTTTGTATCAGTTTGGGTTGCACCCCAACCCGAGTCAGACTAGTCTTGATGCGCCCCATCCTTTGGGCCGCATCCCTTCCCCATATAAACCCTATTGCTGCGAGTTATTAGGTTAGACTACGATAAAACATAAACCCTAGAACCTCTAGATTGGATCGCTGCTAAGCATTCATCTTGAAGTATTGTTACTGCTTGCAAATTCTGCGTGTTATCTGCTGTTCCATTGGAATAAGGAGGTACAGGACCACTTGTAGTCGGTGGCTACTTGTGCAAGCGTGTGGAGTTGAGAATATCCTTAGGGTTGCAAGCTATTACATTGGCAATAGGGATCGGCCAGGAGAGTTTTCAGTATCACACGAGGTATCTACATCATCCATCCACGAATCCATCACCATCTCGCTGAGAAGATCGGGCCACCCCATATCAACAAGTGTCGCATCCCAATTTTTCTTCTGGAATTTGGAGTACAGACGGTGCCTGAAGTTACGGAACGAATCCTTTGCTTTAGAAAGAGCAGCAGCTTGAACTGCAGGCTTCCATTCCTCATTTGCGAGCTAGAACTAGCTCATTATGGTGTTGACGATGAAAGTCTTTTCCTCTGGAGTGACTTGACTCCAAACGTCAACCGTAATGGGGAGCTTTTCCCTGACTACACACCCACACAATGTCTTAAATTTCCCATGTGCCTTGACTGGTTTCAACGGGGCACCAGTATTCTTGTCAATCATCTCCACTGTAAATGTTCCTCTTGGCTTTAGGGTTGGTTTTCTAATTCCTCGACCCCTTTGTTTCATGATAAACTGATCCTGCCGCAAGGATGAGCTCGAGGACCCTTCATCACCCGACGACAGCTCTGAATAACAGGTGAATAATAGAAGTTAGATCTCAGCACTAATTAAAACTAAAAGGTCCGACTTTACAGTGTGTAATATAGTTAATCAGCACAACTAACCTGTCCCAAGTGTGTCTCCGGCATGTATGAGGGCGCCGCTATCTGGCCCTTCCTCTATTGCGGGCAAATATGTGGCGGCAGCAGCTCCGGGAGCCAAATCAGTCGAGACGGTGGCCAGATCTGTGGCGGCAGCATCTCCGGGAGCCAAATCAGTGGAGACGGCGGTCGCGGTTGTCGCCTGAGGGGGGCATAGAGCCCACCCTCTTGGCGTCTTCGCTGACCATGGCGTCGGCGCGACGCCGTCGTAGCCTGGAGCTGCCCCACGGTGTGGGTTGGGGGACGGCCAGGGAAGCCGCCTGCGTCGCAAGGGCGGCCCGAGTAGTCCGCATAATTAACTCAGCTGAGGGCATGGGTTGGGGGACGGCCAGGGAAGCCGTCTGCGCCGCAAAGGCGGCCCGTGTAGTCCGCATAATGAACTCAGCTGAGCGTGAGTACGCCGCGGGGGTGGTGTTTAAGACGGTGCGTGGGGGGAAATGCGAGGGAAATGTTGAACTCAGCTCAGCTAAGTCTGGAAGTAGGGTTTCTCTCACATCGGCAACGGTGCATTCAAAAAAACCGTTGCCGATGTGGTATAAATAAATTATATTTCGGAATTTGAATAAATGTGGCGTTTACGGTTGAAAATTAAGAAATAAAAACAGCACATTACTTTGCCAAATAAGAAATACAGTTATCACTTTAGGGTACAAATTAATTTGCTCATTCTTCGTCCTCCTCTAGTAAAACTGGATCAACTTGAATATTCCATTGTAAATTGCCCCATCGGAGTGATCATCTCTTGCGTAAAAGCCATCTCCAGGAGCCTGTCGGTCATTGATCTGTATAGGGCTGTCAAAAATATTCGAGCTCGACAAACAGTTTGAGTTCGATTCGCTATCGACTCGACTCGAGCTCGGCTCGATTGCGTAACAAGCCGAACTCAAGCTTGATTTCAGGCTCGCGAGCATGACGAGCTAGAACTCAAACAGTTCGCTAAAGCTCGATCGGTAGGAACATCATACACATACGAGGTCATTTTCTAGCAAATTAGCGTCATCCTGCTTCTCTCAGCCCAATAAATAAGTCATCATTCAATTTAAGGAGGCATCTCACGTAACCCACCCTCTTACCTTGGAAAAAGTAACCAGCCCACCATCGTACAGAGAAATGTAAAAAGGCCTGGTACGGCCCACCTAGTGTGTGCCATGCAACAGACGTCGTAGTGAACTCTTAGTACCACCTCGCTAGCTTCTAGAGAGCAACGGTGGAGCTATGGCTATAAATAGAGGTATAAGTGGCAGCATTACTCTACAGCATGCACGAGCAGAACCTGTGCAAGCTCAGGCAGAATTACAAAATAAAAAAAGTTAACGAGCTTTCTAAGCTCGCGAGCTTCCGGCGAGGCGAGCTCGAGCTTAACCTGTAGCTCGCGAGCCGAGCTCAAGCTCCCGATCTAGCTCGTTAAGCAAATCGAGCTCAAGCCGAGCCTAGGGGTGTTCGCTTGAGCTCGGCTCGTTGACACCCCTAGATCTGTATGCGTTCTCCAGTTGCTGGCAAGTCTTCATACTGGTTGTACTCTTCTTCATCAGTAACGTCATCCACCCCAACGATCTTCCTTTTCCCATTCATCACAACATGGCAATTTTATGTAGTAGGTCTTTGACATAGAAGATCTGGGTGGCTTGGTGTAGCGCCCCGATCCCGGAACTATACAAAGATGTTGTGTCACTGGTTATGCGATACAACCGAAGGTTACTGGGCACACCTCTCCCAGGCCAGAACCTCTGGCAGGTGTTGCTCGAAATTGATCATCGGCAACACAACACTTCGATTGATGCCATAACACAGGCACAACTATCAAAGTATAATAGAGAGATCAAGACTGCAGAACAACTGGCACATCACAGACTCTACGACTCAAAGCAATATTACATAACTTGTTTTACAGTACTTGGTAATATTACAAGCAGAGGTCACATGACCCAACATTACATCATTCAACGGAAAGCGGATATGTTGCTATTCAACAAGATAGCAAAAGGCCTAAGAGACCACAAATAAGCAACGTAGGCTACATAACCTACAAGTTCCAGGCGTAGAATCCACCATCGGAGTGAGGAACTTCACTCGAACCAAATTTAAGCAAACATGAGTACTAGAAGTACTCAACAAGACTTAGTTAACCTATTATATATCTGCCTGTTCAGAGAGTAAGTATGAAGGTTGATTTGCATAAAGCCATCTTTAGTTCCAAATAGAGGGAGGAAGAAATCTCGTATCAACAGTAGACTTTTAAAAGGGGATAAGAGAGACTTTCCAACTATTGTAATCAGGTTGTAACCACCAGCTCATCAACATCATCTATCAAATAGGGTCACCCCCTCGGCAACCTCGAGGAAGCTCCTTTCATTCCTTGTCAACAGATTTTACGATCACGTTCAGGTTCTCTATGATCTCAGAATACGTCGCCAAGTTGTCCATAACCGTGGACACGGCTTTTCGAAAAGATTTAACCCTGCAGGGGTGTACAATGTTTACCACACGTACCAACCGACTCTTAATGCCACTAAATTAGCACTCTTCCTTGGAGTGCCGGCAGAGGATGGTTGACCACGACCTTTACCTTAGTTGATTATATCCCATGGGTCATCCATAACAGGGAGCTGCCGCCATTACGTGAGATGGCCACCTCGTGACGGTCCCCGTTACTCTGTCACAGGAATCAAGATCCGTGTTCGTCCATCACTGGATCCCTGCCAGGCCCTATCCTTTCTCAATCGCTTTTGACCCACACGCGAATGGAAAACCGAACTATGTGTCCCATGGGTACAACCAACCAAGCGAGTTAGTCGAGCAGGGTGTTAGGCCCGCGCGTGGTTGTACGCTCAGTCTTGGTTCGTAGAAGAGAACTCGGGTCCTAGGGCGGCGAGAACAAGACAACCCACCACAGACCCCTGTGGCCTCTCATCCGTTGCCTTTTTGTCATTTTACAAGCTCACCTCCTTTCCACGGTATTCCGACATTTAGAGTCATTCGCAACCCTGATTCACCAACCTGGTGAAGCAAAGATATAACAATAGATACGACTAAGCATAGCAGATATGAGGCTTTGGCGTTGCACACGAGCGAAACCTAGTGCTGCTAGGAACAGTGGATCAGGATATTTAGGCAATGCAATAGATAGGAGAACTCTACCTGATGACCAAAATACATTGGAATCGTATGCAAATACAAGAGTGAAATACTTCGAAATCATATATGGGCAGATAAGAGGTTATGCTTGCCTTGCTTCTTTGATAACCAAAATATTATATCTTCGGAAACCTTCTGCTTGACTTGATCATTGATGATCAAGTATTTGTCTCGTGTTGTCGAATGACATCTCGGACTCGTATTCGCGTATTACCGAGAAGAATCGAAACACCGGAAAGAAATGGAAACAACAATCACTTCATGGCATAATGCAATGCGCATACAAGCATGTATGATATGATAATTTTAGGAAATTAAAGTTGAAACCTACACATGGAGACCATTTTAAATGGAGCCCAAATGCATTTAGAAATAGCATTTGGAAACACTCCATAAATCCATAAATTGGGTTATTTTGTTCTCCTAAATAAACATGGTTCAAAGTTGTTTAAACATGCATGAATTTTGATACCAAAAGACAGAATTCATTTTTCTGAACATTTTGATATATCATTTGCATTTTTCTGATAAATAAATCAAAAGTTATTGAAATTACAAATTTGGACAAGTTTCTGAAATTCAGGAAAAGATCAAAATTCTGACGACGGGACCCACACGTCAGCAGAGCCATGGAAGACAGACTGGGCTCTGCCGAGCTTGGGCGAGCAAGCTCCACTCGCCCCAGCACGCTCGCGAGGCTGGAACCGGGCGGATCCGTAACACGGCGTTGCAAGGAACCGGACGGGCGGCGCTGGGGACCATTAGCTCACCGGAATCGCCGGCGTTGACCAAAACGGCGGCGGCGCACAGCGACGAGCACGGACGCGACGAACCGGAGCGCGGGAAGGACAGGGAGATGGTCCATCGGGACCAGTGGCTCACCACGAACTCGATGGAGGGCCCGGGGAGGCGAGGCGAGGTCGGGGCGGAGCGAATCGAGCACGGCGACGTGGCGGCCGGCCCCGAGGAAGACGACCACGGTAGCGACGATTCCGACGCGTATCGGACGTCCCAGCACGCTTTACTTGATGGGGAGGTGGAGGAGGCAATGGCGGAGCTCGTAGTTCTCTTCAATTCACCGGGGAAGAAGCGGAACGGCGGCGATTTGCGACGGCGACGGCGACGGCGGTTTCTCCGGCCGTGCTTGAGGAGAGAAAAGCGAGGGAGAGTGAGGCACGGCTACGGCCTCTCCAGAGCTTATCCCTGCGAGGAGGTAGGCAGGGAGGAGGTGGCACGGCGAGCACGGCGGCGTCGACACGCATGAGCTTCTCTGCTCGGGAGGAAGAAGACAAACAGGGTTTTACAAAAAGGTCCCTGGCTTTTCAGAAATTTACAACGAAATCCCTGGGATTTTAAAACAGAGGATTTTAGGAATTTTTATGGGCACTTAGAGTAGCCCAAAAATAGTCAGAAAAATCATGGAGGCTCTTCTAACTGTAAAGAAGCTCCCCATATTTTTAGTTTGAATTTTTGGGAATTTTGAACCACATTTAAAAATAGATCAAGGTTTAGGTATTTTTGGTTATTTCTTCTTGGTTTTTAAATCCAATTTTTTCTTAGTCCAAAAATAATGCATGACATGAACATGATTAACTAGTTAACTATTATTTACAAACGTGGAATGTTACAAATCTACCCACCTTACAAGAATCTCGTCCCAAGATTCCTAGAAGAAAAAGAGAAGAAAGGGATTAAACCAGCTTTAACGGTCTTATTCGTTGGGGTCGTTATCTTCTCGAAGAAGTTTCTCCATAACATCATGAAGATTCGTCGTTTCCTTCTCTCGGGATCTGCATCCAACTATACAAAGGGGAGAGGGAAACACTCTAAAAAGATTGATCTTCAAAAGATCGAGTATCTCATGGTTAACTCATGGAAGGAGTGTTTATGAATAACACTTGAGCTGACAAGCATGAGACCTGTCAAGGTAGCAGAGGGAACAATAGAAGGTTCAAGTTGATATACAACGGTTTCAAGGAAAGATTGAGACCGTGAACTTTCAAAGGTAAACCTCAAGTAAACGGCTTGGAAGTTACTTGATGCTGAAGGCCACTCTTTTGTTAACTAGAGGACCTTGACGACAAGATGGTGCGAGAAACATTGATGGGCTACACCCTGGGAAGTGATTCGTAGAGGACACCTGAATGATGAAAGAGGACAAACCTTGATCTCTGGAATCATAGTTTCTATCCATAAGGGTTGCAAAAGACGGTGGAAAATCTCTTCATCCGGATCTATCAGATTCTTTACCAAAGATCATGATATCACTTCACACAACAAGGATGAACAGACAACAGAGATTCGGGCCACCATATCAGGGAAAGACACTTGCTCAAGCTTCAATTTTAGCATAGCAAGACGCTTGCCACGTGATTAAAAGTCCGGAGCCCTGATGTGACTGACAAATTCACACAATGTGTGAGTTGATTGGAACTTTAGGTACAGTCAAAAGCGAAGGGAACACTGAGTGACATGTCAAAGATTATCCACGGAGTTGATTTCTTCCAGATGTAGTTGTTACCACGAGACAAGGGTTGAACGACCGACCAAGAGAGATTTGGAAACTTCGTCTGTATTGTTCTTCTTGACATTCTAGATATCAGTCTTGAGCTTCTGGATAGCCTTCATACGTGATCAAGTGAAAACCAGAATTCAAAATTCGAACAAACCATACGAGGAAACTTCTACAATAAATTGCCCAAGATCTTCTTGGAGAGTGGTTGTTATTGTTGAATCAAAGATTATGGCATTAGTCCTTCTGGCTAATTGTGTCAACCACTGCATCAACCTTGTCGGATTTTCAAGAGACCTACGTCAAAACCTTTGCAGATCACGAACTATCATTTCTGCTTGAGATTCAGATCTGGTTAGGTGTACAGATACCTCAGACTCGTCATGTCTGAACAGAAAATTTGCAACGGTTGCCCATGAGATAACGCTGATAGATTCTCAAGTTATGGACTACAACGTCAAGCTCTGAAAATTGAGCTGGATGGCGAGATTCAGGTGGTCACGACTGCAAAGAAGCAATTGCATCAGCATGAACTTCTTGCAACAAAACACAATTGAGTCCTTGTTGGGAAACATCGAAGAAGATAAGGAAGTTCTTGAACATCTCTTGATTGAATCAATTAGTCAGTGGCTTGGTGTGCACAGAGGACTTCCAATGAGATGGAGGTAACAACCTGCCATCTCAATATTTATCCGCACATGCAGGACGGAATGGAGATGATTCCCGAGGAACCAAAGAGAACTTTGCTCAGACTCACGGCGACATCTTTCCGCAAATGCACGTGAACCTAGAAAGTTACTTCCAACATCCAGAACACATACTTCGTCATGAAACAAAGTTGGTTCTTACAAGTTTCCAACACTAGTGCTTACTGTCGAACATGAACTTGTTCAAACCCTGGAGAAGACAAAGATATGATCGATGGGCTCAACCACGAACTTATCAAAATACTCCAAGGAGATGGACTCGTATGTTGAATGAAGCGGAAGTATTGGTCAGTCCAAAGGACACGAAGGTGCACTCAAGTGAAACCACGATTAGACACACCATCAAGATAGTCCTTGGGGCCGAGTTTGATTTGACGATAGCCCAATTTCAAATCAAAGGTTCTGAATATAGCAATTCCAATAAGGAGATGCTATAATTCTTCAGCATGAAAAGAAGTAGACACGCCTTAGAGAAGGAACAAGTCAAATTGAGCTCTTGTCTTAAAACTTTCCAGGTTGTGACTTTAGCTCAACCAACTAGTTCAGAGTATCCAGCACGGTTACTTGGATAAAGGAGTTGTTCAAAGGAGGAACTTACTCCCAAACTCGACATCAAGGTCAGGTGAAAACCTGACGATACTTCTGGAAAGACTCCAGAATATTACGAACCACCGGTATGTCACTGAATTTAACAGGAGTCTTGCTTTTCAAGGCAGAGCTGATGTGATCTTGAGAGTTTCTGCACGAACCTCACTCTTTGACCGAAGCTGTGCTTCAGAACAATGGACTTGGCAACACATTAGACTTTAATTAGTGATCGGGTAACCAATCATGCTAAGAGGGAAACAAATGTCCTTGGTTTTTAAAGCAATAAGAATTGCTAAGAATTCTTCGATAGCCACATCAAGATGCACAACCATCATTCTCAGGCACGAGCAGCTCGGAGGAAGGCGTGAGTAAGGGTGGGTAAGAGCATCAATGTATCAATAAGGCCACGAGACTCAGCACAACCTCCTGATATAGAAGAGTGTGATATTGTAAGTAGAACAGAACAGAAACTAATGATGCCTCTTGATTCTGCGAATTACAATACTTTGACCTGGTCTGGGAGATAGACGAGGCACTGGAGTTTGTTTGTCCATACATCCCAAAGTGGAATGTTCTGATAAACCATAAAAGCGTAGTGCAATGAAAGACTCAATCACACATTTGCTACTTGGCTGCCAAATGGCAGACGAGGGTCGGCAAACAACTATGGGGGAAGACCGTGCTCAAGAAATCCTGAGATCATGGTGGATGCACAGGTAATACTCTTGTGTAAGACCCATGCTAGGTATAACAAATTCACGAACATAGATGTGAGACTTGTAAAGATTACTCCTGTCGTGATCCATTTGGTTTCATGACAAAACCTCTAGCTAAGGCAGAGTTAAAGTTACCTAGCCAGCTGAGGTGTGGTAACGATTGGACAATACCTCAAGGATGACATGATGGAGTTGGGTTAAAGGTCAGCATCATGTACCGATAGAGTGAGCACCACATGGTTAACAAACCACATGATTCAACACACTACAATCTAGCACAATCCGGGACCTTCGGTTCAAGTCCAAGGGTTAGAACTTATACGTATGGTAACTACTAACTGAGTGACGCAAAGGACACTACAATATAGTAATCACGAAGTAGCTTCCAGAAGCCATACATAGCTTCAGAGGTACCTGAACAAAACAAAAGAAGACATCTGAGGTGAAAGGAAACCTCAAAGCCTAAAATGAAAGAATGTGGAACTCACAAAGTAGATAGGTCATGATGGAAGGAAATCTCTCGGCTATAACATGAGAGACAAAGAACTCGGAACACGCCTACTTTAGAAAACTCAACACTAGGTCAACTGGTGATGGCCCTTAAATGGGTTAGGTTGAGACCCCAATAGCAGAGTGTGTAGTACGGGCAAGGACGTGTTTTCCCCACGAAGGTGACTCGAGGGTTTATATCGAACTCTCAGGGAATCAGTAGTGATAGCTTTACCTCCTTATCCTTCCCTTGGAAACCTGCAAACAAAAATAAATTGTTTTGTGCCCTCAACCTCACCAAGTGGTTGTCAAGCACAAGGTCTGAGAATCATAAAACAAAACAATAAATAAATATGCAATGAAAATGTGCAAGGATGATGATAGTGATGATAAATGATATTTTTGGGTTTTATATGATGTATGCAAGATGCAAAACTATTTTTGTATTTTCGGATTTAATTATGGCTGAAAATGAAAAGTGGATGAAAGTTGTTGGAAAGGTGTTTCTTATGATTAAAAATGGACCGGGGTTCATGGTTTCACAAATGCACTCTCTCTTTAATAATGTGGTGGACAATGGAACACAAGAGTTAACATATGAGATTGCAACAAATTTTCATGACAAGTTATAATCATATGGGCATCACGTCCTAACATAGAGATCTTTTGGCTATTAACCTCTCTTATACTCCACTAAGATGCGAACTAAATCATAACACCTTAGTATTAAGATAAATCAGAGCATAGCTTTAAGTTTCATGACATGAAGTTGAAATAAGAACATGCTAGATCTAGTCATGGAGTAGTGGCATGGTCACACCCACATCTCCGGTAGCAAGGTATTTCTTTTTATCCCTAGTGAGGCAACAAAGTAAGGTAAAGATACCCAAGTGGATCACGGAACTTTCTCTCACGTTCACCGCACTAGCCACCCCCGTTACTCCATCTAATGCACACGTTCCCCCACACACGCTCTCATACACATGCTTGATCAAAACAAGTAAACAAGAACGGGGTACATAATATGCATCTACTTTCATAACTGAAGCAAAACAATTGCAATCTCACACATATATTAACTCATAAAGATCCACCACAAAGGTATTACATAGATGACCGTAATCATGTTCGGCAGCTCATACGGTGCTAATGAGTGAAGCACAAGAGAGAGAGATACATAAGTTACTTCCACAAACCCATAGTCCAGGGGTGGACTACTCCCTCTTCATCATGGATACGGTGGAGAAGTCGTTGGAGGAGGTGGAGACCTCTCCGGCAGCGCCCCGCCGGAGTTTTCCCCCTCCAATCTGCAGCTCCTGATCTCTGTTTCGGTGTTTCTGTGTTTCTGCGGCGCTCCTCTCCGAAGAGCCTCGGGGACTATTTTATAGATGGTTTTAGGTCAAGACCGAGTCGTGGGCGAAAAGATCGACGGCAACGGAGCATCGAGGCTCCAGAAGGTGGGCCCCACGCGGCGTAGGGTTTTGGCCGCGTGGGCCACCCCCTTTTGGCCCTCGAGCCTCCGTTTGTTTGCTTCCTTCGCTCCCATGTCTTCTTCCTTCCAAATATTGATGCTCCTAAATTTGCAAGTCATTTGGATGTCGTTTGGGTCTCTGAAACATCAAAATATAGAAAATAGGGTTTTCTGCCTGCGTAGGGTTAATTCCAGGAAAATAGGGGAACTTGTGAATTATTCCCAAAATCATTATAAAACATTGATATAACCCTTATATGATGCAAATATGATTGGAATATGAATAAAATAATGCAAAGTTCATGATAAGGGGTTGCCCGATCTTCTCAGTGAGCCGATGATGGATGGTGGATGGATGTGTAGATAACTCGCGAGATGCTCTCGAACTCTCCGGCTGCTCCCCTGTTGCCAATGCAACAGCTCTTCAACCCAATGGATATTCGCAACACCACACGCTTGCGCAATGTAGCCGCCGACCACGAGCGGTTCTGCAATCTCCCAATTCGCAGTGGAACGATAGATCACACTCAAACTTCGGTAACAATAATCTCTAGAGCGCAGCACAGTGGAGAGGTTGAATTCCTGAGCGCAACACAGAGGAACTCGAAGATGGATGAAAGCTTCAAGCAAATCAATCTAGGGTTTATCTTTAAACGTGGTCTAGGGTTTACATAGAGGTTCCCAAGTATATATGGGGGCTAGGGGATCAATCCCACGCCCAAAAACACGACCTAGTTCGACTCAAACCGGATACAAACCGACCTAGAACAGTTCGGTCTCGAAAAAGGCACGCAGACCCGTTTTCACTCCAATCGGATAATCCGAGTGTCGGGCAAATCGGATAATCCGATTTTCTAAAGTACCTCCGGACGTTATTCATGACTTAAATCGGATAATCCGAGTTGGGCAAAATCGGATATTCCGATGGAAATCGGATATTCCGAGTCAGCAAAAATCGGATATTCCGACTGACTCCAGTACCTCCGCGCGTAGTCCACGACTCAAATCGGATATTCCGAATCGGGGTGAATCGGATATTCCGATGGAGTCCAGAAGTTTCTTCTCCGTCTTCCCCTCTTGCGCATGCCTCCCGCTCCTCCCTCGCGCCATTGGGGACGTCGTGCTCCTATCCTTGCTGCTCCTCTAGCCCTCCGTCAACGCTTGTGTTATTAATAACCCTGATCATACACAAGTGCATAGACTTAGGCAGTATAAAGTTCTCATTATCACAAACATCGAATTCAACTAAGAGTGAGTTCACCTGTTGTCCAAGTAGCTTGGCACGAACTCTTGTCATTGGTCCAATCCTCACTTCATTGGGCTTGTCTTGAACAGCAACATCATCAACGGAAGAAAATGGTAAAGGACTAGGGATGTCCTCATCAGTTCATATATGCATTTTACATGCATCAACTGGTTAAGAAGCGACCTGTGCTCGAGGCACCTAGAATTTGAAAGACTAGAAGAGATATCAAAACATTTTCAAATCAATACAAGATAAGGTGACTCAGAATTAGAGCGATACCAGATAAGGAGTAAAAAGAATCCTAATGAGATTTTCACAACTCATTCTTAGGTTCAAAATAGTTTTCACAAACACTAGACTCAACATCGACCAATAGCAAGGGTTTCCTACAGGCAGTCCAGCTCTGATACCAAAACTTGTAGCGCCCCGACCCCGGTACTATACAAAGATGTTGTGTGTCACTGGTTATGCGATACAACCGAAGGTTACTGGGCACACCTCTCCCAGGCCAGAACCTCTGGCAGGCGTTGCTCGAAATTGATCATCGGCAACACAACACTTCGATTGATGCCATAACACAGGCACAACTATCAAAGTATAATAGAGAGATCAAGACTGCAGAACAACTGGCACATCACAGACTCTACGACTCAAAGCAATATTACATAACTTATTTTACAGTACTTGGTAATATTACAAGCAGAGGTTACATGACCCAACATTACATCATTCAACGGAAAGCGGATATGTTGCTATTCATCAAGATAGCAAAAGGCCTAAGAGGCCACAAAATAAGCAACGTAGGCTACAAAACCTACAAGTTCCGGGCTGCCACCTGGGAACCCCGAACTACTCGTCGATGTCAATGTAGAATCCACCATCGGAGTGAGGAACTTCACCTGAACCAAATTTAAGCAAACATGAGTACTGGAAGTACTCAACAAGACTTAGTTAACCTATTATATATCTGCCTGTTCAGAGAGTAAGTATGATGGTTGATTTGCATAAAGCCATCTTTAGTTCCAAATAGAGGGAGGAAGAAATCTCGTATCAACAGTAGACTTTTAAAAGGGGATAAGAGAGACTTTCCAACTATTGTAATCAGGTTGTAACCACCAGCTCATCAACATCATCTATCAAATAGGGTCACCCCCTTGGCAACCACGAGGAAGCACCTTTCATTCCTTGTCAACAGATTTTACGATCACGTTCAGGTTCTCTATGATCTCAGAATACGTCGCCAAGTTGTCCATAACCCTGGACATGGCTTTTCGAAAAGATTTAACCCTGCAGGGGTGTACAATGTTTACCACACGTACCAACCGACTCTTAATGCCACTAGATTAGCACTCTTCCTTGGAGTGCGGTAGAGGGTGGTTGACCACGACCTTTACCTTAGTTGATTATATCCCATGGGTCATCCATAACAGGGAGCTGCCGCCATTACGCGAGATGGCCACCTCGTGACGGTCCCCGTTACTCTGTCACAGGAATCAAGATCCGTGTTCGTCCATCACTGGATCCCTGCCAGGCCCTATCCTTTCTCAATCGTTTTTTACCCACACGCGAATGGAAAACCGAACTATGTGTCCCATGGGTACAACCAACCAAGCGAGTTAGTCGAGTAGGGTGTTAGGCCCGCGCGTGGTTGTACGGTCAGTCTTGGTTCCTAGAAGAGAACTCGGGTCCTAGGGCGGCAAGAACAAGACAACCCACCACAGACCCCTGTGGCCTCTCATCCGTTGTGATAAGGATCAAGGGCATGATCCTATGATTTTGTCCCAATCTTTCACAGCGAGTAACCCGAACGATAACTCCTTTCAACAACACCAATGGCGTCACCTGAAGGTGGGGAATAAATTCCAGCAAGCAACGTGAAGATAACAACACGCCTCAAACCTGAGCTCGATAATCCTTGATGAACACAAGAACCTTCGCAGCAATCTATATTGGATAACTCGGCAGCGCCGTCCCCGGAGGGATGATACAACCCTAAACTCAATGAGCTAGTTTTTAATCTAAATTCTGGACCCTTAACCTAATGCGCCCCCAGCCCCTTATATGGATGAGGTGGGGGTACTGTAGCGACGTACTGCAGCGGCATACTGTAGCTACAGTACCGACCTTGTTGGGTTGGACTGGCCCAAACCCAACTCACATAATTATAAAAACTAATTATTAAAAATAACAATGACACGACTAATGGAACGCCTAACTTGGTGGAGTCCTGAAATTGGGCTTCACCTCCTCCGTCATGCCCGTATCATCCCGTATCACGTTGCCTTTTAGTCATTTTACAAGCTCACCTCCTTTCCACGGTATTCCGACATTTAGAGTCATTCGCAACCCTGATTCACCAACCGGGTGAAGCAAAGATATAACAATAGATACGACTAAGCATAGCAGATATGAGGCTTTGGCGTTGCACACGAGCGAAACCTAGTGCTGCTAGGAACAGTGGATCAGGATATTTAGGCAATGCAATAGATAGGAGAACTCTACCTGATGACCAAAATACATTGGAATCGTATGCAAATACAAGAGTGAAATACTTTGAAATCATATATGGGCAGATAAGAGGTTATGCTTGCCTTGCTTCTTTGATAACAAAAATATTATATCTTCGGAAATCTTCTGCTTGACTTGATCTTTGATGATCAAGTATTCGTTTCGTGTTGTCGAATGACATCTCGGACTCGTATTCGCGTATTACCGACAAGAATCGAAACACCGGAAAGAAATGGAAACAACAATCACTTCATGGCATAATGCAATGCGCATACAAGCATGTATGATATGATAATTTTAGGGAATTAAAGTTGAAACCTACACATGGAGACCATTTTTAAATGGAGCCCAAATGCATTTAGAAATAGCATTTGGAAACACTCCATAAATCCATAAATTGGGTTATTTTGTTCTCCTAAATAAACATGGTTCAAAGTTGTTTAAACATGCATGAATTGTGATACCAAAAGACAGAATTCATTTTTCTGAACATTTTGATATATCATTTGCATTTTTTTTATAAATAGATCAAAAGTTATTGAAATTACAAATTTGGACAAGTTTCTGAAATTCTGGAAAAGATCAAAATTCTGACGACGGGACCCACACGTCAGCAGAGCCATGGAAGACACGCTGGGCTCTACCGAGCTCGGCCGAGCAAGCTCCACTCGCCCCAGCACGCTCGCGAGGCTGGAACCGGGCGGATCCGCGACACGGCGTTGCGAGGAACCGGACGGGCGGCGCTGGGGACCATTTGGTCACCGGAATCGCCGGCGGTGACCAAAACGGCGGCGGCGCACGGCGACGAGCGCGGACGCGAGGAACCGGAGCGCGTGAAGGACAGGGAGATGGTCCATCGGGACCAGTGGCTCACCACGAACTCGATGGAGGGCTCGGGGAGGCAAGGCGAGGTCGGGGCGGAGCGAAGACGACCACGGCGGCGACGATTCCGACGCGTATCGGACGTCCCAGCACTCTTTACTTGATGGGGAGGTGGAGGAGGCAATGGCGGAGCTCGTGGTTCTCTTCAATTCACTGGGAAGAAGTGGAACGGCGGCGATTTGCGACGGCGACGGCGGTTTCTCTGGCCGTGCTTGAGGAGAGAAAAGCGAGGGAGACTGAGGCGAGCGAGGGAGGAGAGAAGGGGAGGCACGGCTACGGCCTCTCTAGAGCTTATCCCTGCGAGGAGGTAGGCAGGGAGGAGGTGGCACGGCGAGCACGGCGGCGTCGACACGCATGAGCTACTCTGCTCGAGAGGAAGAAGACAAACAGGGTTTTACAAAAAGGTCCCTGGCTTTTCAGAAATTGACAAAGAAATCCCTGGGATTTTAAAACAGAGGCTTTTAGGAATTTTTAGGGGCACTTAGAGTAGCCCAAAAATAGTCAGAAAAATCATGGAGGCTCTTCTAATTATAAAGAAGCTCCCCATATTTTTTGTTTCAATTTTTGGGAATTCTGAACCACATTCAAAAATAGATCAATGTTTAGATATTTTTGGTTATTTCTTCTTGGTTTTTAAATCCAAATTTTTCTTAGTCCAAAAATAATGCATGACATGAACATGATTAACTAATTAACTATTATTTACAAACGTGGGATGTTACACTTGGGTAGCTAAAATGAAAGGTTCATATTTGTATCCCAATTCGTTGAGATTGACATATGTAGTGCCGTACTGGTCAACTTTCGCATGACCCAGTTTGACCCATTTGTATTTCAACAATGGAACCGTGAGTAATGTATCGTACTCAAGCTCCCAAATCTCCTCAATTACTCCATAGTACCAATCCTTCCTCCCATTCGGATCTACCACTTCCACTTTAATCGAGCTATTCTGATGCATGGTCTTGTTGTCTCTATTCTTTGTATAAAAGGTGTAGCCATTCAGGTCATATGCTTCCCATTTATGAACCGTACAGTTTGGCTTTCTTGCCAAACTTTTTAAAGTCTTGTCATCATGTCCGACACAATTCGTCATCAGCCAATCAGCGAATCTCTGGTTGTGCAGTTTCAAGACTTGTGCTTCCTTCTGATTCTCTTTCAAGCCTCGGCCTCCTAGCTCAATTCTAAGTAGATCCTTGTGAGCATCCACATATGGTGTAACGACTGCAAGGTGCTGCACTACGTACAAATGTGCTTTCTCAAATAATTCAGACTCTGGCCAACATGATTTATCTTTCATTAACCCTTTTCCAGCTAGCCTCCCCTCATGCCTGGACAGAGGCACCCCGATAGGTCGGTGGCCATCCATGTAGCTGATGAAATACTCAACCACCTCCTCCGAAAGATATCCTTCAACGATACTTGCCTCTGGCCGATACCTGTTACGGACGTAGTGCTTGAGTATACCCATGAAGCGCTCGAACGGATACATAGTGCGCAGATACACTGGACCACATTGCTTTATCTCATAAACAATGTGTACAATTAGATGGACCGTTATGTCGAAATACGAAGGGGGGAAGAACATCTCCAGCTGGCAGATAGTCTTCACAACATCTTCTTACAATCTGTCTAATTTGAATGGATCTATTACCTTCTGGTATATAGCGTTGAAAAAATCACATAACCTCATGAGAGCCTCTCGAAGGGTTTAGGCAACATATTTCAAATTGCCACAGGGAGCATCTGTGTCATCATCACATGGTAGTCATGTGACTTCATCCCCATCAGTTTCTTTTCTTCAAACGACACCAGAGTCCTGATGTTTGCGCAGTATGCTGACGAAACTTTCATATCATACAAGAATTGCAAGAACTCCTTCAACTCTTCCTTCGATAACTGGTAGCAAGCAGGTGGGAGGTACATCTGCCCATTAGGCTTCTCTTGTGGCTTCAACTTTTTCCTTTTATATTTCAATGCAAGAATATGCAGCCGTGAATTCATACCATCCTTCGTTTTATCCTTGTTATTCATTACAGAACGCTTTCAGTTACGTTTTTCTCGACTTGCATGACATCGATGCAATGTTGAACGTCCAGATATGCACAATACTTCAATGCCCAGAAAACCGATCTTTTCTTCCACACTGCCTTCTCACGAGATTGGGGTTTCTTCCCCTTACCAAAAATAGTGTGTACATCCTTCGTCTAGTCATCGACATCCGCTCCTGAAAATGGTTCTGGCGTGTCATTGGTCTCAATCGTATTATCAAACGGGGCCTTCAATTTACGATACGGGTGATTCTTTGCCAAAAACCTTCGGTGCCGCATGTACACTGTCTTCCTTGAATTCGGCAGCCAAAGACTTTTTGTTCTCTCTTTGCAAGTGACACATGCAAAGGATCCCTTCAAACTCTGCCCTGACAAGTTCGCAAGTGCAGGATAATCTTGAATGGTCAGAAACAACATTGCTCTGAGATCAAACTCTTCTCTCTTGAACGCATCATACATTCTTACCCCATCCCACAGTACTTGTAGTTCTTCGACAAGTAAACTCAAGTAAACATCAATGTCATTCCCAGGTTGATACGGGCATGACGGAGGAGGTGAAGCCCAATTTCAGGACTCCACCAAGTTAGGCGTTCCATTAGTCGTGTCGTTGTTATTTTAAATAATTAGAGTTTTTAATAATTATGAGTTTGGGCTTGGTTTGGGCCTGTCCAACCAAGTCAAGGTAGGGTCCACTAGTAGGGAGGTACTGTAGCGAGGTCCTGTAGCGCGGTACTGTAGCACCCCTCCATATAAGGATAGGGGCTGCGAGTTAGAAGGGAGTTCAGAAAATTAGGTTAAAAACTATCTCGTGTTCGAGGTGTATCATCCCTCCGGGGACGGCGCTGCCGTGTTATCCAATAAACATTGCTGCGAGGGTTCTTGTGTTCTTCAAGGATTATCGAGCTCAGGTTTGAGGCGTGTAGTTCATCTCCACGTTGCTTGCTGGATTTATTCCCCACCTCCAGGTGACGCCATTGGTGTTGTTGGAAGGATTTATCGTTCGGGTTACTCGCTGTGAAAGATTGGGACAAAATCGTACGGGTTATACGCCACCGTGGTTACTCATCCGGTTGATCCTTACCATCTTCTGATTTTGTCCCAATCTTTCACAGCGAGTAACCCGTACGATAAATCCTTCCAACAACACCAATGGCGTCACCTGAAGGTGGGGAATAAATCCAGCAAGCAACGTGGAGATGAACTATACGCCTCAAACCTGAGCTCGATAATCCTTGAAGAACACAAGAACCCTCGCAGCAATGTTTATTGGATAACACGGCAGCGCCGTCCCCGGAGGGATGATACACCTCGAACACGAGATAGTTTTTAACCTAATTTTCTGAACTCCCTTCTAACTCGCAGCCCCTATCCTTATATGGAGGGGTGCTACAGTACCGCGCTACAGGACCGCGCTACAGTACCTCCCTACTAGTGGACCCTACCTTGACTTGGTTGGACAGGCCCAAACCAAGCCCAAACTCATAATTATTAAAAACTCTAATTATTTAAAATAACAACGACACGACTAATGGAACGCCTAACTTGGTGGAGTCCTGAAATTGGGCTTCACCTCCTCCGTCATGCCCGTATCACAGGTTGTTTTGGTCCTTGAATAAGCATCGACATCATGATATACCTCTTCTTAATGCGCAACCAAGGAGGAAGGTTATACATTGCTAAAAGAACTGGCCAAGTGCTATGTCTGCTGCTCAGGCTGCCAAAAGGATTCATTCCATCTGTACTTAGTGCAAACCTTACATTTTTGGGATCCCTGCCAAAGACTGGGAACTCATAATCGATAAGCCTCCACTGTGGTCCATCAGCCGGGTGTCTGAGTAGTCCATCATTTTTCCTTTTATCGGCATGCCAACGCATCAGCTCTGACTGCTTTGGGTCTGCATACATACGCTTCAATCTGGGTATTATTGGCAAATACCACACATCCTTGTAAGGGACTCCTGTTATGACCTCATCCTCGCCCTTGTCTCTGTCTTTTGCTAGGTTGCGTTTGTAACGAGGAAAGTTACATATGGGACAACGCCGCATATTTTCATTTTCCCCTCGGTAGAGAATACAATCATTCTTATAAGCGTGTATCTTCACGTACTCGGCTGGAATGGGGCAGATCACCCTCTTGGCATGGTAAGTGTTCGCTGGCAAGTCATTTCCAGGTGGAAGTAATAATGTGACAAGTTTTAACAGCTTTGTGAAGCTCACATCGTATGTACTACTCTCTGCCTTGTATTTCAACAATTCTAGGGTCGCATCCAACTTGCTGAGCTTGCATTCCGGATACAGAGGTTTCTTCGAGTCCGCCGACTGACAGAGGAAATTCTTTATCTCATCATTACCTTCCATATTATTCTCCAAATCATTGATCATCTGTTCTAGGTTTTTTTGTGGACCATCGGCTCTGGTTTCATCTGGATGCACATCATCATCAGCGTTGCCCAAACCATCTCTGGCATTGACTTCATGATTATCATTGCTCAAATCATCACGGTTGTCGGCAAAGATTGCTGGTTGTTGTTCACCGCGTTTTGACCAACATGTGTACGATTCCATAAATCCCCTCAAAATTATGTGTTCTTCTATCGTTTGTCTTCTAGTCCACAAGACTTTATTCTTATAGATAACACAAGGACAAAACATTTTCGCTTCATTACTTTCTAGCACTAGCATGTGTTGTGAAGCCCTGTCCAAGAATTCCACCACACCTTGTGAGAATTCAGGACTCGTGCGACATCCGTACATCCAAGCTCGATCAAGATCCATCAAGTAAAATGGCAAACTACATATGTAAGATTTATACTCCGCGCTCCTAAATCAAAATAATTAAAAATAAGTAGTAGGTTTTCGGGTTGTACCACCGCCCAGTAGCTGTGGAATCGGGCCCAAGCTTCCCTGCGCTGCCTCTCGACGCGGCAACCAACGCGCTGCCTCTCGACGCCGGCAACCAACGCGCTGCCTCTCGACGCCAGCAACCACCACGCGCCTATCGATGCCCGTAGTACAGTCTTATGGGAATCTCCGCAGCTGTCTAACTCGACACCACTCATAGCGTTAGGTCTGGATGGAATCATCGGATACGGTCATCCATATTAACCGTTTACAATAATGAAAATAATGCATACAGACACGAAAATATGTCTGTTTCTCATATAAAGCAAACGGTTGCGGAAAGCACAACCGTTGCCGATGTGTCGCGGGTCGCGGGAGGATAGCCCTCGCGGGTGGCTTTTTTCGCGCGGAAGGCTCGAGTCTCCGTCGCCTAACTCCTGCCGTTTCCATAGAGGGGTATCCGATGTGTCGTTCTGTACAAGTGTGAGGTACTTCATGTACGACTTGAGCGTGACGAAGAAGAAGATTGACGATGCACAAGGTTGTTGAGGGCTTCGGTCACTTGCTCCAACATTTCTTGTTACGCTTGCATTCGTTCGTTGAAGTTGGCTTCTTGAGCTTGAAGGCGGCGCTCATAGCGGCCTAAGCCATCACGAAGAAGGTGTCGAAGACCAACGAACTCGGTTTGGGTGACATAGCCATGGTCACCGCGTGGACCACCGTGGATCTCCTCGTCCGAGCTTGGGCCTCCGGTTGTACTTCCCCTAAACATCTTCGCAAGAACAAGTGAGATATGTGGCAAAGAAAGAACCAATGACAAACTATATCCCAAGTATAACGTGGCTTGAGAGAAGAAATCTGGTTCTAACACCCAACACACACACTTATGAGGATAGGAAGGTATGAAGTGGCCACGGAAATAAAGCAAACCCGGCGAAAAGCATATTGTCAAAGGTGGAGAAAATCCACAATGACCAAATCACCAAAGAAACTCCAACCACAAAGTATGAGGAAATACACATAAAAGCGAATGATGAGGTTGTGCGACCAAAGGGCGAGCACTCGAAGAAAAGTAACCTAGCGAAGACTACGTGCTCAAGTGTCAACACAACGCACGAAGGACGCTAGTTCAATTGCTTTGAGTGGGCGACGGATTTGCACAAGTGTCGAACTCTCACACTCACTTTGGCGGTTCAAGCTTTGTCGCAACCTACAAGAGATGATACTTGGCACCACTTGATTCTTTTTCTTTTCTTTTTCTCTTTTTTTTTTGATTTTTGCTTTTTGACGATGATTCCTTCAAATTTTGCTAGTGCCAAGACCTCTACACGATACACACTCGCCAATATATGAAGACAAACACTCAAGACAACACAAATGCAATGCCCGCAATATAAACGAACTAGTCCGGTAGGTCAAGGTACGCAAAAGGAAGAAGGTTTCACAACGGAGAACAAAGACGGGGAAGAGTCGAGTCCTTGGCGGCGTCGACGCTTGGCGTTGAAGAAGTCGCTGCGGAAGCTTGTCGATGTCGTAGACGTATGGTACACACCAGCCAAGTACTCCAACAACAAAAGGAAATGCCAAAACGAACCGAGGAAAGAAGAAAAAAATTCTGAAAAATTGGCCCTGGTAGTCGGGGGGATAGTACCGCCCGACGGAGCGGTAGTACCGCTGGTGATGAATCTGCACGATTTTGGGCAAAAAAGGGCTCCAAATCTTCCTCGAATCCGTGGGAAATTGGCAAAATTGAGGCTAGGGAACGCAAACAAAGGTGGAGGGGGTCCTAAAGCAACAGATCCATGGATCAAAACTACCAAAAACTCATCAAATCGACCAAATCGCTCGAATCCCAAAATGGCTATTTTTGGTGGAAATTTTCGAATTTCTCAAAAACAAAGAAAAATTTGGTGAAATTTGTGGCAGAAACAAGATCAAATCCGTGACAACCTTTGCTCTGATACCATATGATGCGGGTTAGGTCCCGATCTTCGCGGATTTGAGGCGGAGGGGCAAAGAACACGAAGAACACCAAGAACACAAGAACACAAACATGATACAAAGACACGTTTCCCACACCGGTCGGTCCAATAGAATCCCAAAGGGAGAGATTGGTAAGCAAACACAAGGAGGGATCTTGAATGGTTGTTTCTCTAACGGTCAACCAAACCGATCCAATAGAAGTCACCCGAAGATGAAAGATTGGCAAGTAGTTAAACTACAAGTAGAGGTCTTGAATCCACAAGAGGGATCTTCTCCACATGAGGAGGTCTTGAATCCACAAGGGGATCTTCTCCACAAGGGGAGGCAACACCACAAGGGGTGGGTAAGGAGACTATGATGAGAGAGAGTTGACTCCCCTTGTGGAGAAGATCCCCTTGTGGATTCAAGACCTCCTCATGTGGAGAAGATCCCTCTTGTGGATTCAAGACCTCTACTTGTAGTTTGACTACTTGCCAATCTTTCATCTTCGGGTGACTTCTATTGGATCAGTTTGGTTGACCGTTAGAGAAACAACCATTCGAGATCCCTCCTTGTGTTTGCTTGCCAATCTCTCCCTTTGGGATTCTATTGGACCGGCTTGGACCGACCGGTGAGGGAAACGTGTCTTTGTATCGTGTTTGTGTTCTTGTGTTCTTGGTGTTCTTCGTGTTCTTCGCCCCTCCGCCTCAAATCCGTGAAGATCGGGACCTAACCCGCATCATAGATGATGTAGCCCAGATCACGACCATCACCATGTCAAGACCCTCAACACTTCACAAGTCACCATGGACATCAAAGGTGAACCCATTCCTCTACTTGAGCTCAATCCCTACCCTTTTGGAAGGTATGCTACGTCATGCTTCGTCCCTGGATGATGCTAGGGTTACCACGACGAGTACGTGTACACGGGAGGATGACCAAGGTGCGAGAGGAATGGAGGACGCCAAGACGGTGGCTTGGAAGAGGAGAAGGAAAAGAGCAAGCAGAGTCAGGGGCGGTACTACCGCTCCTGCCAGCGGTACTACCGCCGACAGCGGTACTACCGCCCCAGTGCCGCCCGGGACCCCCCTCTGCGCCATTGTGCGGCACTACTGCCCGACCGAGCGGTACTACCGCCCGCCCAAGCGGTACTACCGCTCCGGCGAGCGGTACTACCGCCCGCGCCGAGTCAGCTGTGGCTCAGACCCGTACCAGCAGTACTACCGCTGGTCCCAGCGGTACTACCGCTGCTGCGGGCAACCAGCAGGGAATATTCCCTTGTATCTCTCCCACCTACCCCCTTTGGTCAAGACTATAAATTGGACCCCTTGGACTAGATCTAGGGTTAGACTAGATTGAGATAAGAGTAGAGTAGTGCTCCCTTGCCTCAAGTGGTCTCCTTCCTCCCCTTGTGGGGATGGTTCCTCCTCATGTGGCGAAGATCCCTCTTGTGGATTCAAGACCTCTACTTGTAGTTTGACTACTTGCCAATCTTTCATCTTCGGGTGACTTCTATTGGATCGGTTTGGTTGACCGTTAGAGAAACAACCATTCAAGATCCATCCTTGTGTTTGCTTGTCAATCTCCCCCTTTGGAATTCTATTGGACCGGCTTGGACCGACCGGTGAGGGAAACGTGTCTTTGTATCGTGTTTGTGTTCTTCGCGTTCTTCGTGTTCTTCGTGTGTTCTTGCTTGAGTTCATCCTCCTACCGCCGTCGATCCGTGAAGATCGGGCCACCCTCGAAGTCCTAGCTTCACCATATGGTATCAGAGCCAGGTTGCCACGGATTTGACCTTGTTTCCCCCACAAATCCCCCAAATTTTTCTTTGATTTTGAGAAATTCGAAAATTTCCACCAAAAATAGCCCCAATTTGCTTTTGGATCGATCTGTGATTCCGGTGCGTTTTTGCAAGTTTTGATCCATAGATCTATTGCTTTACTAGTTGATCTTGCTTCCTTTGCGTTCCCATGGCCTAATTCCATCAATTACCTCTCTGATTTGAAGTTTTTGGGCAAGTTTTTCCGCCCAAATCGGCCAAAATCGTGTTTCGCACAAGAATCTGCGTCCAGGAGTGGTACTACCACTCGTGGTACCTCAAAAACGGCCGTCTGACACGCATGTGCGGTACTAGGAGCGGTACTACCGCCCCTCCCAAAAACTCCATTTTCTGAAAATTTCTTTTCGCCATATCTTTTGATTCCGGACTCCGTTTTTGGTGTTCTTCGGCTCGTTTCGAAGCTACGGACAAGGCCTACATGACTATTGTGGTTGATCCATCATCTACCACCACGAAAATTCGTGGGCAAGTATGAAGCTTCTAAAACAAAGGGTGAAGATCGTCGACGAAAGGTATAACTTCTCCAATATTACCCCTTGCCATTCCTTTGTGAGCCACACTATATCTTTGCGATTACCATGTCCTATTGAGGCTAGCTCTTGATGATTGCTTGGGCTTTGCAAATTTGCACCGTGTAGTTTCCGAGCAACCTTGATGCGGTTTAGGCCCGATCTTCACGGATTTGAGGCGGAGGGGACGAAGAACACATGAAGAACACAAGAACACAAAGAGGGAAAATCACACAAAACAAAGGGATAGCTAGCAAGAAGCACTTGGCAAGATTCAATTGGTAACAATTCCCCTAGGGCAGCCCCCAATTCCCCTCTCCTAAATACACCGTACTCTTAGAATTGTTTGTCCAATTGGTCAATCCAAACCAATCTATCCTAGCCACTTCAAGAGGAAGGATTAGAAGTAGCAACCTACAAGAGGAAGTTCATCTCCACAAGGGGAGGCCTTGGTTCATCTCCACAAGGAGAGGCCTTGATTCATCTCCATGAGAGGAGGCCGTGCAGGGTACCCGGTTCCTGGGCCGGTCAGGCCGGGCTAGGAGCCGACTGGCTCTGTAGGGCAGCCGGCCTGGGAGCCGGACCAACCGGCCTGGAGGCCGGCTGCTTCTGTGTGCTGGCTGGAGGCCGGCTGCTTCTGTGTGCTGGCCGGCCTGGGAACCGGCTGGTCCGGGCTGGAGGCCGGCCAGGCAGTTTTGCCCACTTCTTCTTCTTCTCCTTGCGTCAACTCTTGGCCATGTTCCCGGGTCTTCCCTCGGTCATCTTGGGACTCCTCTTGCTCATCTTCTCCACTCCATTGTGGGTCGTCATCAAGGTGGTTCCAGAATATGCATAAAGTATCTGAATGAAGTAGCAACCCATTCAAAGAGGTGTCAAGGTCACACATAGATAGGAGTG
Organism: Poa pratensis; assembly: GCA_947311845.1. Classification (NCBI taxonomy): domain Eukaryota; kingdom Viridiplantae; phylum Streptophyta; class Magnoliopsida; order Poales; family Poaceae; genus Poa; species Poa pratensis. Next base: position 92,899,334 of record CAMZMU010000096.1, read on the forward strand.
AATTCACCTTATCATGGATGGCTTTGACTCTCGCTCTTGTCATTGGGCCACTTGGCGTGTCATGTGTAGGGCGCACTACATCATCTCCCCCCCCTTGGAAAAGAGTCGTCCTCGACTCTTGGTCTTCCTCATCACTTGATGTCCCATAGTATGGCGATAGGTCGGCCACATTGAAGGTGTCGTGTACCAAGTGCTTGGAGTTGGAGATGTCGATCTTGTAAGCGTTGTCGTTGATGCGCTTGAGAACCTTGAAAGGACCGTCTCCACGAGGGTGAAGCTTGGACTTCCTTGCATCCGGAAAGCGATCTTTGCGAAGGTGTAACCACACAAGATCTCCTTCTTCAAATATCATGGCACGCTTGTTTTTGTTCATCTTCTTAGCATGTGCTTCACTGTGCTTCTCGAGCGTTGCTCGTGTTTTCTCATGGAGCTTCTTCATGAAATCGGTGCGCTTGTCGAAGTCCATGTTAACTTGCTCATGAAGTGGGAGTGGTAGCATGTCAAGCGTGGTGTAGGGGTTGTAGCCATAGACGATCTCGAAAGGAGTTCTCTTCGTTGCTCGGTGTATTGCTCGATTGTAGGCGAACTCGGCGTGTGGGATGCACTCTTCCCAATTCTTCAAGTTGGGCTTGATCAACACACGAAGTAGTGTTGAAAGGATTCGATTCACCACTTCGGTTTGACCATCCGTTTGAGGGTGGTAGGCGGTGGAGAAGAGTTGCTTGATACCCATCTTGGCCATAAGTGTTTTCCAAAAGTAACTCACGAACTTGACGTCACGATCCGAAACGATGGTCTTGGGCACTCCATGAAGACGGACGATTTCCCTAAAGAACAAGGTAGCAACATGTGAAGCGTCGTCGGTCTTGTTGCATGGTATGAAATGTGCCATTTTAGAGAATCGGTCAATGACGACAAAATATAGAATCCTTGTTTGTTTTAGTGCGTGGAAGACCTAATACAAAGTCCACAGCAATATCGGACCAAGTCTATGTGGAATGGGTAACGGAGTGTAGAGGCCATGAGAGTTTAAGGTAGACTTAGCTTTGAGACATGTAGAACATCGGCGCACAAGGCGGTTGACGTCACGGTACATGTGAGGCCAAAAGTAGTTGGTGGTTAGCATAGCCAAGGTCTTGTCGTGTCCAAAATGCCCCTTGAGCACTCCTCCATGAGATTCCTTCAAAAGGAGCAAACGAAGCGAAGACTCGGGAATGCAAAGCTTGTTAGCTTTACAAAGAAACCTTGATGTAAATAGTAATCACCAACTCCTTTGTGCTCCGAACATTGAGCAAAAATGTCACCAAAGAAAGCATCGGAAGCATACAAATCCTTTATCTCATCAAGACCCGAAACACTAATATCAAGACGCGTAAGTAGGTTGGCCTTGCGGGACAGAGCATCCGCAACCACGTTGTCCTTACCTTTCTTGTACTTGATGACAAAGGTAAAAGACTCAATGAACTCAACCCACTTAGCATGTCTTTTGTTCAAATTCGATTGACTTTTCAAATATTTCAACGATTCGTGATCCGAATGTATGACAAACTCCTTAGGGCAAAGGTAGTGTTGCTAAACATCTAGAACACGAACCAAATCATACAATTCCTTGTCATATATTGGGTAGTTTAGGCGAGCTCCATCAAGTTTCTCACTATGGTAAGCGATGGGCCTACCGTTTTGCATAAGAACCCACCAATCCCTAACCCACTCGCATCACATTCAATTTCAAAGGTTTTCGAAAAATCCGGAAGGGCGAGGAGTGGTGCTTGGGTTAACAACCGCTTGAGCTCGTTGAAAGCAAAATCTTGCGCATGTCCCCAAACGAAAGGTACACTTTTCTTTGTAAGTTCGTGTAGGGGACAAGCAATGGATGAAAAATCTTTGATGAAACGGCGATAGAATCCGGCGAAACCAAGAAAACGTCTCAACTCCTCAAGGGATGTAGGAAAAGGCCAAGTACGAATGGCTTGAATCTTTGCATCATCAACTTCAACCCCATCTGTAGAGACAACAAAACCCAAGAAGACAAGTTTGTTGGTGGCAAAAGTGCACTTAGCGAGATTGGCATAGAGTTTCTCTTTGCGAAGAACCAACAAAACTTGAGACACATGTGAAGTATGTTCTTCCAACGACTTGCTATAAATAAGAATGTCATCAAAGTATACCACCACAAATTTACCAATGAAAGGACGCAAAACATGATTCATGAGACGCATAAAGGTGGAGGGAGCGTTGGAAATGCCAAAAGGCATGACAAGCCATTCATAAAGACCAAGCTTGGTTTTGAAGGCGGTCTTCCATTCATCACCCTCACACATGCGTATTTGGTGGTATCCACTTTTAAGATCAATTTTCGAAAAGATAGAGGAACCGCAAAGCTCATCAAGCATATCATCTAAACGAGGGATAGGATGGCGATACCGCACCTTGATGGCGTTGATGGGGCGACAATCCATGCATAGGTGAAGAGTGTTGTCGTGCTTGGGCACCAAGATGACGGGTATGGTGCACGGACTCAAGCTCTCGCAGATACGGTGTCGTATTTGCCGCTCAATCTCCTTGGTCTCCTCGGGGTTGGTGCGGTACGGTGCGCGGTTCGGTAGCGGTGCGCCGGGTACAAGGTCGATGCGGTGCTCGATGCCGGGAAGAGGAGGAAGTCCCGGTGGCACCTCTTGAGGGAAGACATCTTCAAAATCCTTCAAAAGAGACATCAAAGGAGGAGGAAGGTTTGTGAAAGTGTTAGTCGTCGAAACTTCACCCTTGCATATGAGCACATAGTGAAGGGTGGATGGGTTTTCTCTCAACTCCCTCATCTCTCTTTTGGTGGCAAATAGTGTAAGTTTTGTGGGAACTCTCTTTGAAGTGTCACTCTCATTTGGCTTGTGGCTCTCACTCACTTTATGGTGGATCTCTCGCTCACCACTCTTCTCACTTGAAGAACCATCTTATTGTGCACGTGCAATAGTCTTGGCGTTGTCGGCAATCACTTGAATTGGCGTCATGGGACGAAGGACGAAGGTCTTGTCGTTGCTCTTGAAGCTATAGTAGTTAGTCCTTCCATCATGCATAGCACCCTTGTCAAATTGCCATGGATGACCAAGGAGTAGATGACACACGGACATAGGCACAACATCGCAATCAACCGTATCTTCATAAGCACCAATCTTGAAGGATACTTGCACCATGTGTTGTATCTTGACGGCGCCGGAATCACTCAACCATTGGACATGGTATGGGTGTGGGTGCTTCTTGTACTTCAAGTTGAGCTTCTCACAAAATTCCTTGCTCGCAAGGTTGTGGCAACTTCCACCATCGATGATGACCTTGATGGACTTCCCATTGATGCCCGCTCTTGTGTGAAACAAGTTGCATCTTCGGTCTTCTTCAACGGGGACATTGGTGGTCAAAGTTCTTGTCACAACCAAGGAAGGGCTCTTGTCGCCATCGCAAATTATCTCATTTGAGTCCTCTTGCACACTTTGCATTGTGGCGTCTTTGGCATTGTAGTCATCTTCACTCATAGACTCATACTCGCCGTTGTCGTTGACGATCATGACCTTCTTGTTGGTGCACTCGAAGGATTTGTGCCCTTGTCCTCCGCACTTGTAGCATTGCAGGAGTCTTGTTCCGGACGACGATCCTTGAGGTGCATTACTAGAGGAAGGTGTCTTCTTGACGGGTTGAGGTGCTTGAGTGGTGGATGTAGAAGCTCTTGCGTGCCTTTAGCTTGGGAGGAGCTTGAGTTGATGTAGACGTTATTGAGGAGGGCTTGTTGGCGAAGAATGCCTTTGTCTTGAGGTATTTGAGCTCTTCAAGCACGTGACGCTCGGCCTTTGTAGCTTGATGTACTAGCTCCACCAAAGAGGCATATGGTTGGAACTCCACAATCTTCTTGATTGGATAGTTGAGACCATTCATGAAGCGAGCCATGGATTGCTCTTCGTACTCGTTGACATTGGCTCTCATCATTGCGATTTCCATCTCCTTATAGTACTCATCAACGGACTTCAACCCTTGCTTCAATTATTTCAACTTCTTGTACAAGTCGCGAGTGTAGTGGTTTGGCACGAAGCGTTTGTACGTTGTTTCTTTCATTTCAACCCAAGTGTCGATTGGTTGTTGATGGTTAGCAATGCGTGCATCTTGGAGTTGTTCCCACCACAAGAGAGCATATTCTTCAAACTCCATCGAGGCTAAGGCAACCTTCTTGTTGTCGGAGAAGTGTTGTACGCGGAAGATCTTGTCAACCTTGAGCACCCATGAGAAGTAGGCTTCCGGATCACTCGTGCCAAAGAACTTGGGTATGTCGAAGCGAACGTTTGTCAAGTCATCATAGTTGTCGTAATGGGCACCACGTGGGAATACACGTCGACGTCTCCTTCGATTGAGTCCATCACCATTGCGATGGCTTGACTCACTATCACTTGACTCGGACAGTTGTTGTTGTTGAGGATCATGTGGAAGTTCTTGACGAGGACGAGGATCTTGGCGAGGATGGTTCTCTTGTTGAGGCACGTGTTGTTCATTATTGTTCGCATTGCCATGATTTTGGTGACGTGGCCTTGGAGGATGACGGGGATGACGTCCTTGTTCCTCAAAGTCATTTGCACCCGGTACGCCATTGTCATTTGCCAAAGGGTCATGATGCTCGTGTTGTTGCGGTGGTGGTGACGGTACGTGTTCACGACGTTCATCATTTTGGTGAGGTTGCTCGATATACGCATTGGCATTGTTCGCGTGAGGACCTTGTGGTTGTTCCACGTTTTGATGAGGTCGATCATGGGCATCGCGCCTTGGGTCATGTTGACGTTCTTGTTGCGCATTTGCGTTGTTCACATTTGGCCAAGGCGGACGATTTTCATCATTGCGGAGTCGATCATTGTCGTCATGCCTTGGATTTTCATGGCGTTGTTCTTGCGGGTTTTCGGGGCGAAGTCCATGAGTCCATTATGTGCTTGAGTCGACCTTGAGGTACTTCTTGTACGATTTGAGCATGACGAAGAAGAAGAGTGACGACGCGCAAGGTTGTTGATGGCTTCGGTCATCCGCTCCATGTTCGCATTGATTTCATTGAAGTTGGCATCGTGAGCATGAAGACGGCGCTCGTAGCGGCCTAAGCCATCACGAACAAGGTGTCGAAGACCGACGAACTCGGATTGGGTGACATAGCCATGATCACCTCGTGGACACCGTGGATTTCCTCGTCCGAGCTTAGGCTTCCGGTTGTACTTCCCCTAAACATCTTCTCAAGATCAAGTAAGATGTGTGGTAAAGAAAGAACAAAAGACAAACTATATCTCAAGAATAATGTGTCTTGAGAGAAGAAAATCGGTTCTAACACCCAACACACACTTATGAGGATAGGGAGGTATGAAGTGGCAACGGAAATCAAGCAAACTCGGCGAAAAGCGTATTGTTCAAGGTAGTGAAAATCCACAATGATCAAATCACCAAAGAAACTCCAACCACAAAGTATAAGGAAACACACACAAAAGCGAATGATGAGGTTGTGCGACCAAAGGGCGAGCACTCGAAGAAAAGAAACCTAGCGAAGACTACGTGCTCAAGTGTCAACACAACGAACGAAGGACGCTAGTTCAATTGCTTGAGTGGGCAACAGATTTGCACAAGTGTCGAACCCTCACACTCACTTTGGCGGTTGAAGCGTTGTCGCAACCTACAAGAAATGGTACTTGGCACCACTTGATTCTTTTCTTTTCTTTTTCTCTCTCTTTTTTTTTGATTTTTGCTTTTTGACGATGATTCCTTCAACTTTTGCTAGTGCCAAGACCTCTACTCGATACACGCTCGCCAATACTTTGAGACACTCGCTCGGAACAACACAAGTGCAATGCCCGCAATATAAACGATCTAGTCCGATAGGTCAAGGTGCGCAAAAGGAAGAAGGGCTCACAACGGAAACAGTGACGGGGAAGAGTCGAGTCCTTGGCGGCGTCGTCGCTTGGCGTTGAGAAGTCGCTGCGGCAGCTTGTCGATGTCGTAGACGTGTAGCACACACCAGCGAAGGACCCAAACAACAAAGGAAAATTGCCAAAACGAACCGAGGAAAAAGGACGAAAAATAGCTTTTTCTGCCTAGCCGGTCTGGGAGCCGGTTTTGGCCGGGCTGAGAGCCGGCTGCCTCTGCAGGGTGGCCGGTTTCTGGGCCGGCTGGTCCGGGCTGGAGGCCGGCCAGTCAGGAGCGCGAGATTTGCTCGATTTTGGCGGAAAAAGCGACTAGAAATCCTCGATTTCGTGGGGAAATTGGCAAAATTAAGGCTAGGGAACGCAAACAAAGGTGGAGGGGGTCCTAAAGCAACAGATCCATGGATCAAAACTACCAAAAACTCATCAAATCGACCAAATCGCTCGAATCCCAAAATGGCTATTTTTGGTGGAAATTTTCGAATTTCTCAAAAACAAAGAAAAATTGGTGGATTTGTGGGGGAAACAAGATCAAATCCGTGTCAACCTTTGCTCTGATACCATATGATGCGGTTTAGGCCCGATCTTCACGGATTTGAGGCGGAGGGGACGAAGAACATGAAGAACACATAAAGAACACAAGAACACAAAGAGGGGAAATCACACAAAACAAAGAGATAACTAGCAAGAAGCACTTGGCAAGATTCAATTGGTAACAATTCCCCTAGGGCAGCCCCCAATTCCCCTCTCCCAAGTACACCTTACTCTTAGAATTGTTTGTCCAATTGGTCAATCCAAACAAATCTATCCTAGCCACTTCAAGAGGAAGGATTAGCAAGTATAGCAACCTACAAGAGGAAGTTCATCTCCACAAGGGGAGGCCTTGGTTCATCTCCATGAGAGGAGGCCTTGATTCATCTCCATGAGAGGAGGCCTTGGTTCATCTCCAAAGGAGGAAGGAGACCCTTGAGAAGAAGGAGCCTTGCTCTACTTTAGTTCTCAAAACATAGTCTAACCCTAGATCTGAGGCAGGAGACTCCTATTTATAGTCTAGGACGAAGGGGTATGAAAAGAGGGGTACATGACTTAAAAGTCAAAGCAGCGCACAGGCCGTGCAGGGTACTCGGTTCCTGGGCCGGTCAGGCCGGGCTGGGAGCCGGCTGGCTCTGCAGGGCAGCCTGATGTGGGATGGTCCCGATTTTCACGGATTTGTGCGGGGGAACGACGAACACGAAGAACACGCGAAGAACGAAGAACACAAAAGAGAGGAAATCAAACACACAAGGGTAAATAGCAAGTAGCAACCCGGCAAGACTCGATTGGTAACAAATCCCCGTGGCAGCCCCAATCCTCCTCTCCCAAGCACACCTTACTCTTAGGATTGTTTGTCCAATTGGTCAATCCAACCAATCCAACCTAGCCACCTAAATATGGAAGATTAGCAAGTAATCGTAACTACAAGCGGAGCCTTGGTATCCATGCAGGGATCTTCTCCTCAAGAGGAGGCCTTGGTTCATCTCCACATGTGGAGGCCTTGAGTCATCTCCATAGGAGGAAAGAGACACTTGAGAAGAAGGAGCAAGGCTCTACTTTAGTTCTCAAATCATAGTCTAACCCTAACCCTAGGAAGGGGACGAACTATATATAGTCTAGATCCAAAGGGGATAAGATTACAAGGCAGGGAAGCCTTTTCAGCACGCAGGCTCGCCCGCAGCGGTAGTACCGGAGGTAACCCGGTAGTACCGGACTTGCGGTAGTACCGAGCTACTACCGGGGCCACTACCGGGTTAAAACCCGGTGACACCAGGAGCTTCTGGGAGATACGGTAGTAGGCGCGGTAGTAGGGCCGGGGGTGGTTAGATGCGGTAGTACCGACCCCAGTAGGAGCTTCAGCAGGTGACACGTCAGGCGGGGGTGGTAGTACCGGGTCTGGTCCGGTAGTACCGCCTGAAGCTGTTTGATTTCATCTTCTCCTTCTTGGCTGCTCTCTTGGCCATCTTCTTGGGTCTTCTCTCGGTCATCTTCTTCACTCCATTGTGGGACGTCGTCAAGGTGGTTCCTGAGTATGCACAAAGTATCCGAATGAAGTAGCAACCCATTCAAAGGAGTGTCGAGAACACATAGATAGGAGTGAATTCACCTTATCATGGAGAGATTTGATTCTTGCTCTTGTCATTGGGCCACTTGTTGTAGGAGACGTAGGTCGGGCTACATCATCTCCCCCCCCCCTTGGAAAAGAGTCGTCCTCGACTCTTGGTCATCCTCATCGCTTGATGTTCCAAGGTATGGCGATAGGTCGGCGACGTTGAAGGTGTCATGGACCAAGTGTTTGGAGTTGGAGATGTCGATCTTGTAGGCATTGTCGTTGATGCGCTTGATAACCTTGAAAGGTCCATCTCCACGAGGGTGAAGCTTGGACTTCCTTGCATCCGGAAAGCGATCTTTGCGAAGGTGTAGCCACACAAGATCTCCTTCTTCAAATATCATGGCGCGCTTGTGTTTGTTCATCTTCGTAGCATGGTCTTTGTTGTGCTTCTCGAGAGTAGTTCTTGTTTCCTCATGGAGCTTCTTCATGTAAGCGGCTCGCTTGTCGAAGTCCATGTTAACTTGCTCACGGAGTGGAAGTGGTAGCATGTCGAGCGCGGTGTAGGGGTTGGCACCATAGACGACCTCGAAGGGTGTTCTCTTTGTTGGCGGTGAAGTGCTCGATTGTAGGCGAACTCGGCGTGTGGGATGCACTCTTCCCAATTCTTCAAGTTAGGCTTGATCAACACACGAAGGAGTGTAGATAGGCTTCGGTTCACCACTTCGGTTTGGCCATCGGTTTGAGGGTGGTATGCGGTGGAGAATAGTTGCTTGATTCCCATCTTGGCCATCAAAGTCTTCCAAAAATAGCTCACAAACTTGGTGTCACGATCCGACACAATGGTCTTTGGCACGCCATGAAGACGGACGATTTCCCTGAAAAACAAAGTAGCAATGTGTGAAGCATCGTCGCTCTTGTTGCAAGGTATAAAGTGTGCCATTTTAGAGAAGCGATCAATGACGACAAAGATGGAATCCTTGTTTGTTTTAGTGCGTGGGAGTCCTAAGACAAAATCCATAGCTATATCGGACCATGGGTGATGTGGAATAGGTAATGGTGTATATAACCATGAGAGTTTAGAGTAGACTTAGCTTTGAGACATGTAGAACATCGTCGAACTAGGTGTTCCACTCACGCTTCATTCGTGGCCAATAGTAGTTGGTGGAGAGCATGGCATAGGTCTTGTCGCGGCCAAAATGACCCATGAGTGGTCCTCCATGAGATTCCTTCAAAAGGACCAAACGAAGCGAAGACTCGGGTATACATAGTTTGTTAGCCTTAAACAAGAAACCTTTGTGCAAATAGAAATCACCAATTCCTTTGTGCTCCGAACATTGAGCGAAAATGTCTCCAAAGAAAGCATCGGTAGCATACAACTCTTTAATCTCATCCAAACCCAAGACACTAATGTCAAGACGTGTAAGTAGGTTGGCCTTGCGGGATAGAGCATCCGCGACCACATTGTCTTTACCTTTCTTGTATTTGATTACAAAGGTGAAAGACTCAATAAACTCAACCCACTTAGCATGTCTTTTGTTCAAATTTGTTTGACTTTTCAAATATTTCAAGGATTCATGGTCGGAATGAATGACAAATTCCTTAGGACGAAGGTAATGTTGCCACACATCCAAAACACGAACCAAAGCAAATAACTCTTTGTCATAAATGGGGTAATTCAAGCGAGCTCCATCTAGTTTCTCACTATGGTATGCGATGGGTCTACCATTTTGCATAAGCACTCCACCAATGCCCAATCCACTTGCATCGCATTCAATCTCAAATGTCTTAGAAAATCCGGAAGGGCAAGGAGTGGTGCTTCGGTTAATAACCGTTTGAGCTCATTGAAAGCAAAATCATGTGCATTGCCCCAAATGAAAGGTACATTCTTCTTTGTAAGTTCATGGAGGGGGCAAGCAATTGTGGAAAAATCCTTGATGAAACGGCGGTAAAATCCGGCAAAACCAAGAAAACGTCTCAACTCCTCAAGTGACATCGGAAAAGGCCAAGTCCGAATTGCTTGTATCTTTGCTTCATCGACTTCGACTCCATCCGAAGAAACAACAAAACCCAAGAAAACAAGTTTGTTGGTGGCAAAAGTGCACTTAGAAAGATTTGCATAAAGCTTTTCATTGCGAAGAACCAACAACTTGAGCAACATGAGAAGTGTGCTCTTCCAAAGATTTGCTATAAATAAGGATGTCGTCAAAGTATACCACAACGAATTTCCCAATGAAAGGACGCAAACATGATTCATGAGACGCATAAAAGTAGAGGTGCATTGGAAAGACCAAATGGCATAACGAGCCACTCATAAAGACCAAGCTTAGTTTTAAATGCGGTCTTCCAGTCATCACCTTCACACATTCTTATTTGGTGATAGCCACTTTTAAGATCAATTTTGGAAATATAGCGGAACCACAAAGCTCATCAAGCATGTCATCAAGTCGAGGGATAGGATGGCGATACCGAACGGTTATGGCGTTGATGGGGCGACAATCCATGCAAAGGCGAAGAGTGTTGTCGTGCTTGGGTACCAAGATGACGGGCACGGCGCACGGACTCAAGCTCTCGGATATGTCCCATGGCAAGAAGTTCTTGAATTTGGCGCTCGATATCCTT